>JAKFHU010002579.1:1200000-1532705 GCA_023783475.1 Daubentonia madagascariensis
TTCTTCAGTTGATTGGCTTCCTGGAGCCCTGAGCCCCGGGTTCCTGCTTTGCCTCTGCAAGAGATACACCCTAATTGCCCATGATAAGGCCTTTAGGACCAAAAGAGGTTCGGGTATAGGAGGGCCATGTGTCTTTGGAGTCCTCCTTTGGGATGCCAAAGTGCCCTGTCTCCCCATCACTTGTTAACAGGTTACCAGGGTCATCTGTGCTGTCATTGTCTCATAGCTGCAAATGGGATAAGGGAGGGTTAGAATTAACACAACTATGGGGCAGGTATACACTCTAAAGTTAATTCATACCTCCTCAGGCCAAGGACTGACCAATTGTGTGCATATTAGTCCTTTGTTGCCTTTTCCCAACTGCTGGCTCAGCCTCTTGCAAATGATTACCCCAAAACAAACACACTCTGGTATCCCTCCCCTTACAACCATTCACTGGCTCCTGGACGCTGCTACTTGTAACAAGTGGCTTCCATCTTGTTGCAAGTGGTGCTTTAAAGGCAAGGGTGCTACAGCCAGAAATTCCCCCTCTGCTTTGTTTTGACTGTGTTTGGAAGCCTGTTTTCTCTTGCAGCTCTTTTTTACCAGTTGGAGACTCCTTGTTTTAAGAATATAGCAAGTTCTGCTCCAAATCACTACAGATAAAGCTTAATGCTCCAAAGAATCTTGGTTGAAGCATTTCTTTTTGTTTGTTTGTTTTGTTTTTATAACACTTACTTGACTATTGTTTACAACTCTCCAAAGCTGTCTGTTACTATAAAGTTTTTGATTTTTGGTGTTTTGTTTTTGAGATGGGGTCTTGCTATGTTGCCCAGGCTGGACTTGAACTCCCGGGCTCAAGGGATCCTCCCACCTCAGCCTCCTGAGTAGAAGGGACTACAGGCATGCACCACCACAACTGGCTTTATAAAGTTTTTTTTTAAATAAATTTTACTGTGTACATTTGAGGTTTAAAGCATAATGTTATAGGATACATGTAGATAGTAAAATGGTTACTATAGTGAAACAAATTAACTTACCTGTCATCTCACATAGTTACTTTTCTTGGTGACAAGCAGCTACAATCTACTTAACAAAAATCCTTAATACAATACAGTTAACTGTAGTCCTCATATTGTACACTAGATCTCTACTTGTTCATCCCACGTATCTGCTACTTTGTGTCCTTTAGCCTACATCTCCCCATTTCCTGCCCCCCACCCTTCCACTCCTGGCAACTGCTGTTTTATTCTCTATCTCTGTATATTTGACTTTTTTGGGTTAAAAATTCCACATATAAGTGAGACCATGCAAAATTTTTATGTGTCTGGCTTATTTCACTTAGCATAACATCCTCCACTTCCATCCAATGTTGGGGCATATGGCAGGGTCTTCTTTTTTTAAGGCAGAAGAATATTTTATTGTATACATACCACATTGTCTTTATTCATTCCCCCTTGGAGGGACACAGGTTGTTTACATATCTTGGCTGTTGTGAATAACAAGCATTTCTTCTAAATCACCTTTCTCAAAGGTCTTTGCTGGGGGACAACTGCAGTGGCACTAAGATGTTAATAGCATATGCAGATCACTTGTACTGAAGACATGGGGGTTATGACCAGGTCCTGCTGTTGGTTCTCAGGTTGCTCTTCTGGGATGTTTCTGCTGGGGTGACACTGTTAGCTGCCCCAGAAGACCTTATGCTGTTAGGAAAAGCCTGTGTAAAACCCTTATTTCAGGGGTAAGAGTGAATATAAGGCTAGATGTTAAATCAGAAGTCAGGCCAGATGTTAGCAGTTGTCAAATCTGAAGGAAATTCTATTGTAAATTCAGTTTCTGAGAGTTTGTCATAAGCCCAATAACAGGGAAAGTGACTTGCAGTCATGTTCAGTGCATTCGGAACAGAATTTTTAAGATGGGAGAGGGTTACTGTTTCTTTTGAATGTTTCTTACAGGAGAATATTCGGGGTGGAGGTGAGGGATGTAGGGAACATAAAAAAGCGATGATCCTTTTCTTAAGGCTTCAAGAAGTTGAATTTGACCTGGAAGATGAGGCTCATGGTAATGATGATGTAGTTGCTCTACATGGCCCCTAAAAATTGCAATCAGGCTGTGGAAGAAGCCCGATCGGCTTTAGCCTTTGAGGTTCCTGAGGAGATCATGCTATGAAGCTTCTTAGGCCCTCCCTTCTTTTTGAGGACATGCCCTCATTTTTTTTGGAAGGAGAGCAAGAGGGGCAGAGGGTAGCTTGCTCCATCCCAGCCCATTGTAACCTTACCAGCACCAGAGACTCAGAAACCTGTCCATGTGAGTGTGATCCTCCCTCTGTAGTCCCTACTGCAGATGGCCTATTGTATGCCCCACCCCGTGATGGCCTACTCTCCCCTGCCCCATGCCCTAAGGAAAACCAGAGAACTTCCGCTGGCCAACAGACTTCTCTCTCCATCTTTTCCCTTTGCTGAGCTTTTGTCCCCAGTATATTCCTTCAGTAGCTCAGCTGTCAAGTATAAAAAATAAAGGGAAGGGGAAGCTCATTTTGAAGCAAAAATATCTAAAATTATACAGGGTGACAGTAGGCCCTCCTCCCGTTCCCCTCAGCCCCATTTTCCCCCCACTGGCTCAAGTTTTTATGTTCTTCAAGTCTCTCCCCCTATCCCCCCCATGTCCACTAACTGCTGCAGCTGGGTTCTTGTTTCACCCATACAGTTGCCATGAGCTCACTCACATCTTGTGGCTCTGATTCAGGGTTTGGATATAAAACAAAACAGGCCAGCCAGGGCAATCACTCAGCAGAGGTTTTCTACCTCCAGCATGTAAGCAGTCCGTAGCCACGCTGCCCAGTTGCAGTCATCACCCTCAATGTTCTTGGGCTAGGGCCTGTAATGGTACAGTGGGTGGGGACCTTGTGGTGCGGGGTGTGGGCTGCAGCGAGGCAGGGGAGGAGCGCGATGAGGGCAGGGCTGCCCGCGGCTGAAGCCCGTCCCACCTCTCCCCTGGGCTGGGTGCCCAGCTGCCTCCTGGCTGAGGACACTGCCCTCCACACACTCACCACCTGGCTCACCGGGCCTGTCACTGCTGCCCAGCTGCCACTAGGGGGAGCCAAGCAGAGGCTGGAGGGAGGGGACACCTGGGGAACATGGTGGCAGCCTATGCACCTGCCGGTCCTCCAGGTCCCCTCTTCTCCTGTGTGGGTGACAGCACGGTGCCCACGCATTCTGCACACAGGAACGTGCACACGCCCGCAGTGGATAGCCAGTGCGTTTTCACACACCAAGCACATTAGGAATGCGGCAGCAGGCCCTCTGTGGTCCTTGACCCTGAGGTCCACTCGGCCTAGAGGGGTAGGCACACAAGGAAACGGATAATTACGATTTGCTGTGACAAGTACTATGGTGAGGGAAGAACAAGGCGCGATGGGAGCACAGGAGAGGGCACCTAAGCCAGTGTTGGGAGTCAGGAAAGACTTCCTGGAGGAAAATATTTTGACTCTTGAAGTAGTTGATTAGAAGTTGGTCAAAGAGAGAGTGAGGAGACAGGTGTTTCAGGCAGACAGAATAGCCCGTGCTTACCTGGACACTCAAAAGCAAGTGGCTGGGGTGTGCATGTGTGTTGGGGCAGGATGGAGCGCTATGAGGGGTGGGGCTGGTAAGACTAGATCATGAAGGATTGTACAAATAGGGCGACCAAGCACCTGTTGTCCCTATTACTAGCATCCCCTCTCACTTTCAAAAATGTCCCATTTGGGGTGATAAATTATCTAGTAACCCACTTGTGAGACATACTAAGGAGCTTGAACTTTATCCTGGGAGTAAGGAGGAGGCACTGAAGGTTTTCAACAGGGCATTGACGGGATGAGATTTAGATTTTTTTATTTTTTTTTGAGACAGGGTCTTGCCCTGTCGCCTGGGCTAGAGTGCAGTGGAGTCATCATAGCTCACCGCCACCTCAAACTCCCGGGCTCAAGTGATTCTCCTGCATCAGCCTCCCAAGTAGCTGAGACTATAGGCGTGTGCCACCACACCTGGCTAATTTTTCTTTTTGTAGAGACGGGGTCTTGCTCTTGCTCAGGCTGGTCTCGAACTCCTGGCCTCAAGCGATCCTCCTGCCTCGGCCTCCCAAAGTTCTAGGATTACAGGTATGAGCCACCACACCTGGCCAAGATTTAGATTTTAGGATAGACTGGCAGTCATGTGAAGAATGGATTGGGTGGGGGCAAGAGTAGAGGAAGGGAGACCAGTTAGGAAGCTGTACAGTTGTCCAAGTGAGATAGGAAGGTGGCTGAGGTGAGCGAAGTGCTGGTGAGATAGAAGACCAATTTGCAATATATATTGGAGGAAATTTTAACAGACCTTGGTGATGTTTTGATGTAGGGATTGAAGGAGAGGGTGGAGTCAAGGACAACTTCCATTTTTCTGGCCTGAGTGAATGGTGGATGCTGGCACTGTGGAGTACAGGAGATGATGCTGAAGTTTAGGAACTGCTAAATTTGAGGTGTCCGAGGGACCTCACCAGGAGGACTGCATAGGCAGCCCTTGTAGCTAGCGGAGAGGTTGTGGTCATGAGTACGCTTCTGTGCAAATGCCTTCTCCAGATAGTCATGGAGCTGAAGCAGCAGGGCCGTAAACTAGGCCAGCCTTAAGTATCCCGGGTGTTTGTCTTTAAAAGACAAGAACACAGTGGGGAAGGTTATGGAATGGGAGGAAAGCTAGGGCACAATGAAAAAAGGTTAAAAGTATTTTAAATGCAGAAAGTAAAAATTGGGGTTATGGGATATCTAAAGGATAAAGATAAATAGAAGTCAACAAAGAAGGTTCTAAAGGAAAAAGATGTGAGTCTTTTTAAAATTACACACATTTGATAACAGCATTACAGAAAATTTGGGAAGCGTGTGTAAGAAGCCTTACCCATAAGCTGCCACCCCATCCCAAGGCCGAGCATTTTGGTGTCTTTGGGAGGTACACATGATTGAAGCAGAGCAGCAGCGGCAGGCTAAATACAGATAACCTAAGGTCACTGTTTAACAGGGTCAAAGGCCAGACTTAGAAGGCTACATCAAAACCCAAGGAGGGAATGGCAAACAGGGACTCATTAAAAAGGGAGGCAAGGGCTTCAGAGCCTCATGTCTGTGCTGAAAAGGGAGTCCTTATGCCTTTTTTAAAATTAAACTTTTTATTTTGAGATAATCGTAGGTTCGTATGCAGTTGTGAAAAGTAACACAGAGAGATCCCATACAGCCTTTAATCAGTTTCTCCCAATGGTAGCATCTTGCAGAACTGTAGTGCAATAGACAACCAGATATTCACACGGGCAAGATACAGAACAGAGCCACCCCCACCACATTCCCGCCCCGGCCCCTCCTTAACCCCTGGCAGCAACTAATCTAGTGCCCATTTCCATAATGTTGTCATAGAAATGGAATCCTATAGTAGGTGACCTCCTGGGATTGGCTTTTTTTACTCAGCTTAATTCTCTTGAGATTCATCCAGGTTGCTGCATGGATCCGTAGCTTGTCCCTTGTTAGTGCTGAGTGGAATTCCATGGTGCGGAGGATGTACCCCAGCCCCCTTAACCATTCATCCACTGAAGGACAAATGCGCTTCCACTTTGGGGCCATTAAGAACAAAACTGCTAGGAACATTCACAGACAAGTTTTTGTGTGAACTTAAGGTTTTATTTCCCTGGGATAAATGCCCAGGAATTCAGTCACCAAGTTGTGTGGTAGCTGCTGCCTATTTAGTTTTTTTTTCTTTTTTAAAGAAACGATCAAACTGTTTTTCAGAGCGGCAGTATCATTTTACATCCCACCAGCAGTGTATGAATGATCCGGTTTCTGCACATCCTCACCAGCATCTGGTGTTGTCGCTATTTTTTTTAACTTTAGCTATTCTGATGGGCGTGTAGTGATGTCTCCTTGTGGTTTTAATTTGCATTTCCGTAATGGGTAATGACCTTCAACATCTTTTCATGTGCTTATTTGCCATCTTTATATCCTCTTTGCTGAAGTGTCTGGTCAAATCTTTTTGGATCTTAAAAAGCTTAAAGCCTTTGGTTTTAGCGGGATTCCTCAGATCTTGGTCCAGCAAGGGAAGTGGGGACCATTACTGCCAACTGGGGGTAGAAGTAGAAGTACAGATCCCCACTCAGCCTCCATCAACAACTAAGTAGGGAGCCTCCTCGTTACTTCTGGGTGGGGATGGGAGTTCCGGCTCTCAACTAGGCCTCCACTGATACCTCCTGGCTGGGAGGGGTAGGAGTTCCTCATTACTACCCCCCACATGGCCTCCACTGATACCACATGGTGGGGAGGGTGGTGGCCTTCTTATTGCTAGGTGATGATGAAAGTCTTAACACTCCTCTAGATCTTCTGACATCACCCCAGCAAGGGAGGGAAGAGTCACCTTATTACTGCCTAGTGGGATGGAAGTCCAGCCTCCCCACGTGGTCTTCACTGACTCCACTGTAGGTGGGGTCTCGTTACCACTCAGCAGGGATGAAAGTCCCAGCTCCCTACTCCGCCTTCTCTGACACCCACCTTGGCAGGGGCTGTGGGCAGGAACTCGGGTGCATCGTTACAGCCTGGCAAGGGTTGAAGTCTCTGCTCCCCACTCGGCCTTTGCTGGTGGGATGGGCCACAGTTTCCCTGGGGTGTTTAGCTACAATGGAGTGATCAACATCTAAAATTTTCTATCTTCCTAGGCTGCCCTTTTCCTGGTCCTTTGCCTAGAGAGAGAAGACTTTGGCTAGGGCTTTTTGGTCTGCATGCATTGGCATTTCCATGTTGTCAGCTTCTTCAGCTCCAAGTCAGGACACAGGAGGCAAAAAGAAAACCCAAGGAACGCACCACCATGCTGTTCCTTGGGTTATGAAATTCCTAGCTGCCTTCTTTCTACCTTTGAGTCTTTTTTGGGTTGTTTTATAGATAACATCCAGAGTTTTTAGTTGTGCTTAGCAGAAGGAATAGGTAAAAATATATCTACTCCATCTTCTCAGGACTCTGTATGCCATTTTTAAAATGTGGAAAGTGCACAATTCATTCAAAAGTTTATAGTTCTATGAATTTTCACACACTGAACATACCTACCACTCAGATCAAAATCCAGAACATTACTGATAACCCAGAAGTCCCCTCTTGTCCCCTTTCAGGCACTATTCTCCACACAATAGTAACCACTACCTCTGTGGCTTTTACCTGGCTGGCTTAGCAGAAGGGTGCTGATAGCTTGAGACCCACTCTGACCGGCTTGAAGCTCTCTCCACACTGTGTGTGCACGTGCGCATAGGCATGTGGGCTCTTGCACACATCTATCAATCTGACTCCTTAGGCACCTTAGTTTTGAACATTCTTCACAGCCCTGGGTTCAAATTTGAGTTCCATTATTTCCCAGAAGTGCAGTATAGTGGTTAAGAGCATGGGATTTGGAATCAAACCCAAGTTCAAATCCTAGCTCTACAACTTCTTGGCTGTGTGATTTATAGAAGGGTAATGACAGCACTGATCTCAGGGTGTGGTGTGAGGATTAAAAGAAACAGCTCGACCAGGCACAGTGGCTCATGCCTGTAATCCCAGCACTTTGGGAGGCTGAGGCGGGAGGATCTCTTGAGGCCAAGAGTTTGAGACCATCCTGGGCAACATAGCAAGACCCCGTGTCTACAAAAAATAAAAAAATTAGCCAGGCATGGTGGTGTGCATCTGTAGTCCCAGCTACTCGGGAGGCTGAGGCAGGGATCATTTTGCTCGAGCCCAGGAGTTGGAGGCTGCAGTGAGCTGTGATTGTCCCACTGCACTCCAGCCTGGGCGACAGAGCGAGACCCTGTCTCTAAAAAAAGGAAAGAAAGAAAGAAAAGAAAAGAAAAAAAAACACCCACAACTCATGTGAAGTGCTTGAAACGGTGCTTGCCACATAACCAGCCCTCAATCAAGGGTAAGTGTTTACCATTTTTATAATTATTAGGACTGTTGTGAATGCTAAATGATATGAATTATGTAAGGTACCTGACAAGGTTCCTGGCACTCAGTACGTGTCAGTTCCCCTCTTTCCTCCCTGCGGAGAAGCAGTGGCACCTTTTGTAACTTTGTTCTTGTGGGCTGGAGGGAGGAAGGGAAGGAAAAGCTTCATTCAGAAGAGTAGCTGTACCAGGGTGTCCTTCTCAGTGCCCCCTGGGGGTTTGCGGTGTGTCAGCTCCCACCGCCTCCCCTCATGCCCCTACTCAGGACTCTACCAGCGAAGGCCCAGATGGAGCAGAAAGCAATGCTGATGGGAAAGCCAGCCCCTCTCCATAGGTTGAGGTCTGCTTGGCCCCCGAGCTCCAACACTATTTTACTTCCTTCTCGGCACGGCAGAGTAAAGGCCCTGGAGGGTTCTGGGCTAGCACAGCTCCATGTCCTAGCTTGGCTTCTGTGAGTCCTTTCCTCTCTTTGGCAAATGGTGCTGGCTGCCAAGCCTAGGCCTGACTCGGTGAAACCCTAGGGTGGCTCCCAGTACCCCAATTTGGGGGTTACAGGGAGAGCTTGTCACTAAATGTCCAAAATGCTGTTTGAGATAACTATTTTCAAACTAGGTCACTATGCATTTCCGTGAGGAGAGAAGGAAAGAGTATCCTGAAATTAAACAGAGCTAGGGCATTACAGCTCCCCGAAGTTTGGGGATCGGCTACTCTAATAATTGAATGTAATTTATGAAGTCCTGATCCGCCTTGCAGAGAAATTTGCTACAGCCTCTAGATTTATGGAGTTGCCCTTCTCTCTGCAGACAGCAGAGGGCCTCATTAGCACAAACTCAATGTCACCGGCAAATATATGGCAAGGGAAGTTTGCCAAGGTTCTAGAAGCGCAGTAAAACTTTGATTAACAGAAATGGGCAAGAAAATTGGCTGGTCAGCTTAATTTCCTCAAAAAAATTGGATTTTCTGAGTTAATAGGAGTTGAGCAGAGCTTTCTTATTGTTCCACTCTTGCTGGCTGAAAATTCACCCCAAATTCCCAAGTCCTCTTCGCTCCCTCAGCTGCTAATAGGGATCCTGGGCAGGGTTGCCAGATTTAGAAAATAAAAATAGAGGATATCAGATAATAACCCTGAATATTATATATTTATTTAAAAACCATAAGACTCTGAGAGATGGAGAGAAGAAGGCAGACCAACAAGGGATCTCAGGACCTGAGGCACAACATAGTGGTAAGTTCCCCGGGTTTTCTTTTTGCTTCGTGTATCCCAGGCTGGGTGCCAGAGAGGCTGGCAACCCAGACACGCCAATGGGCACAGACGAAAAAGGGCTTAACAAAATCCAGCTCTCTCTAGGCAAAGGATCAGGAAAGAGGCAGCCTATCAAGACATAAAACTTTTAGACAATAACCAAACACCACAAAGAAAACTGGCCCCATCCCACCCATGCCAGCAAGGACCAAGTGGGAAGCCAGGTTGTATAAGGAAGTGTCCCCAAACCCACACCAAGGTTTCCAAAAAGGCCTAGTACGGAGCCCGGATTTTCATTGCCACTAGGCAGTAACGAGGCCATGTAACATTTGGGACATACTCATACTAAAAAATTCTTTGTTGTTTTTCTGAGATTTAAATTTTTAATTTTTATTTTATTTATTTTTTTTTTTCGGGGACCAGCAGGCAAGAATGAGATTTAAATTTAACTGGGCATCCTGTTTTTTATCTGGCTACCCTAATTTTGGGTGAATCTTGATTTTCTGACTGAGATCTGGCCACTGTTAGGGTTGTCTGTCTGAACACCAGTGGCTGAGCCTAGGCAAGGAGATGGGGAAAGTTACAGAGGCTGAGCTGAGTGGGCAGTTCCTAGGCAGGCCCCCCCTGCTTGACAATTGCTTTCTTAAATTCCCCATAGCTGCTTGTGTTCCTCCCAGTTGCTCATTTCTCCTAAAAACCAATTACAGGAAGAAAAATAAGCAGCGCAACTCACGTGTCTTCTCCAAGGAAACTGAGTGTATTATCTATGAGGTAGATTTCTCTCGCAGGAGTATTGTGTGGATTAAATAAAATAATGTAGATGAAAACCCTTAGCATCCAGGAGTTGTTCAATAAATGTTACTTCCTTCTTTCCTTAAACATCAAGGATAACTTTCAGACATCCTCAGCCTGGCTGTGGCTCAGAGATAAAATCCAGCTGACCCTCTGACCCCCGAATGCCATTATTATTTTAGTAACCAATGCTTTTATTGAAAAAAACAAGCTATAGTTAACAAAAACCTAGGCAGTACAAAATGGTATATGATGAAAAGGAAGTCTCTCTCCTAACCCAAGCCACAGTCTTCCACTTCCTCTCCCTAGAGGCAGCCACTGTTACCAATTTATTCTTCCAGAGGAGTCCTATGCATATGCATGCCTATATATAACCCTCTTTTTTCCCACCAATGTGAACATACTAGACACACTGTTCTGCACCTTCACACGCTATTTTTAGCTTCTAATTGCCTGGCTGCAGTGGGATACAGGCGGTTGATCCTGAGGGTCCTTATGAAAAACAGCCCTTTGAAACTTGTTGCTACCGCTATTGTAAGGATGTTGTCAAGGATGTTGTTCATTGTATCCCACAGCATCCTCTCCGAGGACCCCCGGGAGGAATTCCTGTCTGATCTTAGTACTGAAAACAGTTGCCCTTCTGAGCAATTCGTTTGTTTTTATCTCCTGGACATTGTGAATTGTATAACAACAAGGTTTCCCCTTTCCTGTTGGCTGCTAGAAAAGCTTAGAGCCAACTTTCTGGCCCACCCTTCGTGGGAGCAGAGGCCTCCATGGGGTAGGCATTCGTAGCCTTATGCTTGGCTGGACTTTGTGCCCACCCTCGCTTGTTCCTCTATCTTTAACTTGTACTGTCTTGACATATTTTGTGTGCCCTTGTAAAAGACACCTGAAATCATTTCTGAGAAAAGGTAAAGTTGGCATAATTAAATAACTGCCTGGCTCGGCGCATTCACTACCTCCCATCTCCACCCGCCCCTCCCTTAACCCTATCATATCCTCAGAGGCTTCCTGGCGCTCTCCTCTGGCCTGCTGGGCACTTACTCTCCCCTCTGACCTTTTGTCTCGGCTGGCCATCATTGCTCTTGGGCCTTGGGGGGCCTCTCTTGCTTGTCACTGCCCCCCATCCTCACCTCCGTGTGCATTGCATGCAGCCTAATGCTTGCTTTGATCATTCTAGGACTGAAAACTTGGGCCCTTGGCTACATATTAGGACCGTTCTCCATCCACCCAAGGTTCCAGCTTGCAGCTAGGCCGGCGGTGGATATCATGAATGGTGTGTGGTACAAGAACAGAGCCATAACAGGTCAGGCTACCTTTCTGGACCAAGCTGGGCAAAACTCCAGGGGACGCTGGTGAGACAATGACGTATTCCACAGAGGAGATGAATTCTTTTGAAGGGAGCTACATCCCAGGGCAGCTAACCTTCTTTCCAAGGTGAAGGGCTTAGAGTCTGAAGGGCCAGGAAGGCAGAGTAGTCCCTGGAAAAGAGCACAAAGACCCTACAGAAAAATTGGGAGACCTGAGTTGGGTCTGTTCCTAGACCTGCCCCCAAGTGGATAGGCAACGTCAGGCAAGTCCTATCTGCTCCCTGGGCCCTAGTTTTCTAATCCATAAAGATAGAAAGTTAGCTGAGATGATCCCTAGGGGCCCTTCCAACTTTGACAGCTCATGGTTATATGCTTCCTACCTCTTCCCTTATGGCCTCTATCTACTCTCACCTGTGCACACCCATCTCCTGCCACGACGGGGAGATGGATGGTGGTGGTTTCCCAGCCTCAGTTAGCCAGGCTACAGATCTAAGCAGTTAGGCTGGTTCTGTTCCTGCTGGAGGATATTGCTTATCCCCTCTTGGCTGCTGCAGGTCTGTCTGTGCTGGGCGTGCTAATAGGACACTTCTACTCCTTGGCCATAGAAGGGAGGTTCCTGCAATTACCCATCTTCCAAATTGGCAAAGATGCTGTTATATATAGACTATCATAGTCTGAATTCAAGTTTAACATCATAAGAAGTTCAAGAGAAACTCAGATGGAAGGTCTGATAGGCCCACTGCTTAGCTAGTTGCATTGCCTTTTTTCTTTTTAAGAGATGGGGTCTTGCTATGTTGCCCAGGCTGGAGTACAGTGGCTATTCACAGGCACGATCATGGCGCACCACAGCCTTGGACTCCTGGGCTCAAGTGATCCTCTCACCTCAAGCCTCCTGAGTAGCTGGGACTATAAGCGTGTGCCACCACGCCTGCCTATTTTTAAAAAAATATTTTTTAGAGATGGGGGTCTCATTATGTTGCCCAGGCTGGTCTTGAACTCCTGGCCTCAAGCGATCCTCCTGCCTTGGCCTCCCAAAGTGCTGGGATTACAGGCATGAGCCACTGCACCCAGCCTGTATTTCCTTCTGATGCATCTGCAGCATCATCCGTTTCCCACTGCAGCAGTGTGACAGTTAGATGGAATAACTTGTAATGAATGTCATTTCACTGGTGTCCTGATAGCACAATGATCAGTCCTATCTGAGCTGAAAGTGCTCAGAAGTTAATAGTGGCCTTTTTCCATGGAGTGGCTGTTTTTGGTTTTAAATATATAATGTATGTTTAAATATATAGCATAAATTAATAAATAATTAAATATTTAAATATATAATATATTAATATAAATAGATAATTAGATATATATTTAAGTATATAAATGTATACTTAATTCCAAGACCCTTCAAATACACAGAAAAGTACAGAAACAATAATAGCTGATTCTAATAATTCATATTTGATGGGTACAGTAATGTACTAGTCCTGTTCAAAATACTTTAGATGGATTAACTCCTTCTTCACAACAACCCATTATAGTACACACCTATGTAGCCACGATCCAGATTTAACAAACATTCACTTTTTGCCATATTTACCTTAGACCTTTTTTTTGAAAAAAGAAAGAAAGAAAACATTGTAGAAACAGTTAACACTCTCCACATTCCATCCCTCCTCTATACTCTCCATTGGCAGTCATTATCCTGGAGTTGGTAGTTGGTGAGGGTCCTTGTTTTATGCCTTTACCACACAGTGTATATCTGTAAATATTATATAATATTGATTTCTGGGATTTAAAAAATTTTACACAAATGGCGTCATACTGTACATTCTCTTTTCTTTTCTTTTAGAGATGGCATCTCACTCTGTCACTCAGGCTGGAGTGCAGTGGTGTCATCATAGCTCACTGCAACCTCAAATTCCCAGGCTCAAGCAATCCTCCTGCCTCAGCCTCCTGAGTAGCAGTGGCTACAGGCACATGCCACCACACCCGGCTAATTTTTAAAAGAATTTTTTGCAGAGACGGGGTCTCACTATTTTGCCCAGGCTGGTCTCAAACTCCTGGTCTTGAACTCCTGGCCTCAAGCAATCCTCCTGCCTTGGCCTCCCAAACTGCTGGGATTACAGGTGTGAGCCACCACACCCGGCCTGTACATTTTCTTTTAAAACTTGAGTGGTTAATTTTGTATCTTCTATAGTGGATGATGTCATTCATACAATCAGTTAGTTTCCAGATCATAAAATGTCAACAATTAGATCCCATCTAGAGTCATCTTCACCATAAAACACCTAATTTCTGCACAGCCTTGTGTCTCAAGAGGTCTTCCCACCAGCCTTTCACGGACCAGCTTTATGTCCTTTAGGATAGAACCCAGCTAACTAGCTCCTATCAGGCCATCAGCCAGGAATTTCCTCAACTTTTGACCTGCCCCCACCCACCAAATTATTTGTATCTTTATTCACCACCTTAATCATCTTCCTTCCAACTCATCAGTCCCCAGAACTTCAGTGATTACCTATTGCACAACTGACATACAAACCTATATATACAGCCCAGATTTTTTTCCTGAGCTCCAGGCCTGTATATCCATCTGTCTAACTGGACACTCTGTCTGTATGTCTTACAGGCACCTGAGATTCAACCTGCCTCAAACTGAATGTATTTCTACCCTCCTCTCTAAAACAAAACACAACTCTTAAAAGAATTGTCTATACACATGATTTCAATGTCTCACTTCCTACTCACTCTTCTTTTTTAATCTGTTCATTTTTCAACCCATTCCAATCTATCTTCCATCGCCACCACTTCACAAAAACTGTTCCTGTCAAGGTCCCTGGCTTCCTCCAATTTACCAGCCCCAATGGTCAACCATCTGTCCTCAACTTACTAAGCTTCTCAGCACCATTGACTTCTTCTTAGTCCCATTGATCACTCCTCATGCCTTCTTGAAACTCTTTTCTCGCTTGGTTTTTGGGGCTACTCCACACCTCCTTTCTCAACCCCATGCTCGTATAGCCAACCACTTACTTGGCTTTTCCACTTGGATGTCTCACTGATATCCCAAACAAATCTGGCCAAAACTGAACTCAAGTTTTTGCCCAAATCAGACTTCCTTACCTCAGGAAATGACACTCAACAAATGGCCCTAAGCAGAAACCTAGAAGTCAAGTCATTCTTGACATGTTCTTCCCTACCTCCCACACCCAATCAGTCCAGCATCAAGTCTTGCCAATTCTACTTCCTAACAAAGCCCTAGTTCCACCACTTCTCACCACTTCTGCAGCTTTCCCCCTGCTCTAAGCCACCATATTTTCTTTCCTGGACTTCTAATTGGTTTCTCTGCCTACACTGATACCTTCCTGTAATTCATTCTCCATACAACAGATATATCAAATATATCAACTCCCCTACTCCAAATCCTTTAATATATGCCTATTGTCTACAACAGGAGTTTTCAAACTTGTGTGTGGGTGGTGATTTGTTTTTTAAACAGTGGAACTTTAAGAAAAGTTTTAATAAAACAAAAACAAAACTTTTTAACACAGGGAAAAGTGGAGCTATTCTAGTTGGAGAAGGGGGCAGATCCTACAGCTCCTTCCTCCATTGTCACCTCCAGCAGCTACTGGGGTGGCTCCCCAGAGGCAGTTCTGTGGAACTTTAGGGCTCTGGGGAACTCAGCTGGAAAACCTGCAGGATCAAGTCCAAACTCTCACAAAACAAAGAAAACAACAACAACAACAGAAAATCACTTCCCCATGCTCTGGGTCCTGCCTCCCTGGCCTTCTAGAGTCTTGGCACCCCGGCCTCACTCCTTAAGCTTCATCCAGCCTCTGGCATCTCCCTCGGCACCCTGGCAGTCTGAGCCCTTAGCGCACAAGCTTCCTGTTCGAAATGCCCTGTCCTCCCTGCCAGGCCTTAGTCCAACAAACTGCTCTTTCAAGAGTTAACACAAAAGTAAGCACTGTCTCTGGGAAGTCTTCCCTGACTCCTCCAGGAGGATTTGGGGTTGGGGGAGCTTCTTCAAACTCTCTCAGAGCACTGAGAGCATTGCATTATCTGGGTCTGGGTGCCTCCAGGGCAGCCATCTTACTTTGTTTATCTCTGTATCCCACAGTGCCTGGTTTCTAACAGGTGCCCAATCAATGTTTGGAGAATGGCCCAGTAGACTGAAGTTACGGGCTTGACCCTATTAATAGACCCTATTAATAAGGCGCTTTAACCAACAGAACAAACAAGATATGGCTATCTTTGCTGATAAGCATGAAATACACTGAGCCTGGTTTCTTCTTTCCCAGCCTGGAAGACATAAACAATGTATCCCCTCTGTGGCCGGTTCCTGAAGGGGAAGAGAGGTTTCTCAAAGCCAGCTGCTGTTGGCAGCCTTCCTGAGCCGTATTTGGCCTGAGTGGGAGCCCAACAGGACCTCCGGGTTATCTAGTGCACAACGGCTACAATGTGCTGGGCTGTAGGAGTGAAGAGAACAGCTCTATATTCTCTGTATTATTTACACTAACTTCACAAAAGCATTTCACACAAGTGGAGGGGGCACTGGCCTGAGAAGACTGTCAACACAGGGTGGGGGTGGATAGTGGCGAAGGAATTCAATCAGCTCGACACCAGTTCTCCCTGGAAGACATACTGAGGTGGCTCTCACCACCTCCCTGATGGCTTTTGTCAAAGAGGCTGTGAGGGGCAGAAAGAGGACTTACCAATAACAGCTCCCATTTATTTAGCATTTACTATGCACCAGGCATTACACTGGTAGCTTTCTGTGTATCATTTAATTCCTCATAATCACTTGAGATAGATACTATTATTATCGTCCCCATTTTACAGATGGAGAAACTGAGGCATGGTGAAGTCAAGTAGGTTGCCCAGGGTTACACAAGGAGTGAGCCATGATTCAAACCCTGGCAGTCTGGTCCAGAGCCCACATCCTTAACCACTACACCACACTGTCTCCCACTTGTTGTACAAAGGCCATTGCAGCCATGGTCCTGGCCCTTGGGGAGCTGACAGAGAGGGCAGCCGGAGACTGACAAGGTCTTCAAGGGGAGAGAATGTGACCATAAGTACATGGGGCAGAAAAACACAAAATGAAGCACAGAGAGGCTCACCAGTCAGTTGGTACTGGGAGTCATTGGTGATGGGGTGGGGTAGGATGGGGTGACATGAGGTACTTTTCCTAGAGGTGCTGCCATGTGCTCTGAGACAAAGCAGAATCAGGGCAGAAAGCTGTGAATGCAAGTTTCCTCCAAGGAGGGCTGGGCCGCTAGGCTGTCTCAGGGAATGGGCAAATGGCTCTGACATCCATTCCTAGGGATGTACCCAAAAGAATTGAAAGCAGGGACTCAGACAGCTACTTGTACACTAATGTCCACAGCAGCATCATTCACAATAGCCAAAAGCGGGAAACAATGCAAATGCCCGTCAATGGATGAATGGATAGACAAAATGCGGTGTATAGACATAGTGGAATATTACTCAGCCTTAAAAAGGAATGAAGCTCTGACACGTGCTATGCCATGGAGGAGCCTTGAAGATTGTGCCAAGTGAAATAAGCCAGTCACAAAAGGACAAATAATGTACGATTCCACTTACGTGAGGGATTTAGAGTAGTCAAATTCATAGAGACAGAAAGTAGAATGGTGGTTAGTTACTGGGGGCTAGGGGAGGGGAGGATGGGGAGTTACTGTTGAACAGGCACAGAGTTTCAGTTTTGCAAGACAAAAAAAGTTCTGGAGATGGATGGTTGTGATGGTTGCATAATAATGCGAATGTACTTAAAGCCACTGAATTATACACTTAAAATGGTTAAAATGGTAAAAAAAATTTAAAACACCATGAAAACAAAACCAAACCAAACAGCCCCATCAGAGGCCTGGTCCACTGAGCTTGCAGCCCACAGAGAATGGTGGTGGCTTTTGAGGTCCAAGGGACAGAGCTTCACATGGCAGAAACTGGTCACCTGGACAGGAGCGGCAGTGAGTACGTATGGCCTGAAGAGGGTGCAAGAGAGCTCTGGGATGGTGAGTGTCCTCACCCGCCCCTTCTCCCTTCACCCCCCACCAGCCCTTGTGCAGGCACACGCGCGCCTGTGTTGTGTGTGTGTGTCACACCCCATCCCACTCCAGAGCACACACTGACTGCCAGCCCAGCAGAAGCAGTTGGGTGTGGCCTGACTCCCAGGGAGTCCTGGGGAATCCCTGTAACTGAGCAAAGGTTGCTCCTGCCTCTCCCAGCTTCTCCAGGGAGCATGTCCTCCCCGCCGAGGCCCAAACTAGTCTATTCTCCAGTGAAAAGATTGATAAGAGGTGCTGTCCAGTCCTCAGGATTGTCCTGGGGGGAAGGAGGCAGTCCAGTCCAGTGGAAAGACTTGGGTTCAAATCCTGATTCTCCCACTTGGTAGTGTATGACCTTGGGCACAGTATTTAACCTCTCTGTGCCTCAGTTTCCTTGACTGTAAAATGCGGTTAATAACAGTACAGGGACCTATCTCAAAATTGTTGTGAGGATTAAATGAGATATGCAAAGTGCTTACAACAGTGCTTGCATGTATGAGTGTGAAATAAGTATCAGTGAGGATTATTGCACAAAGTGATTGTGATGATTAAGTGGGAAAGGTTGAAAGCGCCCAGTACCACATGGGCCCTCAATGGGTGGTAGCTAACAAAAATGATGCTAATAATAACAATTAAGGTGCAGAGGCCTGGGAACCTAGCAGTCAGAGCAATGGCCAGAGGAATGTGGCGATGCCAAGTGCTGGTAGAGAAAGGAAAGCCATGTTTCAGGGTCTCTGGGGAAGAAAGTGACAGCCAGTCCCTAGAGAGCACTGCCTGGCATCCCCTCTAGGTCGTTGCTCTGTGGCTCAGGCAGCTATTCAGGAAGGCATGGGAAGGGAAGAACCAGCAGTAGACAGCCAGTGACACTGTTGGCCTTCCTTGCGTGGGATGCCTTTAGGGAAGGGGAAGGGGCGGGTCCATCTCAGAGTCTCCAGGGACCAGCTGTACAGTAACAGCATTTTTTTTTTTTTATTCTTCCTCTCTTGGTGTCAAGCTTGTTTTTGTGGCTGGAGAGGAAAGGCATGGGCGGGGCTCCACTGCACAGCACCCGGAACCACAAACCCGCCCCCAGAGTGAGGGTACAGAATGTACCCAGACTGCAAACCACACCCTTGTGGCTTGGGGAGGCCCCTGGGGCGGGCTAGGGAACTGTCACACTACATTGTTTGAGAGCGCTGCACCTAGCAACCGCCTGGGATTCTGCAGCGCTCAGACAATGGGATGTCCTAAGGGGCCAGGACTGAGTTAAAGGACCTCCTGCTAAAGGGTCCCCCAGGACTAAGGATCCCTCTGATCTGAAAAGAGGTCCATGGACCCCTGACACCCTCCTGGGACCAGATTAGGTCTGGAGCTAGCCTAAGAGAGCTTCCAGCCTAAGGCCACCAGGAGGGGACACTCCTAGCCCACAGCCAGACCCTCCTCCACCCCAAACCAATTTAGGGGAACAGATTCTGCCTCCATCCACCTGTCTCCACCATCCTGCAGGAGGCCTAACTAGGGTTTCCAGAGCAGTGAAGGGAGGGAGCCAGATGGGACCTTTTGAAAGGGTGGAAACAGTTTCCCAAACTGTCTCAAGTTCTGATGTGACTTGAAGATGAAAGAAGGTTGGGGGGGCCAAACCTACAGCAGATAGGAAAGGGAATTCCAGTCAGACTGGTTGGAGGAAGAAGGTCCTGTGAAACTAGGGTGAAATTCAGCAGAGACAAGTGCAAGGGGTTCGTTAGTGACAAAACCTAACAACATAATTTGGCTCAACACAAATAAACAAGAAAAACACCAAGTGAAGGAGGGAGTTGACCACAAGCTGAATATGAATCAGTGTCAAAATAAAGCACAGCTCATTTATGTAGACCACATTTTCCAAACCAAAGATCAGGACACATATTTGACAAGGCTGAGTGTACTTATGGGAAAACAAGCCTCAGTGTTTGAAACTCTCCCCAGCAAGCATAGCATAGCTCTGTGACAGTCTAGAGTCTTCATCAGAGAGCTACATTCACAATCTGGGAAAAATGGAGAAGGTTCAGAATAGGAAGAAGAAAGAGATGAAAGACAGGGCCTCCGGACGGAGGTTGGTAACGTTGATGCAGTGTGGTGAGATGGAATGAGCTCAGGCTTAGTCACTTAGTGACTGTGCGACATCGGGAAAGTTGTTTAACCTCTCTGAGCTCCTGTTTCCTTGTCTTTAAAACTGGGATAATGATATCTGCCATAAAGGTTGTTGTGAAGATTTAAGTGATTCAAAAAATATAAAGCACCACGTACATAGTAGGCCCTTAAGAAATCCTTGGCTGTCTGTTTGGAGAAGGGAGGAATAAGATGTGAGAGGATTTGATGAGGAAGCTACTAAGCAGTTGTTTCCCCATATTCATGGAAACTGGAACAAAAAGCAGCAGACTACAGCTGGAGTGGGAAGGATTGTGGTGGGTGGGTGCGGGTAAGGACCTAGGGACCATCAGAAGTTGCAAACTGGCAGGTGACAGGCTGAATCCAGCCCTCAGGCAGGTTTTGTTTGGCCCAAACAGTGTTTTCCAAAAATTGGAATTAGTTGCCAACTTCTTAAAAAGTGCAAGATTTCACATAAAAATCCAGATTTTTGGCTTCTCTTGAGAAAAAGCAGATAATCTAGCAACTCTGGACCCTCATGTCTTCGTGACAACTGTGAGAGGGGAGCGAGGGTTGCTTCTTTCAGGTCTCTCATGCCCGTGCTAATATTCAGAAGAGGCAAATCCACAGAGACAGAAAGAACAGCAGTGGTTGCTCATGGTGGGGGGAGGAGGGAAATGGGGGTGACTGCTAAAAAGTACAGGGTTTCTTTTCAGAGTAATGAAAATGGAACCAGATAGAGGTGGTGGTTGCACAATATTGTGAATAGACTAACAACTGCTGAATTGTACACTTTAAAAGGGTGAATTTGATAGCATGTGAATTATAGCTTAATAGAGCTGTTATTTCAAAAATGCAGATGCTGATTTAGCAGGTCTGGGCTGGGGCTCAAGATTCTGCATTTCTGACAAGCTCCCAGGTGTGGTGCCTGCTGCTGGTCCCAGGACCAGTTCTGAGCAGCAAACTCTTACTCTGCTGCTTTCTGGCCTCAGCTGCACACTGGAACAACCGGAGGAATTTTCAAAAAATGACTCCTGCCTAGGTCCCATCCCCAGGGATTCTGATGACTTTGGTGTGGGGTGGGGCCTGGGCATCAGGATTGGCAAAATCTCCCCAGGTGATTCTAATTTGCAGCCAAGTTTGAGAACCACCGCATTACACCCTGGCCACTTTCCCCTTTTCCCTTACCTGCCTGGGCGGGTACTGAGGCATCTGACCCCTGGCTCTGCTCCGAACCTGCCTCCCCACCTCGTCCCTGCCCACTGCCTCATCCTGCTCTAGTTCTGGGATTCTGAGGCCAAACGGTGCCTCCCCCACTGTCTCCCCCTGTCACTTATTAGTGGAGCTTGTTTTGTTTTCTTGGGCAGCTCTGAGTGAGGACATATGTCAGAGGCGTTTGGAAAATCTAAAGAACTCACGATCTCCCTAGTGCCTCTTGTCCCCACTCCAGTCACCCGGAACTCCCGGAGCCTCAGGCAGGGCGAAGTGTCCCTGGCCCCGCCCCCGTCTGGCGGCCACAAGGAGGCCACATGCCTTGGCTTCCGCGGCTGCCGGGCAGCGTGGGGAGACATGTGCTGCCGGCCACAGGGGAGGGGGGCGCCGCAGGCCAGTGATGCGGCTCAGCATGGGCTTGGTCGCCGCCTAAGAACCAACCACAGTGACTTTTCGAGTGGGACGAGGAGGACAGGGAGGGGAAGAAAGTGGGCGGAGGCGGGGGAGGAGAGCTAGCACCGAGGCCTACTGGGTAATTTATTATTGCGTGAGAGCAACTTAGAGCAGCAGCCCTGCTCAAGGTCCAGACATGGCAAGTCATTCCAAGGGAAAAGAGGTTGTAACCACAAAAAGAACATTTCGTCCTGAGTGGGAGGGAGACAGCTGGGCAAGGCCAATGGAAAGGCCCACCCCCCCAGCCAGCCTTGCTTTTAAAGGACTGATACCATTTCCCAGATGTTTTAAGCATAACATCTCTATTCCCCCCCACACTACCTATTTTCGCTGTAAGTCGGCTTGAATGCAGCTGTTTGTTTCCTCTTTTTCTCAAGTGCTTGCCTTTCTTTTTTCCTAGAGATTGGAAAGGAGTTAATGAGATTCTACCTAGAAGGTGCAGTAAAAGCTGGGAAATGAAGCTGGTGTTAAATCAGGGGCTTGATTGCTAAGGCGATCCTAATTGATTTAGCACCGGGGACATTTTCACACTTGCTCTTGGTAACTCCTCTCAGGTGCAGGGGCAAGTAAGTGCCTTTGGAGACCTGGTGTGCAGTTTGGAGAGCAAACAAACGCCTCCGGTGGCAGGTCACCCTCGGGACCCCCTCTCTTTTCAAGACTACCTTTGCCCCTTGGATTTTCAGTGCATGGTGTGAGTCGGGACACAAGAGCACCTGCAAGAGAGCAATCGAGGGTGGCAGTGATGGGCTGAACTGAGTGGGCTGCAGAGAGGGCTACGTGGGAGGGAATCTTTTGAGCTGTTTGAGCTTCTTGTTCCTTCCTTCCACCCAAGAGATCAGAAAGCCTGCTAAGGAGGGGGCTGTGGCCCAGGGGCAGCCCAGCTTTGCACAGGATCCGGGTTGGACATTCTCAGAAAGCTCAGTCCCTCGGTGGCTGCCTCCCCACATGGAAAAAGTGCTGACAGGACAGACCGTCAGCATCTCCTCTGCCCTGCCAGGCCTAGTCAGCTTGCTCTCTGGCCCTGTCCTTTGCCCTCTGTCCCTGGCTCCTTCTCCAACAATGGCACAGGAGAGAAAAGGCAAAGGCTGAGGCATAGAGGGCAAGTGGCTCTGAATTAGGATGAGAGGCCCTGGGAGAACCGCCACCTGTGGAGCAAGGACTGAGATCCTTCGAGAAGGATCCCTGGAGAGGGCTCTGTGGCCAGGCAACAGTGGCCTGAAGGGGATGTTCCTGAGCTGTGACCTCGGGAAAAAGAATCAGATGAGGGATGAGGAAAACCGAGAGATGCGGGGCATAAAATCAAAGGGGGATAATTTTAATAGCTGACATTTATCGACCGCTTACTAAGTGCCAGCTGCAAGGCTACATGCTTACCTTTCAAGCACCCTCATTATCACCATTTTACACTTTGGGAGTAGAAATTCTGGCTCACAGAGTTTCAGTAACTTGTCCGAGGCCTACAGCTAGTGAGGGGGCAGTGAGGCCACTATACTAGGCAGCCTCCCGACTGACTGCATAATGGCCTCAGAGGTTATCAAAGAAGGTTCTGGCAATTCCATCACAGGTCCTGAGGGACCACTGTGTCCCACAGATCCTAGAGAAAGATAGCAGAGATCTCGGGAAAATTCTAACCCCAACTTTGCAGCCTATGGGGAAGAGTCCTTCCCTGCTATCAGCCTCCTGTCCCTGCCCCAGCCATGTGAAGACCCATGTGCAACCACGAGGGTCACAGAACAGGGGCGGGAT
Organism: Daubentonia madagascariensis; assembly: GCA_023783475.1. NCBI lineage: Eukaryota > Metazoa > Chordata > Mammalia > Primates > Daubentoniidae > Daubentonia > Daubentonia madagascariensis. The sequence continues at coordinate 1,222,845 of JAKFHU010002579.1, forward strand.
TAAGCTTAGCTCAAGGGTCTGGGCTAGGGTGGAGCAAATCATGCAGAAGCAGGTTCTGCCTTCTTGGCTCTTGCATCCCCAAGGAGTGCTAGGCTTGAGCTTGGAGAATGTTCTAGATACTCCTAGCCAGCAGGGCCGAGATGGGGCATCCCTTTCACCCGAGAAAAGGCCAGCATTGTTTTGACATCTGTTGTTTCCCCTGTGTGAACCTTCCTTTAAAAGTATGCACAGGAGGCCCCTTGGCACGTCCTTTGGGGTTGCCTGGTGTCTGCCCCGGCAGGCAGGTCCTTCTGGCCAGGGACAGTGATTCACCCAGCCCAGAATGCTTGCATCTGCTTGGGAGAACACTGTGTGCTCTGGACCAGCGCCGGGACCCAAGGGAAAGGGAAGTGTGCAGGACTGACTGGCTGGGGGAAAGCCTGGGAGGGGTTTCGGCCATGGCAGCAGCTCAGGCTCTCCCACCTAAGCCTCACCTCCTTCCCTTGGGCAGCAGGAGCTAGTGAGGAAAATCACAGCTCGCTGGGCCCAGCCCCTACTTGGAGGCTGCTCCCCCTGCAGGCAACGTCCCCTTGCCTTACTCCCCCAACCCGCACTTGTCATCGTCTGATTTGAGGTCAGTTGCTCCTGCATTCCACCCTCTTCTCTATGCCCACCTCCTCTGCCATGGCTCATGCCCCGATCCTCTGTCCCCTGAGTCGCTGTCACAGCATGCAGACTTGTTCCTTCTACCAACCCATTCTCCGTGCCGCTACCTGAGCCACCTTTCTTTTTCTTTCCTTTCTTCCTTCCTTCTTCCCTTCCTTCCTTCCTTTCTTGAAACAGGATCTCACTCTGTTGTCCAGGCTGAAGTGCAGTGGCTCAATCATAGCTCACAGCAGCCTCGAACTCCTGGGCTCAAGTGATCCTCCCACTTCAGCCTCCCGAGTAGCTGGGACTACAGGCACGCACCACCATGTCCAGCTAATTTTTTGTAGAGATGGGGTCTCACTATGTTGGCCAGGCTTTAGCCATCTTTCTAAAAGACATATCTGATCCTGTCAGTCCTTGAGTTAAAACCCTTTGGTGGCTTGTCATTACCCCCAGGGCACAGGGTAAACACTGTAGTGTGGCATTCAGGACTTTCACAATTTGGCCCAAACTTGCTCTCCACCAATGTAGGGATGTCAGATAAAATGCAGGGATGCCCGGTTAAATTTGAATTTTAGAAATACAACAAATAGTTTTTTAGTTTAAGTATGTCCCTTGTGTCCCTTGCATTGTGTCCTGTATTTTTATTTGCTACATCTGGAAACCCTACTCCAGCAGCACAACCATTCCTACTGATGGAGCTTTAGTTCAGGTCTTATCACTTTTTTGGATGAAGTCACTACCTTCTGCCAAAATGATTTCTTGGCCCCCCAGCTCTCTGTCTTCCAAACCATTCTGTCCCCTGGCCCAAGATGTTGCTCAGGCCACTCTCGCACTGCCATCTAAGAACGCTCTGTACATTTCCCACTCCTGTCTAAATCCTCCTGCCCTTCCCCACCCTCGGGTTCCTCCTCCATGACGCTTTCTCCAAGCATCCCAACAGCAGTCACTTCCCCCTTTTCCTGAACTCTTGATACACCCCACTATTCTACCTAATAATTGACTATGTAATGAATGTTTTGCATTGCAGCCTGTTGATCTGTGGCGAGTGTATCTTTTCCACTCGATTGTAAGCTCCAAGAGGGCAGGCATCATGCCTCATCTATTTTACTCTGTCTTTCCTCCCACCATGGCACAGTGGGGCCTCAGTAAATTTAGATTGGCTGATGAATGGATTATTTTCTCCTTCGCAAGACTGTGAGCTCCTCAAGGGCAGTTTCTGGACTGCATCTTACGCAGTTCTGTTTGGTTTAACAAACAGTTATTGAGCCAGGATCTGTTCCCAGTGTGGGGAATGCAGAGATGAAAAGCCTGGAGTCTCTGCCCTCGAGGAACTCATGGTCTAGCTAGGAAACCAATGTGTGTGGATACTTGCAATGCCGTGTGAGATGATGATGAATAGAGCATATACAAGGTGCAAAGTGCTTGCAGCTGTGGAAGTGGTGAGCCGAATTTGGGAAATGGGATGTTGAAGACATATCAGAGGTAATGCCTGCTTAGGGGCAGCATAAGGACATTCCAGTCAGGGGAGACCCAGGCACAAAAGCATGGAGGCCAGAAAGAGTGCATGGTGTGTGTTAGGGGATGATGAAGTTTCAAGAGCAGGGTCAGGCGCTGTACTTTCATCAAGGACCTTGAACAGTAATGTGATGTGTTTGAATGGGAATGATGGGAAACCATTCAAGAGTTTACCTGAGCAGACTTCTGTATTGAGAAGCAATCAAAGCCAAACACAAAAGATCCCATATTGTATGATGCCATTTATATGAAATGCCCAGAAAAGGCAACTCCACAGACACAGAAAGTAGATTAATGGGTATCTGAGACTAGGGGTGGGAATGGGGAGCAACTTCTAATGGGCACAAAGGACCTTTTTGGGGTGATGGAAATGTTTTAGAATCGAATTATGGTGATGGTTACACAACTTTGTGAATACACTCAAAATCATTGAATTGTACACTTAAAATGTATGAATTGTATGGTATATAAACTATACCTCAAAAAAGCTGTTTAAAAATAAGAGACCATCAAATCAGTCTGGCTGTGTTGTGGGAAATGGATTGGAGTGGGGTTAGCCTGGGTGTGGAGAGAGCAGTGAAGAAACTTCTGCAACACTCCAGGCAAGCGTTAGTGAGCTCTGGTGCTAAGGCAGCGGCAGAGGGGTTGGAGAGGAAGGGTGGGAGTCAGAAGACATTTAGGAGGTGGAATCAGTGGGAGTTAATAAATGGATTGATGGGAGGGGATAAGTAAGACAGATGGAAGAGTCTAGGATGCCACTTTGGTTTCTGCCTTTGACAGGTGGGCAGATGGTGGTACCACCAAATCCCACAGGGCTCGGTACAGTATCTGGCCCTCAGCACAAGTTTGTGGAATGAAGACACGATTGAATGAACGAATGAAGTCCACTCATATCCCCTCCTCCCTCTCTACTGCTCCCTCTCACCCATGGGCTAGACCGTTGAACCTACTTATTTCCAGCACCCATTTGGAGGCATGGAGTGGCCTGGAGATTCTGTTGTTCCTGGATTAACCCCCAGGACACCCTCATCTTGTTTCTTCCCTTCTGGTCCAGGAACCACCTGGGCACCCAAGAGATCCTTGGCCTGGCAGGGTGGGACTTGGGCATGGAGGCCACCAAGGCCCTGAGGACTCTTGTCATGGGTTCAGGACTCCTCTCTTATACCATTAACCCCACCCTCACCCAGACTCTGCCACTCACCCGCAAACCCCCTCCTCCTGCCCAGCCACGCCTCCCACCAGTCAGTGATGCTACCGAAGTTCTTGGGACCCACTGTGGGCCTAGGCTTCCACTGGAGTCCCCACTCGTGTCAGCTACTGGCCAATCCTCTCAGTGTTCTCTTTGGACCACCTGCCTCAGAACCGGGTGGAGGGGAGATTTATTGAACATGCAGATGGCCACACCCCATGCCAGACCCACTAAATCAGAGTCTACAGGGCTGGGCAGGAGGAAGGCGTGTCACATTTCAGAGGTTCCCTGGGTGGTCCCAACACCCAATAACGTGAGAGCTGCTGTGATGGAGAGTGTGAGTGTGGATTAGGGATGCTCATGCTCCTGCCACCCCCACATGCAGCCCCTGGTGGCCACTGGATGGACAGAGAGCCCTCCCCAAAATGCTCTCCCACCATGAGCGTGCTTTCCTGATGTTCGTCTTTCCGTCAGGAAATGCACTCCTGCTCTGCCACTAATCGGATTACTCTCTTGCACAATCTTCTGCCCCTCCTCCTTCCCCCACTAAATTTCCACAGGACAATCAGTACTCAATCGCTCTTTCCTCTGTCCTCCCAGGCACTTATCACAGTCTGACTTGTATGAGAATTGCTTGTTTACATGTGAGCTCTCGTAGAGCCCAGGCCGTCAGGGGAGACTAATGCCTTTAGACTAGCAGCATCTAGGGCAGGGCCAGGCATACAGTAGGTGCCCAATAGATACTTAGGGAATCGAATCACTCTTGAAAAGAGCAAGAGGTTCCTCCTTTGCTGGCAAAGTAAGAAAAAAAAAAAAAACGGCAAGAGGCCCCAATAACATGAACCAAAGTCTTTTCCACTTGGCTTTAGGAGTGACTGCATTCTGAGTCTCTTCCAAGGACAGATTTGTCCTCCCAGCTTGCCTGACAGTGAGGTTAATAGGTCAACACCAATGCTTTATAGCCCCAGAGAGGCAGGAACACAGTGACTTATCCCGGCCGCAGCAGGCTAAGGAGCTGTGATGCTGGCACTGTGGGCTGGCTGCCCAAGCTGTCAGGGAGCTTTATTCATTCAACTACTTTTTTAGTAAGCTTCTCCTATGTGCCAGGCACTTACACAGGTACCAAAGATAAACTGGTGAACAAGACAGACGAAGTTCCTGCCCTTACAGAACTTACAGGTTAGTGGGGGAGATGGATGTTAAATAATTGCAGAGAGAATTGTAGTTGGGATAAGTACTACAAAGGAAAAGAACAATTTCCAGTGAAAATGCTTGTAACAGGAGGACTTGACTTAACCTGGTGGGAGGAGAGTGGAGCTGTTCAAGGAGGGTTTTTCCAAGGAAGTGACCTTGCACTGAGATCACAAGCATGACCAGGAGTTAAATAGGCAAAAACCTGGGGGGAGTGTATCCCAGGCAGAGGGTACAGCTATGTGAGGACTCAAGGCAGTTGCAAGCATGGCCCTGTGTGTGGAACATGCAAGAAGGCTGGTGTGGCTGGAACAGAGGGAGTAAGCAGGAGGTGGGACCAGGCAGCTAGCTAGGGGCCAGATCACGTAGGGCATTGTGGGCTGCAGTAAGAAGCTTGCATTTTTTGGTTTGTTTTTGGTTTTTTTGTTCTGTTTTGTTTTCTGTTTTTTGAGGCAAGGTCTTGCTGTATTGCCCAGGGTGGAATGCAGTGGCATGATCATAGCTCACTGCAACCTCAAATTCCTGGACTCAAACGATCCCCCTGCCTCAGCCTCCCAAGTGGCTGTGACTACAGGTGTGCACCACCAAGCCCAGCTAATTTTTTATTTTTTGTAGAGACAGGGTCTCGCTATGTTGCCGAGGCTGGTCTTGAACTCCTGGGCTCAAGCGATCCTCCCACCTCGACTTCCCAAGGTGCTGCCCGCCCGGCCAAGGAGCTTGCACTTTACTTAAAGTGGGATGGGGTGGGGGTTAAGCTGGGGAGTGGTGCAATTTAATTTGTGTTTTAAAGAGTGTCCCCTGGCTGCTGTGAAGGTCATGGATTGAGTGGGGACAAGAGTGGAAGCAGAGAGAAAAGTCAGGAAGTTGTGATATGACCTGGCCTAGCTAGGGTGATGGCTGTGGAGACCTCCTATAGTTCAGCACACACATTTTACAGATGAGGAAACTGAGGCCCAGAGAAAGGGATTGACTTGCCCACAGTCACCCTGCTTCCTGGTCCTATTCTCCCACAAGAGGGAAGTTAACAGAGAACCAAACAGAGAAGGCTAAGTGGATTCTGGTGGGATGAATTTATTGGTACATCATGGCAAATTTGGGTTTCTGAAAGCTGATGCAGATGCTCAGAGTGGGAAGGAAATAAAGCAACTCTGGTATCCCTTATTTTGTTTTGTTTTGTGTTGTTGTTGTTTTTTGAGATAGGGTCTCCCTCTGTCACCCAGGCTAGAGTGCAGTGGCGTCATCATATCTCACTGTAATCTCAAATCCCTGACCTCAAGTGATCCTCCTGCCTTAGCCTCTCAAAGTGCTAGGATTACAGGCGTGAGCCACCATGCCCAGCCTGGTTTCCATTATTTGGGGTGCTCTGTTGTTCCAGTGCCCGGGGGTGCAGTGAAGCCAGCATCAGTCCTTAGTTACATATCCCCACCCTGTTTAGTCTGGCTGTTGCTCAGACAGGAGCTAAGTACTTGCGGGCCAGTTCCTTCCTGCCTCCATAGTATAAGGAAGTGCTGAGCTGGGCAGGACTCCCAGTGCTCCCTCGGTCTCCAAGCCTGCAAGCAGAAACCTCATGCAGGGCCACGTGAGGTCAGGAGGGAGGGCCTGAATGCCTGAGTTTGGATGCGATTGGCTGCTCTTTGACACACCACTTCTGTGGATGGCCAATCACAAGAGCCACTGCACCCTTGCTCCCTTTCCCCCCCTCTCTCCACTTGTCCTTGCAAAAGCCACAGAACTTCCCACCACAAAGTGAGCTGGGGAGAGAAGTTCCTTCCCTCCTCCACCCCACAGCTGGTCCAAAAGGCCTTAGGGAGTGGCGCCTTGCTCATAGCCAAAGAAGGATGAGTGCTCTGCTTCCCAAAGCTTGGGGCAAAGTATTTGCTCTTTGTGGGGACTCAGTTGAGCACCAAATTAGGGAGAAATGACACCAAATGGATTTTCAACCAAGGCTTTACTGAAATGCCTAGGGTGTAGGTAATCATGAAAATAATCCTAAACAGAAAAATTCCTCATCTCACAAGGCCTCACTTTCTAGTCAGCATTGGGTGCCCACTTACCCTGAGCCAGCCAGACTGGATTTTTTTTTTTTTTTGCGACAGAATCTTGCTCTGTCGCCCAGGCTAGAGTGCAGTGGTGTCAGCCTAGCTCACTGCAACCTCCAACTCCTGGGCTCAAGCGATCCTCCTGCCTCAGCCTCCCGAGTAGCTGGGACCACAGGCGCACGCCACCACACCCGGCTAATTTTTCTATTTTTAGTAGAGACGGGGTCTTGCTATTGCTCAGGCTGGTCTTGAACTCCTGAGCTCAAGCGATCCGCCCGCCTCGGCCTCCCAGAGTGCTAGGATTATAGGCGTGAGCCACTGCGCCCGGTCTCAAACTGGCATTTGCCGTCTCCCTAACATGGCCTCCAGCAGGTTAGGCCTCAGTTCACTACTACCCATCTGCTTTGGACAAGAGAAACACCACGGTGGCTTGAAAAGGGTCAGGAAACCTTTTTTAATCCTGGTTCTTCTGTTAATAAGTTGGATAACCCCCCTCTAGGCCCATTCCCCCATCTAGAAACTGAAGGGGTCTGAACGAATGTTCTTCAAGGTCACTTCTAGTTGTGACTTGCTAAGTGTCAAATAGCTGCTATGCACTGGATGCCAGGCAAAGCATTTTACATTTCTTGTTTCATTTAATCCCCACAACAGGTCCTGTGAGGCAGACACTATGATGTCCTCACCTCACACACACACTTTACAGATGAGGAAATCATGGCTCAGATGTTAGTGACTCCAAAACACACAGCTAGCAAAGACTCAGGTCTGCCTGATCCTGATCCTACAGCCCACACTCATAACCGCTTCCCTAAGCAGCAACTTTACAGGCTGTATGCCATCCTAATTGCCCTTGAAGCCCTGACAAGCTGGGACTGCTAAAGAGAGAAAATGGCCCTTCCTCCCTGCTTTACATTTTGAGGGTCTGCCTGAGATATTGGTAGAAGCAGGTGGACACTTTGATGCTGTGAGCTGAATTGTCAAGAGAAGGCCTCTTTCAGTGACCTCCTGGTGATGATCTGCTGCCATGCTGGGGGGTCCTGGACATCTAGGGAGAAGCAGGCGGGCACCGCCAGCTGGGAACATTAGCAGGAAGAATGCCTCATAATCCCTCCCTTATGTTCCGGGATGTCAGACAAATCCTGGATGGGTTCTCTGGTCTATACTGTAATGATATTAATGAGGGCAGGGCAGCCTAGTGAAAATTTAATAGACATGTATAAAAAGTTTCACAGACTCTGTCTGCAGAAGTTCTTTTGAAGGTCCACACAAAGCCGCAGAGCTGCTTGGAACTCTCTGTCCAAGGAAATTATTAAACCTTCCTTATTTCTGGAGGACCATGAGATCTGTTTATTAAATGCCTAAATTAAAGGGAGAGGATACACTGCAGTTGGGGGTTTTCCACCATAATTCATCTGAGGCTTTCGGTCAGGGAAATTTGAGCCTGGGGCCCACTCAGCTTCCTGACCACTTCCTGCTCCAAGGTTTCCTCCAACCCTGTGCCTCTAATAAGTTCAGGTTGTTTAGAGTTCAGCTCTAGTTAACCCTTTGAAGTCTGGGCACATAAATCACAGTTCAAGTCCATGAACCACTTAATATACATCAAAGATTGGCCAATGAAGCAATTGTTCCAGCGTGGATGCTTCTATTGTGAGGATCAAATGAGAGAATGTGTGTGTGTGAAAGCACTGTGTGATCTTTGAAGCACAGTAAACTACTTTTATTATGATTTTTCTCAATAGGATGGCTGATTTATTTATAAGATAGATGTCTGTTCTTATTAGGGGCCTTCAAGCAAACCAAATTGGTACTTGTTGAGCCTGGAAAAATACTAAACTTTCCTTGTACTTCCTCCTGTTTTCCTCAAGCTAATTGACACTTGTTTAAGTTACTTCTGACTAGCCTTGTGCAGCTGGAGCCAGTGAAATTTGCTTATTGTTTCTTTTCGACAAAGAATGTGAAAGGCAGAAGATGCAGGAGAATTTTCAGCAACAGAGGGCTTGGTTTTGACCGTTGTCCCCTGTCTGCTGCCACATATATGAGTGTTCAAGGGGCTGGGTTGTGTGCTGAGTGCCTGAGGGGCTTTCATGTGCACTGGGATGAATCAGTCACAGACAAAGACAGGTCAACTAGGAAATGGAGCTAGTTAATGTTCTGAGAAAACCCTCTTCCAAAAATGCCTTAAGTGACCCTCATACATTGCTGGTGGAAATGAAAGTCAATACAACCCTCTGGAGGAGAACTTGATAATCTCTCACAAAATTATATGTGCATTTATTTTTTGACTCACCAATCCCATTTCTAGGAATTTATCCTGAAAATACACCTCCAACAATATGGAAATGCATATGCTTGAGGTTATTCATTGCAGTGTTGTTTGCGATTGCAAAATATTAGAAACTACCTATGTCCATATATAGGAGAGTGGTTGAATAGACCATGGCATGGCCACAGCGTGGAGTATTATGCAGCTGTTAAAAAGAATGAGGATGCTTTCTATGCACTGATAGTGAGTGACTTTCAGGATATATTTTAAAGTAAAAAAAGCCAAGCGCAAAAAACATGTCTATAGTGTCCTTACTTTTGTGTAAGAAAGAAGGGGAAGTAAAAAATATGTATATAGATGCAGCTTCTTATTTGTATAAAAAGAAACACACGAAGAATAAACCAGAAACTAATAGAATTGGTTACCTACAGGAGTGGGTAGAAACAGTACACAATAGGTGCTTAATAGGCATTTCCTGATGATGAATTATAAGACACAGAACAGTCAATGATCGATTCAGCCTGGAAGTATCAGGAAAGGTTTCTATTGCTGTCTTGAAAGATGAGTGTGTGGTCATCAGGTTGGTTGACCATAATGGGGAGATTATTTCAGGCAGAGAGAACAGTTATGAGCAAAGATCCAGATGGGGGAAATAGCTCAGTATGGAAAGTGGCTGGAGCATAGGGTGGGAGGGGGACTAATGTGAGGGAAGGGTAGGGCAGGTGGGAACCAGAATGTGGACTTCCTTTTATGCAATGATAAGGAGTTTCACTTTTCTTTGAAGCGAGATGAGAAGCCATTGGGATATTTTGAGCAGAAGAGTGATATGGGCCACTTGATGCTGCATCAATCCCTCTGGCTGTCAAGTGGGGTGTGTACTGAAGGGGTGAGAGTGGAAGCAGGGAGGCCAGTTAGGAGACCACCCAGGTAAGAGAGGATGGTGGCTTGGACCAGGAAGGTAGTACAGGTTAAGCATCCCAAATCTGAAAATCTGAAATCCAAAATGCTCCCCAATCTGAAACTTTTTGAGTGTCAACATGACTCTCAAAGGAAATGCTCATTGGAGCACTTTAGATTTCAGATTTTTGGGTTTGGGATGTTCAACAGGTAAGTATAGTGAAAATATTCCAAGCCCCCCACCCCCCAAAAATCCAAAATCTGAAACACTTCTGTTCCCAAGCATTTCAGATAAGGGATACTCAATGTATAGTAGAGGAAGAAAGAAATGGGCATGTTCTGGATATATTCTGAAGGTAGAACCAGCAGGACAAATTGATGGGCTGGATGTGGGGAAGGATGGAGGAGAAAAGGGAGTCTGGGCTAATTCCTAGATTTCTGGCTTAAGTGATGGGGTGTCTGACGGAGTCATTCAGCAAGAAGGGCAACAGTGAACAAGGAGCAAAATTTGTGGGGAAAGATGATGAGTTCAGTCTTGGATACGGTAAGTGTGAGGTGTCAGTGGGACACCCAGCAGTTGGACATATGGGTCTGGGGCTCAGGGGAGAGGTCCGGGCTAGGGTGGTAGATGTGGGAACATATAGATGGATGGGACCCAAATGAAATAGTGTATGTACTGGACTGAGAAGAGAAGAGGTCTGAGGACAGAGTCCGGGGGACCACTGACATGTAAGAGGGACAAAAGTGGAAGACTTCGTAAAGGCGGCTACACAGGAATGGCTAGGGAAAAAGAGGCTCCTGCAGGCTGAGGGGGAAGGGAGTTTGCAGGGGAGCCTGTTCAGCAGTGCCCGGGACTGAGGGGCCCTCTAAGATAGGAGCTGAAAAGTGGCCATCAGGTCTGGCGTTTACTTTGGATCTTAGAGCAGATACAGGGGAGTGGTGGGGGCACAAGACAAACTGCAGGACTCAGGAGTGAGTGGGAAGCAAGGAAGTGAGTCTGTGAGCGGAGGCTCTTCTTCAAGGACTCTTGTCTGTGAAGGGAAGGAGTGATGTGGGGTAGCAGCCAGGGGACGAGGGGAGGGCGAGAGGTTGGAGGAGAGTCGTTATTATAAGGATAAGAGACAAGTAAGCCCATTTTAACTGCAGAGAAAGAGGGCCCAGAAGACAAAGGAATTAAGCAGTGGAGCCAGATAGGGGGACAGGAGGCAGGGGCTTAGATGGCTTGGAGAGCCCAGGGAGAGCGGTTAGGGTTGAGTAGGAGAAGGGAGACATCTCTTTGAAGGGTTACTTCTCATGAAATCATTTTCAATGCGAAGGAAGCAGCAAAGATCAAATTATCAACACATGAACTGGGGCTCTTTGCGAACTTGGATAATATGGCATAATCATGTGTTAGTTCAAATAGAACCCCGGGCCTTGGTCATAGGCATCTGGAGAGGACAATACTGACAGAGTCACTGATTCCTCCCTGGGAAGTGAAAACAATGCACACTTCAAATGTGCTTATAGAGATTCAAGCGCATTGTAGTGTAAGGCACGTATGCATGGGAGCCTGTGGTATTAATCAAGGTAAAAAGTCTCCCTTAAAACAAATTATGAGCCTTTACAGTGAATAAATAGGACCTAATGAATGGGTTTGTGAGATTGTTCTATCCTGCTCTGGACTTTGGCCAGGCGTAGGCAGGCTGAGAACAGAACAGGGAGAAAGGCCTTGGACTCCTTTCCTGCTTCTGCCTCTGAAGCCGCCCCTAGCTCTGAAGGTTGGGCAAAACTTGGGGCCGAAGTGAGGTCTGGGTTTGGTAACAGTGTTGATCTTTTATGAAGCAGAGAGGCCCACTGATCATAAAGTTTGCCCTCCAAGGGTGAAGGGCTTAAGGTTAAGACGTTCAGTCCCTTTGCAGACAATGGAGCCTATAAGCTACTTCAGAAGAGCTCATGCGAGTCATTGTCTAACTGAAAAACAATGGGCTGACCCCTGCTACACGGCAGGGTGACATACAGTGAACACAGCAGCAAGACATCTGGTTTTGACCTGGCTTCTGCTACAAGCTTGCCATGCGACTCTGGGCAAGTGTCTTCCACTTGCTGGGCCTCAGCTTCTCCATCTGCCAAGTAAGTGGAGTGGACAGATGATGTCTCAGGTACCTGTCACATCAAATTTCTGGTTTTCTTTTAATTAATAAACTTTATTTTTTAGAGCAGTTTTAGGTTGACAGCAAAGTTGAGCAGAAATTACAGAGAATCCCCGTATACCCCGGTCCCCACATGTGCACAGCCTCCCCCACTATCCACATTCCCCACCGTAGTGGTACGAACATTTGTTACAATTGATGACCTTGCATTGCCACATCATTATCACCCCAAGTCCACAGTTTGTATCGAAATGTACAAAACTCTTGGTTTTGTACATTCTATGGGTTTTTGGGTTTTGACAAATGTCTAATGACATGTTTCCACCATTATAATATCGTACAGAATAACTTCACTGCCCTAAAAATCCCCTGTGCTCCACCTATTCACCCCTCCCTCCCCACTAACCCCTGGCAAGCCAGGGTTTGGTTTTTTTTTTCCTTTTTTTTAAGTAGAGACAGAGTCTCGCTGGGCTCTGTTGCCCAGGCTGGAACTCCTGGGTGCCAGCGATCCTCCCACCTCAGCCTCCCGAGTAGCTGGGATTATAGGCATGAGCCACCACGCCCGGCCAAGCCCAGATCTTTTTATTGTCTCCACAGTATTGCTTTTTGTAGATTTCATATAGTTAGATTCATACAGTATGTAGTGTTTTCAGATTGGTTTCTTTCAGTTAGGAATATGCATTTAAAGTTCCTCCATGTCTTTTCGTGGCTTGATAGCACATTTCTTTTTAGCACGGAATAATATTCCATTGTCTGGATGTAGCACAGTTTATTTATCCATTTATCTGCAGAAGGACATGTTGGTTGCTTCCAGGTTTGGGCAACTATGAATAATAGCTGCTATAAACATCCCTGTGCAGGTTTTTATGTGGACATAAGTTTTCAAGTCACTTGGGTAAATACCAAGGAGCGTGAATGCTGGTTTGTAAGGCAGGGGGATGTTCAGTTTTGTAAGAAATTGCCAAATTGTCTTCCAAAGTGGCTGTACCCTTTTGCATTCTCAGCAGCAATGAATGAGTGAGTGTTCCTGTTGCTCCACATCCTCACCAGCATTTGGTGTTGTCAGTGTTCTGAATTTCGGCCATTCTAATAGGTGTTGTTTTAATTTGCAATTCCCTTAATGGCATGATGTTGAGCATTTTTTCATATTTTCCATTTGTATATTTTCTTCATTGTAGTTTCTATTTAGGTCTTTTGCCTATTTTAAAATCAGGTTGTTTTCTTATTGTGGAGTTTTAACAGTTTTTTTTTTATTTTTGTATATTTTAGTTAACAATTCTTTATGAGATATATCTTTTGGAAATATTTTCTTCCAGACTGTGACTTGTCTTCTCATTCTCCTAACAGCGTCTTTTGCAGAGCAGAAGTTTTTAATTTTACTCAAGTCTAGTTTATCAATTATTTCTTTCATGGATTTGGTGTTGAATCTAAAAAGTCATCATCATGCCCAAGGTCATCTAGGTTTTGTCCTATGTTATCTTCTAGGAGTTTTATAGTTTGCATCTACATTTATGTTTATAATCCATTTTGAGTTAGGTGTAAGGTCTGTGTCTAGATTCTTTTTTAATGAGCCTTTTCATGATAAAAACTCTCCTGAATAGTTTGAATATATTAGTTGAATGAATAGGCCTATTCCATTTCTTCTTATGTGAGTTTTGGCAGATTCTGTCTTTCAAGGAATTGGTCCATTTCATCCAGGTTATCAAATTTGTGTTCATAATATTCCTTTATCGTCCTTTTACTATCCATGGGATCTGTAGTAATAGCCCCACTTTCGTTTCTGATGTTAGCAATTTGTGTCGTCTCTCTTTTCTTTTTAGTTAGCCTGGCTAGGGGAGTATTGATTTTATTGATGTTTTCAAAGAACCAGCTTTTGGTTTTGTTCATTTTTCTCTATTCATTTCCTGTTTTCAGTTTCATTGGTTTCTGCTCTAATTTTTATTATTTCTTTTCTTCTGCCTACATTGGGTTTAATTTGTTTTTCTTTTTCCATTTTCCTAAGGTGGAAGCTTAGATTATTGATTTTTAGGTCTTTTTCTTTTCTAATATACACACTCAATGCTATAAGCTTCCTTCTAAGCTCACTGCTTTTGCTGCATCCCACAAATTTTGATAAGTTGTATTTTCATTTTCACTTAGCTCAAAATATTCAAAAATTTCTCCTTTGATCCATGTGTTATTTAGAAATGTGTTGTTTACTCTCCAAGTATTTGGGGTTTTTTCAGCTATCTTTCTATTATTGATTTCTGGTTAATTCCATTGTGGTCTGAAAGCAGACATTGTATGATTTCTATTCTTTTAAATTTGTTAAGATGTGTTCTATGTTCCAGAATATGGTCTATCTTGATGAATGTTCCTTGTGAGCTTGAGAAAAATGTGTATTCTGCTGTTGTTCAATGAAATAGTCTATAGATGTCAATTATGTCCAGTTGATTGATGGTGCTGTTGAGTTCAACTCTGTCCTTACTGATATTCTGCCTGCTGGATCTGTCTATTTCTGATAAAAGGATAGAGAAGGTTACAACTACAATAGTGAATTCATCTATTTCTCCTTGCAGTTCTATTGGTGTTTGCCTCACATATGTTGACTCTGTTTTGTTAGACATATACACATTAAGCATTGTTATGTCTTCTTGGAGAACTGAGCCCTTTATCATTATGTAATGCCTCTTTTTATCCCTGATAGCCTTGTTCTAAAGTCTGCTCTGTCTGAAATTAATATAGCTACTCCTACTTTCTTTTAATTAGTGTTAGCATGGTATATCTTTCTCCACCCTTTACTTTTAATCTATATGTGTCTTTATATTTAAAGTGGGTTTCTTGTATACAACATATAGTTGGGTCTTGGTTTTTTATCTACTCTGTCAATATCTGTCTTTAATTGGTGTATTTAGACCACTGATGTTTAAAGCAATTGTTGATATAGTTGGATTAATATTTACCAACAAATATTAATATTTGTTACTATTTTATGTTTGTTGCCCTTCTACTTTTTTCCTATTTTTGTCTTCCACATTTTTTCTGCCTTTTGTAGTTTCAATTAAGCATTTTTATGACTCCATTTTCTCTTTCTTGGCATATCAATTATACTTTTTTAAAACTTTTTTTAGTGGTTGCCCTAGAGTTTGCAATATACACATATAGCTAATCCAAGTCCACTTTCAAATAAACTATACCACTTCACAGTAGTGCAAGTACCTTACAACAAAATAATACTAATTCTTCCCTCCTGTCCCTTGTATTATTGCTATCATTCATTTAACTTATATATGTTATATATATAATAAAATAAATTCTTACTATCAAATACATTCTTAGTATTATTATTTTTAACAAACTGTTAGATCAATTAAGAATAAGAATTACCTTCACTTATTACTTCTATAACGTTATTCCTTTGTATAGATCTGAGTTTATGCCCTATATAATTTTTCTTTTCTCTGAAGAACTTATTTTAACATTTCTTACAAGGAAGATCTACTGACAATAAATTTTATCAATTTTTGTTTGTTTTTGAAAGTCTTTATTTCTCCCTTAATTTTGAAAAATTATTTCACAGGGTGCAAAATTCCAGGGTTTTTTTCTCTCTCTCAACACTGGAAATATTTCACTCCTCTCTCTTCTTGCTTGCTTAGTTTCTGAGAAGAAGTCAGATGTAATTCTTATCTTTGCTCCTCTATAGGTAAGATGTTTTTTTCCCTCTGGCTTCTTTCAAGATTTTTTCTTTATCTTTGATTTCCTAAAGTTTGGATATGACATGTTCAGGTGTAGTTTCTTTGGGAGGGCATTTATCCTGCTTGGTGTTCTCTGAGCTTCCTGGATCTGTGATTTGGTGTCTGACATTAATTTGGGTAAATTCTCAGTCCTTATTCTTCAAATATTTCTTCTATTCCTTTCTCTCTTTCTTCTCCTGGTATTTCCATTATATGTATATTACACCTTTTATAGTTGTTCCGCAATTCTTGCATGTTCTGCTCTGTTTTTTATCCAGGTATTTTTCTCTTTGCTTTTCAATTTTAGAAGTTTCTAATGACACATCATCAAGTTCAGAGATTCTTTCCTCAGCCATGTCCAGTCTACTAATGAGCCCATCAAAGACATTCTTTATTTCTATTACAGTGTTTTTGATTTCTAGCATTTATTTTTTATTCTTCCTTAGAATTTCCATCTTTCTGCTTACATTATCTATCTATTCTTGCATGTTGTCTCCTTTTCCCATTAAATCTCTTAGCATATTGATCATAGTTTTAAAAAGTTTCTGGTCTGGTAATTCCAACATTCTGCCATACCTGACTCTGATTCTGATGCTTGTTCAGTCTCTTCAAACTGTATTTTTTGCCTTTAAGTGTACCTTGTAATTTTTTGTGGAAAGGTGGAAATGATGTATGGGGTAAATGAGCCTTTAGTAATGAGATGGTGAGGTGTGAGGGGAGGGGAAGTACTCTCTAGCCTGGTGATTAGGTCTCAGTCTTATAGTGAGCCTAGGCCCCAGGGCAGTGAACTTCACCAATGCTTCTCAGTCCCTGTCCCCTCAGGTGGGACAAGATGGCTAGAGTGGGCTGGAGTTGGATATTTCCCTTCCCCCAAATGGAAGGCTAAAGAAACCTGGGATTGGATATTTCCTTCTCTGATAAAACTATAGCAGTTTAGGCTCTGGTAAAATAGTTTTTCCAGAGGGTAGGCCTTTTTAAGAAGAACAGAATGCTCTGGTTTATTTCAACATGGTTTCTTTTCCCCTCCCCTTACAGGAAGCATGAGGGAATTTTTCTTTGATATTCATTGTGAGAACATGATAGAGCTCCTTGAGGTAAAACTCACAAAAGTGTGGGGCCCCCATGACTGAGTCTGGAGTTTTTAACTCTCAGGCTAGTCCACACTGAACCTCCAGCAATTTGTCCATTACAGTTCAGATTTTCCTACCCCTGTGCTGGTTCCCGCAGAGCCCTTTGGTCTGGAAAATGGTGAGTCTCTGTATCTGCCTGTCTTTCTCTCCAATTTTGGAGGTAGCAGTTTGCTTTGTGACCCCACTTCTCTGAGAGACCTAAGAAGAGTTGTTGATTTTTCAGTTCATTCAGCTTTGTACTTGTTATAAGGACAGAATGGCAACCATTAACCTCCTTATGTGCCAGACCAGAAACCAGAAGTCTCTATTTTTTTTTCTGTGTTTATTCACAATTTATATTCCGGACTATACTATAAGCTCTGCAAGGACAGGAGCCTTGTCTTATTCATAGTATATCCTCAATGTCTAGTGCTATGCCTGGAACGTGGTAGGTGTTCAATATATGTTCAGTGAAAAAAGGAGATACTAAGAGTCAGAAGACCTGAATTGTGTGATGTCAGGCAAGTCCTTTCCTCTCTTCCAGCCTCAGCTTCCTCACTATCTGATATTGTTCTTATTTGTTTCTTTCTAAGCAAACGCTTTCTTTCTGTCTCCTTTTTTTGAGACAGAGTCTCACTCTGTTGCCCAGGCTGGACTCAAACTCCTGGGCTCAAGCAATCCTCCTGCCTCAGTCTCCTGCATAGCTGGGACTACAGGTGTGCGCCACTGTGTCCGGCTTCCTATTTGTTTCTCTATTTTCTGTCCATCTCCCTCCACTAGAATGTAAGTTCCATGAGATCAGGAACCTCATCTGTCAGAAAGCCTGGCAAATAATAGGTTCTCTATAAATATTTGTTGAATAAACAAGTGAATGACTGAATCTACAAAAGGAGGGGGTTGACCTTAATAATTTGATGGCTGGGATTTCTGGTAACTTTCCCCTTCCTTAACCTAATGGGCGCTTGCCTGGGCTAGTTTTAAGTACTCCTAACAGAGCTTAATGCCCTTCTAAGAGAGGAACTCAAATAGGTCACATAAGTTAAAACGATCTGAAGTGTATGGAAAAACAATTTGACAAACTTTGGAACTCAGCAGCTTCCCTTAGTGTTATCCAGGAGAACACGGGCTGTGCTCCAACATGTGTGTGACAACAATTTGAAGCTTGATGTTCAGCCCTTTGAAACCACATAGACTTATGTAATGTGACCCAATTCCTTGCTTTTGCAAAGAAGGGGGTGTGCAACTGAGAGAAGAGAATGCAGTTATTTACTACTTTCTTCCTAAGGGCAAAAAACAGAATGTTCAGCATTTGTGGGAGGGGCAGGAATTGTGTTCTGCCTGAGTAATTCTTGCTCACTGGATGGGCAGGGTCAGGGGACAAACTTCCATAGCTCTGCCTGGCACCAGCGTGGGCCCTGCCCAGAGGCAGGAAAAATGTTTTCTTTAAGCCTGGTTTTCCCTGCAGTTTGTAACAATGCCCCGCTGTCCCATTTCACAGGCTCAATGGGAGAGATTGAAGGTAATCAAGCCATAGGACCTCCAAAAGAAACTAGAGGTAGAAGAGTTAAGTTGGGAGACTCCAAGACCAAAGTTCCAAAGAGTCCCTTTCCTTTCGCTAAAGGCAGAAGAAACATATGCCTTGACCTTCTGCAAGGCAGAAGCTGCCAAGATGATATTGATGCCTTTGGAGGGAGAAGAAGAAGGGACTTGCAGGGAATGATCTGGCCCTCGGTGACACTCAGCTGTCTGTGTCATTCTCCATAAGGCTAACAACTGCTCTTCAGCGAGGTTGAAAACTGTTGAAACAGATCCTGTAATCCTAGGTTTGGGGAAATGGGTGTTATTGGGTAATTTTTACCCACAAAAAAAATCTTTTAGCTCTGCAAAAAGCTATATTCCCATAGAAAATAATCCCCTCAAATTAACGTCTTCTCCACACAACCTGTCTGTCCTGAGTGTGAGGTTGCAGGGTGGAAGACAGTGTGATTGGTGGAAGACTCTCAAAGCCTCTTCCGGCCTTAAGGTTTGATGATTCTTTGCTGATATTCCCTTTACAGCCACCAAAAACTAAGAAGATTTTTCTGGAATTTTGACTTTAGTTATCAGGGCACCAGATTTTGACCTGGGACTGCCTATTTTAGAGATCACTATCCCCTTTGCCTGCAGAAAGACATTTAACAGGATAGTCTGGGCTCCCAGTTTCTGGAATTTCTCTGATGAGAGGCCTCTTGGGTCCCCTCTTGAGGCCCCTTTGCCTGGGTCATTCTTGGAAAACAATTCTGCAGCAGCGGAGACACCCCCTCTACCCCCCAGGGATCTGCTTTATTTGCTGTGCTCCCAAAGCATATGGCTACACCTGCCAGCCAGCTCTGGCCCACTGGAGTAGGCACGTCTGCCTGTGTGGAAGTCAGTGGTCACAGACCCTTTTATGAACCTCTTTTCTGTGCTCTCTCCCTCTTTTCTTCTTCTCCCTCCTTCTCGTTACTTAATATATCCAAACACCTGAAGAAGAAACTACTGGTTGCCTCCTCCAAAGTCAGTTCTTCTCTTCCTTAATAATAGAAACTTGAATTTGTTTGGGGATAGCTATGTACTCAGGTAAAGAACGCCTCTCTCTTGGTTAGGAGTGGGCTGACTCAGTTCTGGCTGACAAGATCTAAGCAGCAGTGTTTTCAATATGTCTGGGAAGCTTTCTCAAAAGGAAGGAGCCATCTTTCTTCCCTGTCCTCCTTTCTGTTGCCCAGACTGTGGATACAATAACTGGAGCTTGAGCTGCCATCTTGGGCAACGAGGCAATAGGCTAAATATGGTGAGCAGCAATTTGGAAGAAGTTTGGATCTCTGGTAACTTTATAAAGCCGCCCTATCAAGCCTGGACTGCCTACCTTCAGACTTCTCTTATGGGAGAGATAAATAAACTATCTTTTTAAAGCAAATGTTATTAGTTTTTCTGTTATTGCAGCTGGAGCTAATCTTAACTAATTACTATACCCTTTCCCTAAAATGAGACTGTGGCTTGACAAATAGCTCCAGAAAATGGGCTGGAGTTTTATGGGTTAGAATATGGATATGGGAGAAAGTAAGCATCTAGAATATCTTAAGGGATAACAAGGAGGGGGGTCCCTAGGCAAGAGGTACTGGAATACCAGTAGGCTGTGGGCAGTTTCCCTTCACAGTAAGCCCCATGACAACCAGCATGATGTCTCTCAGATTTACCATAGTATCCAGTGCCTTGCCTGGTGCCTGACACATAGGATGGGCTCAATTAAAAATGGTTGACAAGATAAACAGTTCATTGCTTTCACAATAAAAATAATCAACAGGCCAGTTTACTTGCGTGATATGAAAGACTTTGGGAAAGCTTCCCCCGCCCACAGTCCCCATCTGAAAATTTCTTCCCCAACCCACCATCACCTGCTGTAACATATGAAACTCCCAGAAATGTATTTCTTGATCAGCATGTGTCAGGCACTGTGTTCAGCTCTGAGGATATAGTGGTGAGCAAAATAGGTAGGGTCCAGCCCTTGGGGAGCTTCCAGATCAGTGAGGCCAAAACAAAAAAATGCAAATATGTGAACAAATTATTACAATCTGGGATAAGTGCAACAGATGAAGGACAATGGGGGGAAACTTCTTTAGACAGAGTGGTGGGTGAAGATCTCTCAGAGGAAGGGAGAGCACAAGGATAGGAACGAGCAGCCATACCAACAGTGGGGTGTAGGTACTGGTGGAAGGTTCTGGGCCAAGGGAACCACATGCACTATGGTTCTGGGGAGTATCTGGGGAATGAAAGAAGCTCGATAGGGCTGGAGCTTGGTAAGAGTGGGGCAATGACACGTGAAAATGCTGGAGAGGTCAGTGGAGGCCAGATCACGCAGGCACTTGTAGGCCATGGGAAGGAGTTTGGACTTTATTCTAAGTACAATGATAAGCCATTGATAAGCTTAAAGCAAGGGAACACCATGATCTGATTTTCCATTAAGAAGGAGGTCACTCTGGCTGCTGTGTGGAACTGGACAAGGTCCAGTGTGGAAGCAGGGAGAACAATGTCTGAGGCTTTTGCCTTCATGTGAGAGATGTGAGTGGCTTAGATCAGGTAGTGGCAATGGGGCTGGAGAGAAGTGGAGGGATTCGAGGTGTGTTTTGGAGGTTGAAGGGACCTGACTGGGCAATGGATTGGACATGGGGGCTGAGGAGGAGAGAGGAATCCAGGTTTCTGGTTTGAGCAGCTGTGTAGGTGGTGGTGCCATACACTAAGGTGGGGGACACTGGGAGAGGTGGGAGGCAAGATTTTGATTTTGGTCATGTAGATATTGACATGCTTGTGACACACACAAATGGAGCTGTCAAGGAGACAGTTGAATATTGGAGTTTGGAGCTCAGGGGAATGCTTAGACTGGAGATACAAATTTGGGAGTCATTAGCATGTCACTGTTACTTAAGACCTTGGGGGTAGATGGAAGCGGCCAGGGAGAGTATAGAGAGGGCAGAGCTAGGCCCAAAGACACTCCAAATAGAGGACAAGAAGCCTGCAAAGGTGACTGAGCAGGGGCCATAGGATTATTTGTATATTGCCGATCATCCCCAATAGACTGTTGTGGAGTTTGAGGAGGCTGATAAATAGCACCTCTTTTCTTCTGCCTGAAATCGGAATCGATCAAGAGAGACACGCACATGAGTCAGACAGGAGATAAGAATATCACCTTTATTAATCATAAAGCTGTTTGGAGAAAAAGAAGTAGAGCTGCTGTCAAACAGGCTTGCTAACCATGCACCTCTCCCCAATGAGACGGACTTAGCTGTCCTGTCCCTGCCATAGGTGGACAAGCACAGGCCTCTCCTGCAGGGGCTGAGCCCGCCCCACTAAGGTTACTGTAGGGCTGTAAGAGCAGACCAGGGCACGCGCACTCTGCAGGCCGAGAGAACCCAGAAAGTGGGGAGAGAAGAGGGGGCGACTCTGAGTGTTCCCTGTTCTGCCTTCCCAACTCCCCATCTTGTCTCAGCTGCTCTCTCCATAGGGAAACATGAAATAAGCTCCAGGAGCACAGAAGCCATATCTGACCTGGTCATCACTGCATCCCCCGTGCCTCACACAGCACCTGGCACACAATAGGTGCCAATGTTTGTCGAATGAATGAATGAACGGTTCTGAATGTCAAGACTGGAACAATCCTCACAGATCATCCAGGAATCACCTATGCCCAGGCCCCAATCCCAGACTAATTTTATCAACATTTCTGGGGATGGCCTTCAGCATTCAGGATTTCTTTAAACTCTCCCCAGGTGATTTTACTGTGCAGCCACAGTGAAGAACTAGTATCACTCTGGTCCCATTGCTCATTTTACAGCCAGGCCACCCGGAGAGAGTTTAACACCAGAGGGCTTTTCCTGGTCCTGCTGCCGACTGGGACTAACCTGTTTCTCTCTCTGGGCCTCAGTGCCCTCATGTGGGAAGTGAGGGGGTTGAGCTAGGTGATTGCTAACGGTTTATTACTCTATTTTCTCATCCCAGGTGTGATTTAACTCACTGTGATATCACTTGTGCCTCAAGATGCCTTCGCACGGTGGTCAGGTTAGTTTTACACCTGAAATGACTGGCTTCCGGATTGCAATGGACAGCAAAGAAGAGTTGTTTGGGGCAGTTCAGGACCTATAGACTCAGTCTTTGGTGGTGAATTCGTCCTGTTTTCTCTTAGTGGTGGCAGCGAGTTCGCCACTGGAACAGCAGAGAAATAGCAGAGGAGCCCAGCCGAGGAAGCTCCGATGGGCCGGGGCTGCCCTCTGCTCACACGCCTCCTCTTCTAGTCCCTGCCCGCCCTCCCGGTCCCCTTTCTCCTTCCTCCCCTGGCCTCCCCGTGTATCTGCAGCAATCACAAGTCTTTCAAAGGCAAGCCTATTCCAAAGTTCTCCCTGCCCACAGAACCTGCCCACCTCCCTCCCATTCTAGTTTGGTGGCCCAGAGCTTGTAAGTGTGTTGTCACAATGTTGGCAACCAGAAGTGGCTCCTGAAATGAAAAGGGGGAGGGAATAGGCTGTAAGTGATTCTTTTCTCTACAAAATGGCAGGGAGTCTTGTGGGTGCTGGGCCATGTATTGGTCTTTAAAAGTGGCTATTTCCGTAGTGTTCTTGAAACAGGGCAACTTGAGAAGAACCAGACATGAGGATGAATAGAATTTGGGGGCTGTAGGGGAAATTGAGGCCTAGAACAAAGAGGTATCGTGCACAAGCCTCATGGCCAGAGGGCTCTTCCTGGCCTTGATAGGTATTTACCAAGCACCTGGCTCAGAAACAACCCTGCTTAACCTCTTTGTTTTGCAGATTGGGAAACTGAGGTCTAGAGATGCCAATGACTTGCCCAAGGTCATATAGTTTGCTAGCCCAGGACCGCTGACTGCCTCCTCTTCCTAGAATACTTCTGCTGCCTCGGCCCTCCCCGAAGTGAGCTGCAGGGACTAGTTTAATTTTGTAAAATGGGGGGCCTGCGGTAAGGACTCTGAAGAGGAAATGGTAAAAAGAATAGACCAAAAGACGAAAAAACAGAGAGGAGATCACCAAACCTCAGTGCTCCCTCGGGCTTTCCCTGTCCCTTTTTCTGTCCCCTCCTCAGCTGCCTGGGGAGCTGCCTGTCCTCCTCCTCCCCGGCACGCATGGCCTCCCTGGGGACGGGCTCCAAGGCTCGGCTCTGGGCCTTCCCCTTGTCCTCCTCTGCAGCCACTTTCCCGGGGCATGTTCCACTCTTGGGACACACAGACAGGCCCGCGTCTCGGCCTCCAGCCCTTTTACTTCACAATCCTCTTTCCACAGCCGGTTATAGGCTATTTCCACATGTGAATATTCTTCGCTCAGCTGGAAATCAAAATTGGAACTCATTGCCCTCTACAAAGCTGCAGTCTCTCCTACCCCTCTGTTTCCTTCAGTGCCTCCTTAGTCTCCCAACTCAAAACTTTCCTGTCACCAGAGGCTGGCGGCAGCGGGAAAGGGGGCTTGGTGCTTAATGGTTACAGAGCGTCGGTTTGGGGTGACGATAAAGTTCTGGAGATGGGTGGTGGTGATGGTTGCACAACAGTGTGAGTGTACTTAATGCTATTGAATTGTACACTTAAAGTTGGTAAATTCTAAGTTACGTATATTTCACGACAATAAAAAATCCCAAACCAAAAACTTTCATGTCATCCTTGACTTGTGGCTACTTTGCTCTCTCCTCCCCAACTCACTTTGCCACCGGGTCATGCTGCTTTTTCACCTAGCGGAGGGTCCTCAAGCTTTCCCATACTCCAGCATCACCAGGGCCTTGTTAGAGTTATCGATTCCTCAGTCCTACCCGCCTCTTTCGTGTAGGAGTGTGGCCTGGGGTCCACATTTTAAACTTCCCAACAAACCCAATGCAGGTGGACTGCAGACTGCACTGGAAAAAGACTGCCTTTTGGTGTCTTTTGGCTTTGTCCCTTCCTCTCCCTTCCACGACCCCTATCCCTGCCCCGGCTGGCCCTCATCACCTCACACCTGGATTACAGCAACAGCTGGCCTGCCACCAGCCTTTCCCTGTTCCAGCCTCTCCAGCTGCCAGGACCCATTTTCTCCAAATATCTTTTGTATCACATCACTTCCCAGCTCAGAAGCCTACCATGGCTCCCTGAGACCTACCAGATCCTGTCTAAAACCATCTGGCTGGGAGCCAGCCAAGCCAGCCTCCCGCCCTCCCCTTTCCCTCCTTCTCTGTCCACTCCCACCCCTCCCGGGCTCACTAGTCATTTTTTTCTTATGTTAGCCCCTCTGCTAGCTTGGGGTGGTCTCTTTTCTCCCTCCCTTCCGCCACCCTCCAGGAACACTTCTGGTGACATAGGAGGAATTATGAAAACTGTTCAGATTCTCCATCCTGCTTCTCAATGCATCCATCTTGCCTTCCTCCAATGCAGGCTCTGCCACTGGCAGCTATATGACTTTGGACAAATTGCTTAACCTCTCTGTGCCTCTCTGTTTTCATTTTCTCATCTGTAGAATGGGGATCTCAACAGAACATACTTCACATATTCGTGGAGAGGATTGAAAGACTCCATAGATGTAAAAGGGCTTAAAACAGTGTCTGGCATAAAGCAAGTGCCATGTAGGTGTTAACTATTATTATTAATTATTGTGATCATTGCCCCTTGTAGTCTTCTCCTCCCTGGAAACCATTTCTGCTTGGAATGGCTAACTGATGGAGTTCTCTGTCAAACCTTGCCTCATCTAGTGGAGGTGGTTAAGTGTTAAGTATTTGGGTTCCAACGAGCTCCTCTGCATGAGATAACCTGAGGAACTGAGCTGTCTACAAAGCTCTAATTATGTCCCTTAATTTCTAACCAACTAGGAGGAGAAGAGGTGAGAGTTGAAAGCAAGATTTTCCAGAATAATTAGGATGATGTTAAGACAACTTCAAAATACCTTAAGGGACAGTGGGTTATGCAACCTCTTTCCTATGGTCTTTCTAGAGTCCTTCTCCCTACACCCCAGGTCCCAGTGGCCCTGCCTCCTCATCTGCACACTCCCTGGCTTCCTTCTCAGAGCCCTCCTAGGGGTGCCTTCCTCTGTGGGTGTCCCCAGCCTCACACCTTGTGCCCCGAGCAGCCCTTGTCTGTAAATAATCTATCACCCACATTTCTGTTCTAGTTTTTTCTTTCTTTTTTAATTGACAGATAAAATTGTATATATTTATCATGTACAACATGATGTTTTGAAATATATATACATGGTGGAATGGCTAAATCTAGCGATTAAAATATGCATCACTGGTGTAGCTTTCAAGTCCACATCTATGATTCTGTGGCAAATACAATCAATTCCTTTAAAAGCCCACTGAATTCACAGTCAGCGTCTGTCATTATGTTCTCTCTCTCTCTTTCTCAATGAATACTAAAAGTTCAATAATAGTATCGAGTCAGGTGAGGTCTGAGAATATTTTTGACAATTAAAAGGGGCCCTTGTTGTCACTAAGGTTGGGAACCACTGCTTCATGGGCTATGTGGGAGCTGTGGGAGTAGCACTGAGCTCTCTGGCTCTCAGTTTTCTCGTCTGCCAGATGGAGGTAAATCATAACTGCATCTTTTCCTAAGGGCAGGAAACGGAATGTTCACATTCAGGAGGTGGGGCACAGAATGGTGCTCTTGTGGTCCTTGTCGCTGACCTGGGAGGGCCGACATGAGGATGAGCTGTGATAGTAGATAAGATGGCACATGGAGAGGTGGCAATAGCCAGGCAGGCAATGGTTCCTGCTGTGGGCCTCCTTGTTCCTTTCCTTGTTCTGGGTCCAGCTGGACCAGCTGAGCCCAGAACCCCAAAGCCCACAAAAGTCTTTCCAGGAGCAATACGTACTTTTGCCTTTCTCCACCCTTAGTTGGTTTTTTGTGGAACAACAACAAAGAGCTGGTCCTGTATGTGACTAAGAAATATCTACAAAGTTCCTCTTATCTGGTCTAGTAACCGCTGTGGCCTCAGGAGTTGCAGTGTTTGTCTCTGTTTAGACAGGGTTGCCTAGGAAACATAGTTGTTCTCTCTTCACCACTATCTGGCTGCCGGGCCAGTTTTTTCCCCTTTCTTGTAGAGAAAGGCTTGATGACCAGAGAGTTTTGGGGTGTCACTGGGCTATTTTCTGGGTTTCCCTTTTTCGTCTGCTTGTTCTTGTTCAGCTGGAAGTTGGGCGTGGGAAGTCTACAGAAGACAAACTGAATAGTCACAAAGTCTCTCAGCTTGTCCTGAAAGGGGGAGGATTTGGGAGTAATCTGGGATTGGGAGCGCCCATCTGGGTGGGAAATGGCTGCCTGGGGGCTTTGAGTGCGCTAGTCTAAAGTTTGTATCTGTACCAGCAGCTGTGAAACCTGCATGCCGTGACCACATTGGCAGGTGTAGACAAGAGCAGTGAGGTTAGGAGCAAGTGGGGAAATTGGGATCTGAGAGGCCAGCATGCAGGGGTTTGCAATGTTCTGAAGAAGGGTTTTGGTGATTTGAAAAGAACAGGCCAACGTGTATGACCTTTACAAAGAAGGACACAACATGTCATTTTGATTACATTTGGGCAGTGATTGGTACAAGGGAGGGGGGCCAAGACATCTTGGTCACATTGAGGTTTGTGGCTCAGGAAAATAAAGGAGTTCTGTTCAATTTCAAGTGGCAGAAGGATAGGTATATATGCTACATGAAGCTAAGATTGAATGGAATCACTTAAAGAGGGGTGATGGTCTCCCTTGGCAACACAGTAGGCTTGGAACACAGCTCAAGGTCCAGAGTGGGTTCAGGTTAGGGCGTGGTAGAAGAGACACAGAATACTCATCAATAACCAATCAGAGAAATGGCAGTACTCTGGATACTGGGGACATGGGGCTGAGAAAGGGTGATGGGTGACAATGAACCCCAAAGAGGTGGAGGAGGGAAGCTGGAGTCAGGAACCTTAGACTTGGCCCTGCCCACGTGGCTGGCGGGTTTTGTGAGAAAACTTTCAGTGGTGACAGTGGAGCAGCAGGGATTGAGGGCATCTTTCTTTGGACAGGGGTGGGGGACAGAGCAGAGAAGAGGGGAGTGGTTTTGCCATCTCATACATTCTCCCTCCTTTTCTCACTAAGGCCATCTTAGCTCTTTCACCAAGGTCAAGGGTCCCATGTGGATTGGTATTAAGGAGGATGCATTAAGTGACCCTGATGATGTTTTGAGATGAGAGAAGATGCCCACTCATATTTATTTGATCCTCTCTTCTTGCTCCCTCACAGGTATACCCTGCCCTTTGCTTTTGGGCTTCCTTGGGGGTATCCTCCCTCCAAAATCACCCCTTCAAGCTGAGATTGTGTGTTAGTAGTCACCTCACCACTCACTCTGAAGCTCTCATGAAAAAGGGAGCAGGACAGACAGGGAAGGATGCAGGCATAACTCCCAATTTGCATAACAGCTGTGTGGCTTTGGGCAAGTCACTTAAACTGAGTCCCAGCCTCCTTAGAGTGACAGTAAAGAGCATGTCCTTCATATGATTATTGTGCAGATCACACAAGATCATGCATGTAGCATAGACCCGGCACTTAGGGGGTGCTCAATGAATGTGAGCAGAAAAACAGCAACTCCCCCACCAGGTGAGGGACCTCTCCCACCATGTTTATACTCAATCAGACTCCAAGTTTATTTTTAGAAAAAAAAAGAGCAAAGTTTATTGAAATTTCAAGCGACATTTGAAAAATCCAAATCCAAATCCTGGAGACATGTATCAGGATAAGGTGTCAGGAAGTGGAAAGTGTTCACTGTCACAGAACCCCCTAGAGACAAGCTCCCTGGGCACATGTCCCAGGCTCCATCAGATCAAAGCCATTCCCTTGTCCATCCCTTGTCCACAGTAGGACACCATGCTTCTGTTTATTTGAAAGTTTTCAACAAGAATTTAAAAAAAAAAGTTTTCAAACGACACTATGAAGTCCAAGCTGATCTTCCCTCAACCCCATTCTATGTAGTCAGCACCAGTGAATGGTGGGTTTGGCATTCAAAAGAGGACTTCATGTGGACAGCTGGGGAAAGGGTTGCAGCAGCAAGGCATCTGTGGCCGCTTTCAGAGGCTGGCCCCTCTCCCTGCCTTTATTCTTGAGTCTTATTTAACCTAAAGGACAAACTGGATCGATTTGGTAAATGAACAAAGAATTAGCCTTAAGAGATAAGGGACCAGTCAATACTCCCAAAGCTGGTTAGGCCCTTCAACATGTAGGTGTATGTGTATATGTATACATCACTACACTAAGATACAGATCTAGCCCTATGGGTATATATACGCATTTATGGCTATATAGAAAAACTATGCCAATACTAACCAAACAGAACTTTGTAAGCGGTCATCCCAAAGCTGTAATCCCACACTGGGCTGTGCACAAAGCCATGCATTATACCATATTAACCAACAGAAGGCTGACTTGGCTCAATCCCTCCCATCTGAGCCCCCTGCCCTAGCGAGGTAGGGGAGAAGAGAGAGGCGCCTCTGCTTAAAACACAAGTGGCTTCTTCATAGGAACAGTCGTTGTCAGGTGAAGCTGTTGAAGATGTCCATGGAAATGAGAAACAGACCCCTTATACTTTCTGGAGCAAGCTGGCATCACATCTCAAACTACCTTTCTCCTTTGCCAGCTGCAGCTAAGTTGCCCAGGCCCTGGGAGCCCCCAGGGCGCGGTAGCATTAGAGGCTCACTGGCTTGGGGTCACTAGGCCCCATGCAACTCAGCCTCCAGAGACCTGCTCTTTGTTAGGGGTCTGTCACTGGAGTGGACCCAGATGGCCATGTCCTTGGGACATCTCTTGGCACCAGCTATGCTAGGTGTAAAGTTCTCCACGTGAGATGACGCTTGGGGAGCCAAAAACAAACTGGAAAGAACTAGGTAGAACAAGTTTAGTGGCTCTGCCCACCCTGAGGACAGAGCCACTTACACCGCAGAACCACCAGGGG
Source organism: Daubentonia madagascariensis (assembly GCA_023783475.1). Classification (NCBI taxonomy): domain Eukaryota; kingdom Metazoa; phylum Chordata; class Mammalia; order Primates; family Daubentoniidae; genus Daubentonia; species Daubentonia madagascariensis. Next base: position 1,251,960 of record JAKFHU010002579.1, read on the forward strand.
CCTCCGGTGCTTGTGGGGATTCGGGAACTGGCTCTTCAGGGCTCAGACGGGACTGGAACTTCTCCAGCTGCTCTGGGCTCGCCAGGGTCTTCAAGAGGGTGTTTTCACGCTCCAGCTGGGAGTTCTTCTCCACCAGCTCTCGGATCTGCTCCTTCAGGATCTCCACCTCCTCCCTCACGGCATACATCAGGTGATTCTTCACCAGATCCTGCCGCCAAGGGAATCACAACAAAGCCGTTCGTTCGTTAGCCATCATGGCCCCTGTGCAACACCTTCACCTTGCCATTGGTGTGCCTGTGCTGTCCCTTGTGCCACCACCCTCCAGTCGTCCCTCAGCAGGCTGGCCCTGCAGCCCAATTCCTCATGCACCTTTCTCTGAAGCACTTCTTAAACCCTCACTCAGGAGAGCTACACGATTTGGGCCATGTTGGAGTTGGGAGACCAGCTTTGAACTAGATAGGGTCCTCCCTGCAAGTTTGTAATGACTTTCAAAGCTGGCTGTGAGGGGCCTTTGGGGTGAGACTTCTGCTGGTTGCCGGTGGTCTGCTATGCTCTCCTTTCCACCTAAGATCCTGCTGCTGCTGACTCAGATGGGGGGGGGGCTGCAATGTGCCCCCCCATTGTCCGCTTTACAAATCTTCACCAAGAAAACAAAACTGGCTATTTTGGAGTCTCCGCCCCTCCATGACCTACTACATTGAGCCACAGCTATCTTGCAGGCCGACACTGGCCCTGGGGAAAGGTACCGGGATTGCTGCATCCCCTCTGACTTTGATGACTGCACTGGGGCAGGGAACATGTCCTTAGGCTCCAGGGCATAGTTAAGTGGCTCTTAACTGCTGGAAGCCCCAACTCCCTGCAGCCATTTTGGCTGCTTGTTGGAGTATGACCTCTACCTGGTGCGGAGAGGGAGAAGGGTGGGGTGCTTTGCTTCCTGTTCCCTCCCAACTCCTGACCCCAGCCCAGGCTCTGCAGAGGCACTGCAGTGCGGTTGCATCCAATGAGCTCTGCCTCCTGCCAGCTGCAGGATGCAGGCAAATGCAAGAGTCTGAGCTCCCAGCCCTGCAATGGGCCCAGGAGGGAGCCAGAGGCTGCTGCAAAGCCCTGAGATGGAGGAGGGAAGAGGAGAGGAGGGAGCCCAGCAAGGGCAGATTGGAAATGTCCTAAAAGGTGCCTCTGTAATCAGACTCTACCTAAAGCCTCCAGGGGGATAGGGAGCAGGCTGTCGACTCCCTCTGGCTTTTGGCTAATGGTTTTTGCATCCACCCCCTCAGTCCTGCCCGGAGTTACATAAGCAGCAGCTAAGTCTGGGGATGGGAATGACGCAGTGATGCCACTCACCATGGCCTGCTCGATCTTGTTGTCTATGGCCACCACGCTGGCTCCGGAGGCACTGCCAAGACAAAAAGCAGAGACCCGTTACCCACTCGGTTCCACTCTGACTACCTGGCAGCTGTGGCCAAAGTCCTCCATCTGCCCCGGGTCTTCCTCTCTCCCGCCTCCCTGGCCCGGAGTTCCGGGCAGTTTGTCCCCAGGTCCCTCTCTGGCCCCTGCAGGAAGCTGCACCTCTTCATCGAGGCTGGCTCCGCGCCCCCGCCGCAGCCGCCGCCCTGAGTCCCGACCCACCGGAGCGGCGCGCGGGTCCTGGGGCTCACGGGCCAGCGTGGCCTGTTCGGGCGACATGCAAACAATGGGGGCGCGCGGAATCCCCCGCCGCCGGCCCAGAAGATCCAGAGCAAACCTACCCGGCTCTGAAGCTAGCTAGGAATTCCTTCTTGCCTGGGAAGCTTCCGGCCTTCTCCTAAGCGGCGCACGCCGCCCCCCCAGCTGCAGCAGCTGGTTCTCACGGCGCAGCAGCCGCAGGGACGCTCCGACGACGGATCCCAGAGCGGCGGTGACCCACCCCCCCGCGTCCCCTACCCCCGCCCCTTCCCAGGATGCTGCACCGCGGGGAACGGGGACCGGCGGCGCACGGTTCGCTCGGAGATCCGGCTCCGAGCCCAGCCCCCGCCCGCGCCCCGGCTCGGCTCGGCTCGGCGCGGGAGCTGGGCCAGTGGTTACCTGTTATCCAGCTTAACGGAAACCACATCCCCTCCGAGCAGGGAAGAGAAGAAGGAGATGGAGAAATTGTGCAGCTGATAGACCGCCACCTCCATGGGGGTCTGGTACATTTCGGTGTTCATGGCTCGGGCTGCCGGGGAGCTCTGGCGGGCTGGGCGGGCTGGGCGGGCTGGGCGGCTGCCGGCTGCTGGCGGCTGCACTGGGCTGGGCTCTGCGCTGGAGTCCGGCCCTGGGCTAGGAGAGGAGCGAAGGCTGCCGAACGAACCCGAAGCCAGGCAGGAGCTCCAGCTGGAGTTGAAGGGAAGTGACTCGAGGGGTGTCACCTAGTGTGTCACAAACTCCACAGCCGCCAGTCCAACCCAGACTCGGAGATATTTCGGCTCCTGCTTCTTTATATAGGAGGAGCCGGCTGCGTCACATGGCGTCAGGGGCCATGCAAATGAGTCCTGTACCGGGCTTTGTGGCCCAGTTAAACCACATCCCCTCCCTGAACCTTAGGCTGGGACTGTAAACAGTTCAGCACTTTCTTGTGCCAACTGGCGTCTCCAAAGAGGGCTCTGGAGATTGCTAAAAACCAAACTGAAGCTGATTTCTAGAGAAATAAGAAATACAAGTGCCCTAACAGGACGCAGAAAGCATTCAGTAGAGGATGGCGCTGGTTTTAAAAGCTCTTCTTCAGGTGTCAGACAGCATACCCCTATGGCTTTGCAATGCTCTAATATGTCACATTCCCTGGACACTCTCCCTCACCATCAGGAGCCTCATCTTCCCCGTGACTGCCCTCTTAGAAGCTCCCCTACACACATACTTTGTCACCTGCACATTCACTCTCTCACCAGCCCAGCTGTCCCCTCACCCAACCAGCTCTCCCACCGGCTTGTCCCAAACCCTGGAACACATCCACTCACCTCTTCCTTTGAATGTACTGCTGTGGGAGTACCTGTCTGTGTACTAACACATGCACAGATCTGTGACATGCATGTAACACATGCATAGGTCTGCACTAATCAGTGCATGCATGTCTATGGAGGAGAGGGTGTCCAGGAACTTAGATGAGTGGGTGAACACGTATGAGGGAGCAGCAGGGTGGGTGACAGAGGTGGTGAAGAGGAGACAGGGTGTGGGAGTGGGCACTGGAGTGACCACAAGATGCCAGCCCTTTTCTCTTTGGTCTCCACACCCTACACTTCAAAGAAAACACATTCAACATTACCCAGGATCTCATGTTCCTATTTTTTAAAAAACAAAATGTTGTTACTTTCCTATAAACAGTGAATGACAACAAAACTCCAGATGAAGGCTATATATAAACCATCTTAGGAAAACACCTGCCCCTGTGATGGGTCCAGCCATACATAGCATTAGAGGGTACTTCAGGAAAAAACAGACTCCAAACCACAAAGAAGATGAAGTGATTGTTGCCCAGCAAGAATTACACATGTTTCCATCAAAATCTATTTTCCTTCTTTTCAGCCTCAAGCTTAAAAAAAGAAAAAAGAAAGAAAAAAGGCATCAGAGGCTTGAGGTCTTTTTCTCCTGCTCCTTCCTAGGCGAGGCCACCTGGTGGACTGAAGCAGAATTGCCGCCACAAGGAGCAAGAGGGGCAGGGACAGGTGATGTAACTGGGAATATTATTTACACCGACCTAGGACCATAAGAACACTGGGTTCCGCCACATATACAATAGTTTGGATGAAGTTAAGGCCAGAACCCATGAATCAGTGCTCCCCAGGCTGTGGTCCAAAGAAATATCCTAATGCAATCATGCTATTGGAAAAGTACCGGGGCTTCTTATCAGCAAAGAAGGTAATTATTGTTTGCTTCAGGATATTTCTCTTAACCAGGTGCCTGGCACCGACACCCTGGCCAAGGCCCCAGCCAAGCCCAGTCTGGTCTGAGGCCTTGATTTTCTCCAGGCTTCCAGTGCAGTTATGCCACCAAACTGCCAACATTTTTGGCTATCACGTGGGGTTCTGTTGGTGGGTTTCAGTGGTGGTAATATGTGCATAACAGCCATTATATTTGCAAAAGGCTGGCCAATAGAACTATCCAAGCAAACCTCCTGCACTAGCCCAGGATGGTGTTTTTCTTCACCCCACTTTAGGTGGGAGCCAATCCCAATCTCAGGACATTCTGTTAACTTTGGGACACAAACTCTCCGAACACGGTGTTTGCACTAAGCTGTGTGTAGTAGACAGAACAAAGTGCAGACTCTATTTAGGGGTCATCAATAACATTAGCTGAGAAAAAAAATTCTTAAACCAGGAGCTTAGTTGACACTGGAATTCCCTGATATATTAATCTGCCCTCTGTGCCACATAGAGCTTTCTTGGTCCAGAAAGTCTGAGTTGACCTTTCATTGGCTTGATAATTTTTCCTAAATGATTGCTTCCCACCCCAAGATTCCAAGGGAGATGACGAGAAGAAAAGGGGAAAGAGAAATAAGCTGGGTTGGCAGGGAAAAACACCACCAGGAAAACAGGAAACAGGACAGAAGTAAGACAACTCCTTCGAAGGGGACTCCCTTGTGTGGAGACAGAGTCAGAGAAATCCAGGTAGTTTGGGGAGGAAAGGGAAAAGGGCTTAAGTTTGCTAGCAAAGCTGCATTTGAATTGTTCATTAATTATACTTCAGTTAAAAAACAAGCTGAATTTGAGACCCACTGACAATAATAGCTACCATTAACAGAGCTTCAGCTATGGGCAGACACTGTGCTGCCTGCACCACCAACCCCAAGGTGTAGGCACTGTCATCATCATTTTACAGAAGGAGAAACCAAGGGTCTGAGAGGCTACCTTGCCCAAGGTGGCAGAGCTAATAAACTGCAGAGTTGGGACTCCAGCCCAGGTCTTCCTGACCTAGAGACCAAGTTTGTCCCGACTACACTGACTAGTGGGGCACGGAGTAGGTCTGTTGAATGCATGGAGGCGTGAATGAGTGAGTTGAGGCAGTTGGGGGATGGGTTGGAGGTGCCAGAGAGTAGTAAAGAGGAAGAAAGGGTGAGGGCCATAGCATTACCATTGGAGAAGTCCAGAGGCCGCCTCTGGGTTCTGCAAGTGCTGGCTTTTCTGACACTGAAGGCAGGGGAGAGCAGCAATGGGCAACCAGAAGAAAATCCAAAGTGTCCAAATGAGCTTTATGAGAGAGCCATGCTCACCCACATCATTCCAAAAGGCAGCCAACCAGTCCTCAAAGAAAGCTATCTCTATGTAGGAAATAGGAAATATTAATCCAACCAGGTGGCTTCCAGAATGGAATATGTAGGCTTGGGGCATACAATATTCCAAATAAAGTATGGAATCTCAGAATAATAATCACAATGCAGTCAAAGCTCGAGTTCCTGAGGCCCCACTCACTGGCACCCTTAATTAACTCCTTTTTCCCCTATTCCTGCTGTGCTCAGCTTTTAGGAGAATGAGGTCAACAACAAGAAAACAAGCTCATATCAGGGATTTAGTTTACAAAAACAACTTCGAAAGGATGTCCCAGGTTCAGCCTACACTCAGCCAATCTCTCATCCTCTCTATACCTCTAGTTCTGTCAAGTAAGAAGTGATCACCCTGGGACCTTATGATCCTCCATTAGCAAGAAATGACTGGATCTCAGGGTCTGCTGGCTCCCTAAGGGAAGAATATGGACTTAAATGTCTCTGTAGAAAGATTTTCCAACAAGGGTTGAGGAGATAAGGATGGGTAGGAGGGGTGGGGAGAGAAGGAGGAGGAACCCAAAGGGTTTTCTGCTTAGCCCTCAGCACATCAGAAAATTCCTCTGCCTAGAATAGCTGCTCCAAACCTTGCAGTGAGTGGAAGTTTGTGCTGTACATGACATCTATTATCTGATCTAATGTTTCTGAGTAATGTGCTGATCCTCAAGACTCTCATCGTCTTTGTGTCCTATGGAGATGGGCCCCAGACAGGAAACAGTGGCTTAGGGATTCAACAGCCCAGCAACCCCAACATTCACAAATGTTTGCAAACTCCCTTTCTGACACCCTGCAACTTACAATGGAGGCTGGACCCAGAGCCAGCGCAGCAATAGTGCCCAGCTGAAGAGCCAGGCCCTGAGCTGGCTCTCCGTTTTAGTCTGCATGGGACTCTGCAATGAAACAGACACAGCTGACCCTACCTCTCTCAGGGGTGACCTTCTAGATGGAGGGTGGCATAATGAGGACAGGGCCAATTCCTTCCATTTCAGGAGGCCCTGGAAGCCAACGTATTCCCTTTGAGCTGGAAGAATTATCTCTGCATTCCCACCTGTCTGTTCCACTTCAAAAGCCAGACTCTCCAGGACAAGAGTCCTTCCTACTTCAGGTTCCCACGGGACAGTGGAATGCAGACTGGGCAAAGTCTGGCGGCAGAAGCCTGGGGCAGGACCTCAGCACGCTGAGGAGGGGTGGGAGCAGACTCAGGGTGGGTGCGGTAGGCTGGGGGTGGCGGTGAGGGGGAACATCCCACTTCCCTTTTTGTCACACTTGAAGCGCTATGTACCACGCAGCCAGAAGGAAACTATTTATAGGCAAGTCTTCCTTATTTTCTACAGGGAATGTTCCACCCAAAGATTCGGCGATGTTGCCAGCAAAACACAGGGTCCTGTGTCAGGAGAAGCGGAAAAAGACACGATGCGAGAGGTGCGGGACAAGCCACAAAGCAAACACTGGGTTAGGAGCTGGCAAAGGAAATACAAAAAGGATATTGAGCGCTAGAGCGTTAGCACAGTGTTAATGGGATGGGTGAAAAACATCCCTCCCCACTTACTCCTCCACCACGGGCCCCCTTCCATCTGAAGCTCTGTCTAGTTCTAATTACTTACTTGTCCCTTTTTCTGAAGAGGCTGGGGGAATAAGGAGGCTGAAATGCCATGGTTTAATTTGTCCTTGCTTCTCGCTTATCTTCTCTCTTCCCCTCTGGTTCCACTCCAATAGACAGGACTATAGACAGGAAGGCCACTGCCATTTATATAGTTACTTTGGCTTCATGGAAAATCCCCAAAGTCCAGAAGGAGGGAATCAAAAAGGAAAGACGGAGACAGAAAAAGTGCCTTGTTCTCTGTGGATCATGTGAACTGCCTTGCATGGCCAGGGCCCAGAGCCCTGACTTTGGGGGGCAGGAAGATGGGGAGGAGGATGCAGATGCAGATGCAGATGCAGATGCAGAAAGCAATGGTGGGTGGGAGGGAGCCCAAGGAAAATCCTGGCGGAGAGATGGGTACTCTCTTGGAAAAGCAGCTCTAGCAATTGATTTGGGGCAAACTCTGGCATGGAATGATGGCAGGAGCAATGAATTGTGCCTTTCAGCTCCCTCCGGGCCAGGGTCACAAACAATCTCTGTGTGACACTAGGGCCGACAGGCGGAACCAAACCCCGTGAAACCCTGTTTTAACAAGGCATTCTACTCTACTTGCCCTCATTCAGAGAAGTCAAAAACTGCTCTTGTCAAATCACCTTCATCACCCCAACTTTGGTGGCTAAATATGGTGGGGGGGGGAGGTTTGTCCTGGCATCTCTGCAGGACTGGAAGTATTGGCGACTTATCTAGGAATGCAGTTTAGCTCAGTGGATCTTAAATTACATGAACCTTGTGTCAATATTTATGCCTGTCTCCCTTCCCCTTATGCCTTGCAGCTGGGAAAATTTACCTTCATAATTTTTCCAAGCCCTCTTCTCATTTTCCACCCTCCCCATTATCCATCTACAAGTATGAAATAGATATTCCTGAAAAAGAGGTTTGTAAAATTAACCTTGGTAAATGGAATCACCATCCTCCTTCCCCCTCCCCACACTAGTTGCCATTATCATTTAATTCAGTTCAAATCACTTCACTTCAAAGTTGGTTGAATGCTTATTCAAAGCTCAAGGCACATCTCAGGGAAATTTTAAAAAAGCAAACTGGTAGTACAAGTCAAAGACTGTGCTTCCTTCCAGATATCCTAGGTCTGTGACAAATTCAGAAGTCTCCTTACTGGTTAGACCTTAGTGAAATGTTTGCTTCAGGAAAAAGCCTCGGGCTTGGGGGTGCTCAGGAGGTTAGCATGGGAAGCTCCGGCTCCGGCTCTGGCTGCTCTGACCTTGTGGCTGACAGTGCCAGAAAAGGTCCCTCACCTTGATTCCCTTCCTTAACCCCAGGGGTTTGTAAAGCAAGGGAACAAGGCACAGGTGTTTGCCTTATGAGTTACCAGTCCCTTCCTTTCAAGAAGGGGTCTTTGTTTAGCATGGGGCTCACCTCAGGGGCTGGGAAAGAAAGCAGCAAGAACTTAGCCATTCTCCATGTTTGTTTGTCTGCACCAGCCCTCCACCAGCCTCTCCAGGCCAGAGAGACACTGGCAGGGCCTCTCCCTGTCGCCTCTGCTCTGTGGAGCAGTTCCCAGAGCTGAAATTCCAAGCCATTTTCTCTGGCAGTTGCCAGGGTTACTTTGAGTGGCATGTGAAGGACCCCAGGCTATTGGCAATGCTTGGAAGACAAGAACCAGGAGGGTCTTGCTGAGGATGTGGAGTCAGCAGACAAGGGGCCTGTGAAGAGGGCAGGGGTTCCTCGGTGGAGCACCTGGTTCCATTGTGGGCCCCACTATAGAATGGGTGACCTTTGAAGTGGCACAGGTTCCGTAGGGAACAAAAGGACGGTTAATAATGCTGGCCTCTTCAGGCTCCGGCTCCTTGGCCATGATGGGTAAGCAGTATGGGCCTCCCAGAGCTCTCACATTGTGCTCCCAAGGCCCTCGCTTACCTCACAGCAGAGCTATTCACCATGGGCTCACTTGAGGTAGCTCCTTGATCCTCTGCTGCGGGACTCTGACTTGTGAAGAGGGGCTCTGCAGATTGCAAAGGGCTTCTGGCTTTCCAGCCACCACCCCCACCCCAGCTTCCTGGATGGAAAGAAGGCGGCCCAGCTGGGGTGGAGGGCAGTGGCGGGAGGAGGCAGGGGGCACACTACTCCCAGGACAGAAAGAGAGGAGAGAAACAGGGCAAGTTTCTCCCTGGGCAGGGCCCCCCAACCATGGGAACAGCACCAGGGAACTCAAAGGAGTGCTGAGAGGGGTTAAGAAAGGTCCCCCACCAGGCTTGAGAATTGCTGACAAGGAATATACACACCTTATCAGGAAGAAAAAGAAGCACAGAAGCACACACATGTTTGTGTAAACACCTTCTCCAGCCTTTCACACAGTCTAATTCATAGAGATAGGCTGTTGCCAGCTTCCCCATAACCCCAAAGGGGTAGTAAGGCCACAGGACATAGTAAGATAGCAAGGCAGGACACTGTAGGCCAGGCCAGAGTATCAACAGCCATGGCCTCTGCTCTCTCTGACATCAGAGCTGGCTGTGTGCTGTGCAAGGGTCACAGGTGACAGGGTCTTAGGGGAAGCTTGGAGTGGCATTCAGGTGGGCACAGGGGGAACCAGCTTGAAGCCTCACACTGCACACCAGAAACAGGAAGTCCCTGGCACCGCTACAGCTTTCAAAGATGTCAATCATACATTATAATGGACTCTTTTAAATGAAGGGGAAATAAAACAAGCACCATTTGTGCACAGTCAATCATATGGATGCCTAAGAAATGATTCCCACAAGTTCCTCATGAGGACAGTTCTAACCAGAGCCAGTCCAGGCATAGATACCCTCTGTGACCTGAGAAGTGTGATCTGAAAGGCACTGAGAAAAAAATCCCTCTCAGTCAGAGCTGTTTTCCAGATATGCTACCTTGGTCCCTACAAATGTCACCATCAGAGCCATGCCTTTGGGTTCTAATGATCTCTCTTGGAGTTCTTACACTCTGGGCAATCAGAAAAGTTTCTTTTCCAATGCAAAAAGCCCTGGAAAGGTGCCATATTCAGCCACTATCAGCTCAAATACTTAAGTACAAATTAAATTATTGGATTACTTTCAACAGAGTAGTCACTGGCCAGTCAGCGTCAAGACAACTGGACGCACAGCAGGTAAACCTTGACAGTGGGCTGTGGAGGGAAAACAAAGGATCTAGATGAGACTCTTAACATCAGGATCACCTGAGGGAGCTTGTGGAAAATACAGACGTTCTGAACTCCAGCCCTAACAAATCTAGTGGACTAGGTCTGGGGCTGGGGAAGGGTAATTTTCAGGTGATTTGGATGCAGCTCTTCTGGCACCAGTCCATGGAACTGCTCTTAGGAACCACTGGCCTAAAGGTGAGAGCCAAGAAACAGTCTACTTGAAGACCCCTCGTGGTGCCAGGGGTGCTGAGGCCCACTTTGTATGACACATTCTGATGAGGTTCGGCTTATTCTGGGTCTGCTGTCCGTTCTGCCATCTGTTTCTCTCTCCTTCCTGAAAGCTTGACCACAACGTGAGTGAGAGCTACTATTAGAGGGATAACCCTGAACCTGCTCTGATTTGTATCTAAATCTTTGGCAAATTTTGCCTCTCTGTTATAAGGAACAGACTCCTTCTAAGACATTTCACGGCTGTCAGTGGGAACTCTCAGCCTGGCAGGTTGGGGACATGGAGAGTGGGCCTCATGGTGAGAAAGAGAGAACCCAGAGGAGAGAACAGAAAGGGGCTGATTTTTCTCTAACAGCACAGTCTGGTCAATGACCCAGTCCTACCTCCCTTCTACAGGAGCCAGCTCTCCTCCAGCCCTGAGGCTGTCACCGCCAGGTCAAACATGGGTTGATTCCCAGGTTAGCTGGGGGGGTGTGACCCATTCCCCCCTCAAGAACCTGCTGGGACTGACTACAAAGACTTGCCAGGATCTCTGCAAACATGCCCATCCCCACCCTGATCCAAGCCTGGAGCTCACTCACCCCTACCGTCTTCACCCCATCCCATCACTTGTGAGCTCCTCCCCAGCAACGAGGCTGTCCCCACTGCTCACTGACTCTCCTCTCCCAGGATGGAGCAGGAGGGGAATTTGCTGTTTTCTGCAGTACACATCCGGCCTGTGGTTTGGTATTTTCTTTTCTTTTATTTTGATGTTTAATTTACACTGCCTGCTAGGTTTGGGGCTTAAATAAACAAAGGCTATGCTTCCCCCCAAGGCCTGGACTTCCTGGTTGCCTGTCAGCAACACAGTGACCCTTTTAACCTCTTCTCTTGCTCCTTGAGACGGTCAGTGTTAGGGGTGAGGTTGAAAGAGAAAGATATTTTGGGTCAAAAGCCCGGAAATTCTTAGTGCCAGCCCAAAATACCATTCCCCAGCCCTTGCCGACAACATGAATGTTAAGCACTGAAGCCACCTTACCAAGTACAGACTTCTTTTAAAGGCTACAGCAAGACTGTAAGGATAAAGCACAAAAATGGGAAATTTGAAGTATTGGCATTGATTTTTTGAGAAACTTACTTATAGATGTCTTTGTACCACCAAGCAAAGACAGAAGTGCCCAGGTCTTTGTGGGCGGAGCCTTTTCGGGCACCATCGGCCTTAAAGACCTATAGACAGCAGAGCACAGTGGGCCTGACCAGGAAAGGCTTCTTGCCAAAGCTCATACACCTTAAAAAATAAGAGAAACACTAGCCCCTATGTCCTGGGATAGAGCTCTAACAGCAAACTAACGAATCCTGGTCAACAGTTCTGACATCCTGTTATTTGCTAAAACTAATAATACCATGGAGTTTGTTGACAGAGTTGCAGAAGAGCTAAAGTAAATATGGAAACTGAGGAATAGCCAAGTATAGACAGTTACTAGCTCAGCAATTGAGAAGAAGAGAGTTTCACAGATACTCCTTGGAAATCTTGGGGAACCAGGGCCTGCAGCATGGTTGGGAGATAACCCAGAAGGCATCTGTCACATCACCGGGTGATTTCTCTCCAACAATGGGCTGCTGCAATGATGGGCTTGGTCCAGGGAGCTGGTACTGAGCCCTCAGATGACAGTAATGAGAAGAATTGAGGGGGACTCCCCTGATGCATATGCGAAGGGAGGTATGTCCTGAGAAACATCACTCTAGCACCCATTCTAAATGAACTTGGTCAAGTGGGAAGAAAATATATCAGAAGGCCAGAGTTCTTTTTCCACCTTGGCCACTAGCCAGCTGGGGGACTGCATAGAGGACCTCTAAATACCCTATGCTGCTAGATTCTCATCCCTGAAATGGGAATAATGCCCCCATGCCCCACAAGGTGTATATGTTTATGGATACCCTGAAGTATGAAAACATGGATAATATTTTATTTTTTTACAGATTGAAGATGTCCTTGATGATATTATAAATATTTGCCTATGTTTCCAGACTTTATAGACACCCTGTAGGAGCCAGCCTTAGTTAAGTTCTTTGGAGAGTATAAAAAAGGGCCACGGGAGTGTGATATACTCTGTGATGAATAAGGGCCCTGTTTCCCAAACACGGCTGGCAAAATGGCTCCCCAAATGAGTAGCCCTTTCAACGCTGTTTCAAAGTCTAGTGTTTCTAACCTTCTGTCTAGTTCCAATTTGTGTTCCCATGGTTTCACAAGTTATCTATGGGGAGTGGGGTAGTTTGGGGAGTTCATGTTAAAATGGAATCCATATTTAAATTATTCTCCTGAAGGTCTTTCTTAGCAATCTTTCCCTGTATGTAGCACTTCTAACTTGCACAACATTTTGACCTCGACAGCATTTCCGATGGTACAAACAATCAGTAATCAGCAGGACCTGTATTCTTTCCGGCAGGACTGAAGGCACAGCCAGATAGGACCATGACTGCAAGTGGGCAGTGCAAGGTCTCAAGTGAGCATCGATTGGCCTCCTAGACTAGAATGTAAGCCTTGTGAGGGCATGGGCTTGTCTTATCCACGACTGTACGCCCAGGGCTTGGACCAGTGCCTGGCACACAGTATGAATGTGGTAAATACATGCTTAATAAATAAAGAAAGAAAAGGGTTGGCTAAGTGTTAGGACTTTGCTAATGGCCCTAGTGGAGAACTACAGGCAAATTTATGAATTAGCCTTCTGTTAACATTTTAATTTGGGGACAATCGTCTGAGAAAAACTCTGCAGTTAGAAACACAAAAGACCTGTGAAAATCAAACATACTTGGGAGACTCAAACATAGTTTAATTGAATAAGTGGCCACTAATGACCTGGAAGCAAGGCCCAACCTCTTAAATAAAAGGGATAACTCACCCATGTGTGTGCTCCTGGTTCTCCACTAATGCTGGGACTTTGGTCAGTTTCCATCTTTAGCTAAAGGGGCTAGGTCAGTTGGGAATAGGTCACCCACAGGGAGCAGTAGAGGGTGGTGAAGCCCAAGAGCAGGGTAGCCAAGTCTCAGCCGGCACCAATATCAAAGAGGGATTGAGGGCTAGCAGGCCTGATTCTCTGAGTAAGTGACAGCCATATAACTGGAATGATGGGGGTGGGGATGGGGGACCAAAAAATCCCCATCCAGACTAAAAATACCCCAACACCTGCCAAGTTAAAGGAAATTCTCACTGTTAATGTCACCCTTAGGTTTGAAGTCTTGACGTATCCTGTTAAAATGAAAAGTCTTTCTCAGATGGGGAACTGTCTAGTTTTCTCGGGGGAGGAACGTGATAACCTGGCTCAGCTTGGTCCGAATAATGGGGCTTCTGGGAGAAGTGACCCAAGCCGACTAAGTATAGACTGGCAGGGTGCTGCCTAGGGTGGGGCATCACAATGGGTCCTGGTTACCTGGTGGCCTTGGGTTTTCAGGGCCCAGGCAAATGTGCCCAAATATTCAAGACTCGCTGGCAGGAAACCAAATTGCCTCTGAGTGGGCAGCTGTAAGAATAGTAGAGTTTATGGCAAAGGAGATTGCTTTCTCCTTCTCTTCTTGGTAAATAAAAACAAGCTGTTATGAAGATGCCATGAGGAGTAGCAAGCTGCCTTGGGCATATTGGGGACGTTTATCTTCAGTGCTCCCCATCCAGGAGATCTTGTTTGCTTGTTCATCAAAACATGCCCCCTGGATGCATCCTCCTCCAGCTCTACTGCCTCATTTATAAGGTGGCACAGCTGAGGAATTGGCCCCCAGGCAGAGTTGATGGCTGATAGGGCCTGATGGATTCTCCTTCCCTGCGTTAATTTCTTTCTACCAATAGCCTTCTGTTAACCCAAAGGAGTATCTAGTGGGAGAGATTCTGGACATTCTTTGGCCATTTTCTGCCACTCTCTGCTGGCAGTGGTCTTCTCTGCCTATGCACCAGGTGGCTCTGGCAGCAGACATAATACTCACACTAGAGCTGGCCAGGGTGGCCCTTGCCCCTCATCACCCCTCCTTCTTGCCCTTGTAAAACTCTAGAAAAACCTCAGCCCTGGGGCTCCCTCTAGCTTGACTAGGTGATGGCCAACTGCCTGACACCAGGCAGAGCTGGGCCGATAGAGGGAGGCAGTGGAGTAGGGCTGGGCACCCCCCCAACTCCTGTGGCCCTGTTGTGAGGCGTTGACAGCTGGGAGAGGACCTGAAACCAGTTAGCCTGGGGCTCCCAGCCAGAAGTGTATTTTCATCTTGTTTTGACTGGGACCGTCCTCCCCTGTGTAAACACATCCATGTGGGGGAAGAAAATGTAGAACAGCTTAAAATAGGTGGGTGGAATGCATCCCACCCATGAATCACCAGTACAGGGAATGCCCTGCAGGTGGGCCTTGCTTTAAGCAAACCTGACATATGAAAATCTCAATTTAACAAGAGGGCAGGGATGGACAGCTATTAGGTCTTGACCTACCACTGGGAGATCTCAAAGCTTCATCTGGTCCAAATAATAACATCAGAAGCTCCCATGCACTGATTACTTAGTGGGCACTGTGCTAAGAACATTAGATACATTAGCCTTTTGAATCTTGTCAACAGCCTTAGGAGTTGGGTATTATATTATGACTAGGTCTGTTTTGTGGATGAGGAAACTGAGGCTCAGAGCGGTTAAATAACTTGCCTGGGATTGCACAGCTAGTAAGTGGCAGAGGTCAGATAAGGATCCCCAGTCTGTGATTCTAAAGCGCTGGGCTGTCTCTAGCTGGGGATTGCACTTTGTTTTGAGGAGGGTTCCAGGCACAGCTGCATTCTAGGCAGCAACTGGAACTTGCATCAGTGTCCCTTTCCCACTGAACTCCCTTTGTCACAGCTGCAGGGGAATCCAAAAAGGGTCCTTATCAGGGTCATCTTGGGGAAGCTCTTGGGCAGGGGCTGGTTCTTTCTATTGACTAAATAATTCCCAAGGTAATTAATTCCCTAGAAGAGTGAGCCCCCCTAGAATGCCAGGATGGGATGGATCTGCGTTTCAATTCGGACTGTTTAAGGGCAGCTGCTTGACCATTCCCAGGGAAGGCTACTCAGTAATCACAAATAAGTATAAACTACCCAGACACCAGGCTGGGGAGAGGACAAAAGACTCAGTATAATCCAGTATAAGGAAAGAGCAAATGTAAACATGTATTTTGAAACAAAATGTCACCGATCATGGTGTCTGTGCAGGGCTGGCCCCCAGGGCTAAACTGTGAAGTAGGAGTCTGTCTTCAGAACCTTCCTGCTTCCTTTTCAGGGACCTTCCTCCTGCCTGTCCCCTCAGGCCACCTGTGCCCTCCTGCTGCCTGGATTTTCATGGGGCCCATGGCTGCAGGGCCTCCCCAGCAATGCCCTCTTTAAGGGAGACACCCTTTTCCTTCCAGCAAATCAAACATTCCTGGCCTTTGGGCCAGTCCTAAAGGACAAATTGAAGAAATTTGTTTCTGTAAATGGCAGATAATGGCTTAACAGGTTTTCCTCAGTCAGATCACAGGGGCTTTAATCCAAAGATTTTAATCAATGCTATAATTTTTTTTTTAGAGACACAGTCTCACTCTGTCACCCAGGCTAGAGTGCAGTGGTGTGATCATAGCTCACTGCAACCTCAAACTCCTGGGCTCAAGCAATCCTCCTGCCTCAGCCCCCTGAGCAGCTGGGACTACAGGCGTGTGCCACCATGCCCGGCTAATTTTTCTATTTTTTTGTAGAGATGGGGTCTCACTCTTGCTCAGGCTGGTCTTGAATTCCTGGGCTTGAACTCCTGGCCTTAAGCTCCCACCTTGGCCTCCCCAAGTGTTAGGATTACAGGCGTGAGCCACCGCGCCTGGTCTCAATGCTATAATTTTTGTTATAGGTGGGGGGTGGTGGGGAGAGAACAAGCTGGAGGGGCAGAAGTGGGGGGAGATTGCTTATCAATGATCTTCAAATCTTGCCAATTAGGCCACATTCCACTGTAACTCTAGGTAAGGCTGGCTCTATGTATAGGGATAAATACTATGCTCTCACACTTGTGCTGTATCCTTTCCAGAACATGGTGGAAAGAATATTGGAATAGTAGTCAGGAAACCTGAGTTCTGGCCTGGTTTTGTCCCTGACTATGGGAACAACCTTGAAAAGTCCTGTAATCATTCTGGGCCCCAGTTTCCCCTAAATGTAAAATGAGAGGGTTAGGGCTGTATATATTTATCTGGGTGCTTACTTGATGAATGATACCCCGGGAGTGTCATTCATCAAGGGACTGGGAGCTCCATGAAGCCAGGAGCTATATCCCAAGTGCCTACAACAGTGGCTGGCACATAGTATGTGCTCAGCAAATGGAATAACTAAATGAATGAATGAATGAATGGCTAAAGTGACTTCTAACGTTGCTGTCAGTTCTAATAGTCCCAGCCTTGAGCTCCTCAGATGCAACTATTTGCAACTACACTTCTAAGTCAACAGGTCTAGGCCAGGGGCTAAGTGAACCTTCAGGCCCTTGTGTTCAGAACCAAGACGTGTCTGCTTCATCAGGGGCAGCCTGCGCTGAGAGGAGCAGATCTGGGACCAAAGGCAGTGAGCTAAGAGCTTCCATGAGGCACAAGGGGCTTTCAGGATGCTGGATTGGGGCGGGAAGGGGGAGAGAGGGCTCTAGGAAGGGCAGGAGGAGGAGCCAGGGGAGTAACTTTTACACCGTTTTCTGTAAAAGGGGAAACTGAGATAACAGAGACCTGATGGGTGTCTGGGCCTGAGGTAGGAAAAGTGCCGAGTTGCATGGTGACTCAAGGTCAGGAGCTGGAATGGGGCCCAGAGCTCTCAAGCCTCTGCTCACCCCCTTGGGACTGGCCCCTTGGCTCCAGGCCAGCTCCCTGAATAACTCCCCCCACCCCACCCGGCCCCTCCACCATTCCAGCTTCTTAGGCCAACCTGCTTCCTCGTCCAGCCACCTTTCCACTGCCCTCCCCTCTCCCCCTCCAGCAAGGATACGTGGAAGTCCTCCCCCAACCTCTGTCCAATGCTCAGTGCAGTCACCCATTAGAGCTCCCTGAGGCCAGGCTGGCTCCTGGGCAGACTTGCCCCCCTTCTCAGTGCTGCCGCATTCACACTCTGACACAGCTCCTCCCCTCCTTACACAAAAAGGGGAGCCTTGCCAGGGCTGCCTCCCTCCCCCCAACACACCCCCTGCCCTACTCCACCCCACTCCATCACCCATGCCCTCTCCTGGGGACACTCCCAGACATTATTCTGAGGTGCTGAGATTTTGTCCTTTGCCCTCCCTACTCTTTCCTTCCCCCGCACCCTTTCACATCACAACAGGGGCCACAGTTTCGATCTGAAAGATGAATCTTCAAGAGTGAAATTTCAGGTATTAATGAGTGGGGAGAGAGAGAGATTTATGGGGCAGGGGTCCTTCCCAGAATTCTTGAAATAACACTGTGGAGGCGGCTGCCTACTCTGCATACTCATTAGGCCAATTCTGGCATTCGCTGCCCTTCGAGTTGGGAGACCAAAATTCTGGTCCCATCTCTGCCAGTCTGTGTAACATTGGACATATCACTTCATTTCTCTGTGTCTCAGTTTCTTCATCTGTCAAATGGGGGTAATTACCCCCACCCTACCCACCTTGGCAGAACTGTTATGAAAATTAGAGACCGTGTGTGTCCTTGTGCATGTGCTCACATGTGCAGGCACACATATAACAAAGAGAAAGTGAAAAGAAGAGAGAGGGTGAGAGAGAGAGAGACAGAGAGAGAGAAAGAGAGCACACTTTCTACAGGGCAAAGCCCTGGAGAAATATCAGGGATTATTATGCCCCCCACTGCTGCTGTGTTTGAAGGACTCATTCAGGTTACTTGGTAGAGCTCTCTTCTCAAAAAAATGTCAGTGTGCCTTAGGCCTGCCCCTTTCCTCTCTCCCAACTTCTGTCTCTCCCCCAGGGCTTGGCCCTTAGCCACATTTGGTCTCCTGTGCACCTCCACCCTGCTTTAAGAACATCTCCTGCTCCACCCTCGTCCCCCTCACCACCCATCCTGTCACCCTCAGGCCTTCCTTCACCAGCCAAGGGCCTCTTGCCTGCCCTCTCCCTCTCCAGGCTGGCGGCTGTGCTGTGCAGAATGACCCTGCTTTCCCAGCCCTGACCTCAGGCCCTCCCCATCAAAGCTTTAAAGAGGAAGGGACTCCGGGGGGTAATGACTGAACTTGACAATTTGCTACAGAGGCTGAGCACAATGCGGAACACCCAGCATGTACTCAAGAAACATACCATTGTTTGGTTACATGTGCTGGGGAAGATGTTTGGGGTGGAGTCTGCTTTGGGGCCCCTGAAATCTTGCCAGATAGACAATTGCCTGCCCCACCTCTAGGTTCGGCAGGCCCTGCCCATCTGCTCTTCCCACCCATTTTCCCCTTCACCTCTCAACCCAGAGAACGGGCTGGGCTGTTTCATCTCTAGGACCTGCACGCTAGAATGTGATTTCAGTCCTCCCTGGCCTAGTGCCACAGAGTTCTCTGGTGTCCCCACCTTTCCCCCAGGGATGAGAGGCTCAGGAGCAGTTTGGGACACCCTCTGAATTTCCCAGCACAAGCAATCAGCTTTCTCTGTGGGGCCACACCCAAGAGTCTTCTCACCTGAAGAAACCTGGTCTTCCCTCCCTAGAATTGAGGGCTCCTAGGGGCTGGAGAATGAGGCCCACTACAGCACAGCATGGATCTAATAGCTCTGCTCATGTACAAGGTGATGATGTTGCCCTTGGCTAGAATGTCTCTTCGTCTGAAAAATAGTGGAGAGAGTGTCTCTCCCAAATTATGGGGGCAAAGCCTTTGCTTTCATCCAAATGCTCCCTCTGGGCTGTGTTTCAACCCTCCTCTCCCCAAAGAAGGGAATTTGAAGCAAAAGGTGACCTTGCTAGACCTTGCCAGGGAACTGGTGACAGGGTGGCAATGCATGGCCTCATTTTGTTGGCCCCTGCCACCTGTCTCTGTCTCCCTCCCTCTGCCCGCTGCTGGGGCCCCATGTTGGCAGGCACATTGGGAGGGGGTGGGACTCTGGAGAGGCCATCTGGGAAAGCTGGTCCCATCATGGAGGTGAACAAGGTGGTCTCAGAGGCCCAAAACTCAGCAGCTGAACATGTGGCAGGACTCTGAAGCAAGTGAGGGAAGAGGGAAGTGGGAGATTGGCAAGAAAGATCGCAAATTGTCTCATTTATTACCAGTAACAATAAGAGTAATAACAATAATAATAGCTACTGCTTATTGAGAGTTTATTATGTACCAGGCACTGTACCAAGCACCTTTCATGCATTATTTCATTTAGTGTTCACATAACCCTATGTAAAAAAAAAATTTTTTTTTGTGGATAACAGATGAGGAAGCAGAAACTCAGAGAGGTTGTGACCAGCCCAAGGTCACACAGCTGGAGCTGAGATTTGAGGATCCAGTTGACTCTAGAACCCACATTCTTCACTCTTACCCAGCCCTCACTGCCCCTGTCCAAGCACGAGCCCTGTTGCTGAAGGGCCCACCAGGCACCATCCAGCACGGTTCAGCCTCCCAAGGCCCTTAGAGCCTCAGTTACCTGGAATTGGTTTTTCTTCACTCCATTTTTTCCCCTAGGAGGCCAACATTCCAATTAGGGATTTGTTCAGGAGCAGCCAACAAATGGGGCAGGAGTCACACATGGGCTCTGAATTAGGAGAGAGACCAACTTTGCTTCTGACCCTGCCATGAAGTTATCATGTGACCCCAGGAAGCTTGGATCCCCTCTCAGGGCCTCGGTTTCCATACCTGCTCAGACTCTATCTCTGGGCCTGGGCAGGGATCAGTGATGTATAAAATCCAAGACTATCAAAGACTTAGTGGCGGGCCTTTGACTTCACTCTCCCCCCGTGGAAGGAGGCCTGCCAACTTGAAAGCATTCCAGCTCCCCACCTTCCACTTGGGGTTCATCCTTCAGTGAGTCTGCTGCAAGCACTCACTATCACCTTCAATATCTGATTCTGAGACCCAAGTAAGACCTCCACGTTGGGTGATGGCTTCTCCCCAGCATGCTTGGAGGCAACCAAGCCTTCTCTCACCGAACATGCATGAATGTCCTTTCCAATCACTCCTTTGACATGACTTTGCCTTGCCTTTTCCTTCCCCTTCTCCTTCCTCTCCTCAGCACAACCCGCCCCCACCCTGGCCCACTGTTGCTCTGAGAATGCCATTCTTCTTTACTCCTGGCGTAAGTGCCTGACCCACATCAGCTGGCTTCTTCCTTGAATGCACAATTCTCCCCTTTGGCTTACTTGGCATCTCTGGCTTCTTTTTGTTGTGTTTTGTTTTCTCATATATTCAGAGAGATAAAAGGAGCTTTGAAGATCAACTAGTTCAATTCCCTCCTTTTATGGGTGAGGAAACTGAAATTTGGGTAGAGCAAATGACTTGCCCAGGGTCACGCAGCCAGGTAGGGACAGAGCCAATACTCCATCCAGGTCTGTCTAACCCTGGAGCCTCTGCTCTTTACTTTGCTTCCTTGCCCTTTAGGTAAGGCCTTAGCCCACTAGCCACCATCACCCTTCCCTTATCCAAATGCACCTGTTGTCCATGTCACACCACTGAGCACTGAGTCTATTCCCTAATTGTTTAGCATGTGTAGATCTAGTTTTCCCAACAACAAAGCAGTCTGGGTGGCAGGGGGCTAACTCATTCCTCCACTTGAATGAGGTACAAAGAGAGGAACTGACCTGCCTAAGGTCATACAGCTCTAGTGATAGAATTGGGAACAGTCTCCACTTGGGGCCATTCCCACTACACCACAATGCAGCACACCTCTCCTTCTCTCTCAGTTTTCCCCTTCTGTACTGTAAAGGAATTTTTTATTCTTGTCCCTTCCTCTTTTCTTGATATTCTTCTCCTTCCTAACTTCTGTATCTTTCACGAGCCTGATGGATTTTGGAGCCAGAAGGGACCTCTGCCTATCATTTAACAGACAAGAAAACTGAGACCAGGAGAGGGGAAATAGATTGCCTGAAATCAGACAGCTAATTAGTGGCATAGCTGGGATGCAAGCCCAAGTCACCAACTCTTAGTTCGGTGTTCTTTCAACCACCCTCTTCCTGTCTGAGCTTTATTTCTGTGGTCCTTCTTGCTTGAAAAATCCCCTTCTTCTGATGCCCAAGTCCAACAAGATCTGAGAGTGCTTGGGCCCAGGGTCACACAATGTCCCTGGGGAAAGGTGGAAGGAGCTGAGAGGCCTGGAACCACCCACATCCTCCCACATCCCACCCGAGAGGCCCAGCTTGGCCTTGCCGAGAGCGGTGACTATCAAGTATGTGTTGAGATAAAGCCATTGCCTCTTGGATTCTCGGTTCATGGCCTAGACAGTGGCGTCAAAGCCCGGAGCCGGCTGCAAAACGAGGTCAGTTCACTGTCCTCCCAATGGAAAAATCTTGTAAAATCAATAGCACTTATAACGTCAACAGACCCGGACACCTTTCCTCTGTTTGTTTTTTCCTCCTGGGCTGCACTTTTTCACCCACCCTGCTGTGATGGCACAGACAACACAGGAATCCGGCAAGGAAAGTTGCAAAGGCCAGACCACAGCTCCCAGAGCCCCCGAACCAATGGGACACAGGGGGCATGCTGAGGTATGAGTGACTTGTGAAGACCCTGGCCAAGGCCCTCCTGGTTCCCTCAGGCAATGCTATTCAGATCCAAGGCCCTCTCTGGTAACTGACACCTGGTTGGAAATAACCAAGAGCTGCCCAAAGCTCCAGTAGAGGTTCTGGAAGCTCAGCCCTGCCCCAACTTTGCCCCACTGGGCCTTAAGTAAGTAAGAGAACAACCAGAAAGCCAATTAGGCACCACCATGGGGCCTTCCTGCACTGGAAAGTGTCTGAGGCTTTCAGACTGGAGTGGATGTTGGCCTGTTTCCCAGACATCCTCCCCCCAACACCATGGATATATCCTACCTTCCCTCTATGCACACGGAGGGTGGCTGTCCCCATGCTGTTTTTTGCATGGTCTCAAACAGCCTTCTTCCTGCCCCCAAACGGGTCCTATTGTAGAGCCTGAAATTTCTACCATTAAATGCAGCCCTTTATATGAGAGTATTGTGAGTTGATTCTAGCTTGAATTCATTTGACCAATATTTATTGAGAATCTATTCTGTGTCAGACACTGGTAGCTTCTCTCGACTGTGTTTTGTGCTATTGAAGACTATTGCATCCCATGAGTTCCCACTGAGCACATAGAGCCAGATAAAGAGCAGATTTGTTGCTACCAGGCAGAGGAAGCTCAGGGATGAGATGTGAAGGAGGGTCCTGAGAGTAAGCTTGTGCTGCAGTGTGGGTCCATGGACAATGGGGTACTGAGGCATCGGCACCTGGGGTGGTGAGCTGGGAGATGTCTTTTCCATACAAACTCCTAGGACTAGGGACAGATATCACACCCCAGAGAAGTCGTCCCTGGTGGCTGCAAGAGGCAGAAGTGAGGACAATCCCAGGGCCTTCCATAGCTAAGGAACAACTGTGCCCTCTGCCCTCAGTCCTGGCAGCAGGGATCACTGCCTGTTGGCCTCCCAGCCAGGTCAAAGGGCAGACTTTTTAGAAGAAGTGGCCTCCTCTTTTCTGATTGGTCCCCTGGGCACCTGAGTTTGGTTCCCTGGCTGGTCAAGATGCATCCAAGGCATTTAAAGGCAATTAGGTAGCTCTTCAATGGAAAGTTTTCCTGGTTAAACACCCCACCTCCACCTCCTGAATGCATGAACAAGATTTCGCAGCTCATCTTCTCCTAGGCAAGGTCTTGGCCCTTTGCCTGCTCCCCCAACCCTGCCCTCTGGGTGATCTTGCTCAAGGACGCCAAGGGAGTTGGTGGCAGGGGCTGGGAACAGAGCCCAGGTTTCCTGGATCCTGGCCTGGCACTCCTGCCACCAGACCCTGCTGCTGCTCCCTCTCCTCTCTTGCCCTTTGTGCTCAGTCTGTACCCCCTGGAGGCGCGTGCCCCACACCCCACTAACTTTCACTGGGCGAGATGTTTCTATTCACCACCAGTCAGCAGTTCAGCCATATGGGGCATAGGGAGTCTGGCCGTCTGCTGCCCATGGGGCCAGGCCTGGTTTGGGGGAGGGGGCAGGGCAGGCCACTTTGCTGGTCTGAGACTGCAGAGCTGGGTCCCTAAGGCAGTAATTTTTACCAGGGTCCTTAAGTGTGGCCCCTGGGCCTGGCTTCCCAGAACTAGGGCCAGGTCACTGTGGGCCTCCCACCCCCAGCCTTGTTGCTATGACACATGGCTCTACAAGTGCTGAGTGGCATTGTCGGGGCCGGATGCAAACGGCACGCAGCAGGGGCTAGCTGTGAGCCAGTTGGCCAGCTGACATTTCAGGGTCCAAAGAGCTTGTGTGTACTGGACAAGCTGTTTATTGTGGTCTTGGCACTGCCCGGCCCTTCAGACAGCAACAAATGCTCCCAAACTGGGAAAGGAGAGGAAATAAGGAATCAGTCATAGCCAAAGAAGACCTGGAATCTCTTTCCTCACACCATTTGCTCCCTGCAGCTGACGTGCTGCTGGTGCCAACCATCGGAAGTGCCCCTGTGAGGGAACTGGAGGGGGCAAGCCCCACAAACCTCCATTCGTGAAGACCTAGATCACAAATCGTGGAAGTGCCCTCGTCAGCATCCCTCTGACTACTTAGCATCAGAGGCTGCTGCTGAGGGAAGGTCGAGCGATCAGTATTTGGACTAGGAATGAGAAATCTTGATGTCATGAGGTTTAACATACAAAGGAATTGGCACCTCAAGGCTGCAGGCTCTACACACATACACACACACACACACACACACCCTCAGGGAGATGGCCATGATGTCCTGGCCTGGTCCCTTCAGATACACTCAATCAAGGTTGACCACACTCTGGGGAAAATGTGGCAAGGGCATGTGTGTTGGAGCACAGGGTGGGGTAGAGAGGTGAGACAAAGAAGACCTCGCATGAAAGAAGCTCGGAAGCCAGCGTCCAGAGAAGTTGAGGGGAAAGTGGAGCTTCCAAGAAGACACTCGGCCTCATGCCCAGGAGCCAGTCTGGTCTGTCTTATGGCCTGAGGGGAAGCCCTACCTGGAGGGACAGACTCAGGGATAAGGGGTTGAGTTGTGCCTCCAGTTCTTAGCTTCTGCACCTTGTTCCACACAGGATTGTGGCTGCCAGGGCTGGACAAATAGAATTGCTAAAGTGTCTTCTAAGTGTCCTGATCAGGGTCTGTGGCAGTCTGTCTATGGTTTATTACAGTCAGTACTATCAGCGCAGCTGTGCATGACATACACTCTCAATCATCGTGCATACCATGCACACAGGGCGACAGTGATGAACGCCAGCATCTAACAGTCGCTGAGCACCTAGTTTGAGCCAAACATGGTTCAAAGCACTTCCTATACAGTATATATGCTGTCTCAATGAACCCTCCCCAAACCCACGGGGTCAGTATCATTTGCATCATTCCCAATATGCAGAGGGGGAATCTGAGGCTAAGAGAGGCGAAATAACTTACCCCAAGTCACACCAGGAATAGAAAGTGGCTGACTAGGGATTCAAACTGAGGTCTGTCTGGCTTCAAAGCCTGTGCTCATTACACTTCAGGGTCACTTGTGACTAAGCATATGAACGTGCCCATGTGTAGAAGAAGCCTCAGGGAAGGGAGAACGGGTAAGAGAGAAGATCCAAAAGCTTGGCTGGAGGAGAAGAACCATTATGGTGGGAGGGGGGTGCACAAGAGAGGGAGAATGGGCAGCAGAATGCCCACCAGATGCCAGATGCTGACATTATCTAAGTATGGGGCCCTGCCCCTCTTGGTAACCCCCATAGCAACCCACATGGTGCTGCCATCTCACCGGTACTCACTTAGTCAAACTCTGCTAAAGAATGATTAAGTTCAACATGGCAACCTTGGGGAATACGCACAGACCAAGTTACTGCCTCCCACTTGGTAAGACCTAAGCTTTAAAGTGAGTTTCCCCAGAGTCCAGCTCACCAGACACTACTTAAGCCCCCCAACACATGGCAGGCACTGGGGTACAGAGATGAATACATCAGGGACCCTGCCCTTGAGATGTGGCCAGGCTGGCAGGGCCGGTGTTAGGTTTGCCTTGAGCCACGCCCATGGCTCAACCAGAGCCCAGCACTGCCACTCACAGAACTAGGCAGCCCCCACTGGCACCTTTCTCCATTGGGGTGCTTCTACAAATGCAGCTCAGAGCAGCCTTTCAGGGCTGTGCTGGCCACTTCAGCTGGCAAACTGGGAGCCTGAGGTGGGTGAGGGCCGGGAGAAGGGGTGAAGCCACAGGAGGTCCCCCTTTCTCTCTGAGTGTCTGGCGGTGGAAGCCAGGAAGGAAAGAACACCTTTTCTCAGAGCTCTCCCCGACCCCCACATTGTCTCCTCCCCCTCTGGGAAGCCCAAGGCTTAGGAAATTAATCCAAGTAATTAACTAATTAATGAATATGGATGGCAAAGTTGCTGAGGTTGCTGGAAAACACCCTGTTGCCGCCAACACACACAGCCCAGCAAGGCACTCGCCTTCCACTGTGGGTGAAAAGGAGCCTAAGGAGGAACTACTGGACTGTATCTCCCCAAGGCTCCAGCTGCAGCAGAAGTGCCTGCATCCCAACAGCCCCATGCTCAGTGCCTGCAGTCCAGCCTCTGGGCAAAACATCCCCTCACAAGAACTGCCTCCCCCCATCCAGCTGGGGCTGCAATGTGCTTGGTTACTCAGCATCAAGGGTACTCTCTGTGGCCCAAGGAAGTCCGTCTGTAGGCTCTCCCAATGCAAAGTGCAAGGCTGCAGAAGATGGATGGATGGAGATAGGAGAAGGGGAGAGAAAAAGAGAAGGAGAGACTGAGAGGCACACACAGCTGGCAAGAGCCCATCTCCAGCTGTTGGGCGGGCTGTTTCCTTTGATAAAGCACTTGGCAGTACTCCCAGTTCTGTAGTTTCTGGCCTGCAAAAGCACACCCAGAGCACGAGCCTGCCTGTGGGAGGACTTCAGCCTTGCTTTGTTTTCTTTCTTTTTTTTTTAAGCTTTAGAAAATGCCCCTCCCCTAGCAAGGAACCTCATCCCTCCCCTACACCTGGGTGAAGTGAAATTGCATCCGCAGGTGATTCAGGCTGGGCCACCGGGTATCTTCACAGAAAGTCAATGCCACAGAGCCATGTTCTTGGGCCTGGGATGGCTGTGCAGTGAGGTCTCAGCATATACTTTCGGGCACATGTATGTAAGTGTGTGTATGTGTGTGTGCGAGAGAAAGAGCGCATAGTGAGTGAGTGAGACTGTGCACATGCACGTGTGTGTGTGTGTATGTGTGTGTCTGAGAGGCTCTGCTTGTTTGTTGTGGCTGACGCTGCCTTCTATGTGGCACATCCCCACTGCTTTCCCTGCCTAGGCTCCTTCCAGCTCACTAATGCTTCCCTGGAAAGGACTGGGAAATAGGGGGAGTCCCAGTGTCATGTGATCACACTGACCAACAAGCCCTCCCTCCACCCCCTCGTCTTGTGGCTTTGTGGAAGCCTCCCCCCACCCCACATAAAAGGAGGAGCAGGACTTGAAGGCCTCCAAGGTCCCTTGGAGAAAGCAGAGTGTGTAATGTCACAGGGTCCCCTGCCCCTGCCCTTCATTTACAGTCTAATGACCCATGGCCCCCAGGCCTACAGTTGACCAGCCCCCGCAGGGCCTCTGTGCAGTTTCCCAGATTCTTGAGGGGAACCTGATCTCACCCTGGGATCAGCATGGGCTCTTCACATCATCCCCCAGAAATCCCCGCTCCTCGGGAGCCCCGAGTGCAGCGCCCTGTTCCCACACGCAGGCTGCCCCGAAGTGCTGCCCGCCCACCCGCGGCTGGAGGTGGCCTCCCAGGGTCAGTGGCAGTGCTGCCCAGGGAGGGGACCCGGCCAGCCGAGCCCTCCCCAGCCTGCCAGGCAGGAAGCGGGAACAGAAGCGACAGACCTTCCTCTTGCCGGCCCAGGCTCCCAGGGTGGCCCTGAACCACTGACCTGCCTGACCCGCAGCCCCACCACGCCCATCCAAGGCCCAAACCAGAGTGCCCTTGGCCCTTAGTGGTGGGAGAAGCCTGTTGGGAAGAAGCAAACACGACACAAAAACAAACACAGCCTGGGAACTTTGCACCAGCTTCCAAACTGGAAGTCCTCAAACGTCCCTTGTTCCACGCCCCCACTCCCTGCAAAGTGTTTACCTCATGAAAAAAGGGAGGGCACTTAGACTCCCAGGAGGGACGCTGGAGCCAGAAGGGCACCTTACAAATCAATCCAGTCCAACCCTTTCATCTTACACATGGGGAAACTGGGGCCCACGGTGTGGAAGAGACATTTGCTGGTTAGCAGAACTGGTGCTAGAAGTCAGAGTACTTCCCCAAACACTTTTGGGCCCTGGCCATGGTTGAAAGAAAATATACCAACCTGAGGCCCAAGCAGAAATTTCAGGCCCCAAAAGCAGTAGACCCAGCTCCAGAGTGGGCAGTGCAGCCTGGGGTGCTGAGGATGGCCAGGATGCCTGTGTGGGGCAAGGGGCACTCTAGATTCCTTCACTTATCAACAGACATGCCTAATGACAATGCTGGGCCAGGTGGGCATCACACTCGGGGCTCAATGTCAAGCCCAAGCTGGGTTGAAGACCCCTGCTCTTCCCTGCCTTCACCTTTTCTAGAGTGCTCTTTCTACCGAGGGCTCAAGTTCTGGAAGTGGGTAGAAAGCCAGACCTACTTTGTCCACTGGTTGGGAGGGGGAATTGTGGGCAAACCTAAGTATGTAGGCTTTACCACTCCTTTGGGATTCAGAGCTCACCTTGCTCATTCCCAGTCCAAATGTAATATTCCAGTTGAGGCCTAAGTGTGTAGCCTGAAATGAACATGGAAGAGGAAGTGGGTGGGTGGGAGTGCCTACCAGCTTCGAGAAGGTGATAAGCCATGGAAAACTTTCTCAACTTTGTGCAAGCTCTGGGGCCAGATTGTAGGCAGACGGCAAGGTCCGCAAGGCTGACCGCAGCATGCCGAGGCCAAAATTCAATCGACTGGGTCTGTGCTCAAGCCATGGGATGGGGCTGAAGCTGAGGCCAATGGTACTGCTGCCCTGCCCTCTCTGACATGGCCAACCTTCCACTATTGCAAGCTGTCAACCCTTCACTATAGCCAGTGTGGAAATAGCACACATTGTGTTCTGAGATAGAGTGGCCTGGATATTTGGGAGAAGATCCATTAAATAAAGAGCTCAGCATGGAAGACAATCATGCCTACTACTTCAAATACTTACACACATGCTGTGGAACCTATTCTAACCACCTCTATTATCCTTGTTCTTGCTGAAGACTGTGGTACACATGCAACAGTTTGTACAAGGTCCTTCTGACCTTCCACTCATGAAGTTCTGCAGCAAGATTCCAGACAGTTGCAACTGCCACCTAATTCCACCTAATGTCAGAGCCCATCATTTTATAGAACATTTTGATTTGTGCTATTTTGCTTCTGTGGATGTATACCTTTATAACTATTCTTGAGTGACTTCGTCCAAGTGCGGGTATCCCATCTCTCCAACTTGGCCCAAAGCTCCTGAAGGGTGGGAAGCAGGACTTTGGTGTTTATTTCTCCCCTCCTCCATCCTCCTGTGGCACCCAGTACAGTTGTGTGGGCAAGAGGATGGTCTCAATAGTGCTTGTTCAACTCAGTAACAACAACTGGGGAGGCCAGTATAATTTCTGAATTCATCTGCAAGCGTATCCAGTGATGACGGAAATCTGCAGCTGGATGTATCCGATGCAGCAAAGAAAGAGCTATTCTTGAAGGAAGGGTCACCCAAAGCCAGCATGTCAGTTGACTTAACCACCCCCTCCCTGTCCCATCTTGATGAAATAACAAATAAGCAGTTGGGATGAGGGTGGGGTACCTCACACCAAGCAGCCATTAAGCCCAGGAGCTGGACATTCCACTTCCCAGCATCCTCTGCTCTGTTTCATCCATCTCTTTGGCAATAGGGTTTTAGGCTGCTTTCTAGTTTCCTTTCCAAAAGTGCCCTTCTCCCTGAATCTAGCCATGTGACTACATTGGATCCAGAGTGAGGTATTGATAGGAAATCATTTGAAACTAGATATCACATTTGTTCATTAATGTGTGTTAACATATATATAATACCCTGTTTATGGGTTTACCTATGAGAAGATATAAGGGGACTGTTTTGATGGTAGAGACACATTCATGGATGGGAACCCTGAGAATTTAGGAATACTTTTCCTAAAATACTCTTCAAATCAGAACTATCTCTAGGTTGTACTTCTCTCTTGCTTCACCAGCAGCTTCACAGACAGAGTAGCTAGAAACATTTAGTTTCTAACAGAAAGAATACAAAAGAGCCTGGAGACATACATTATAGCTGAAGACTGAGAATTTAGCTAATATCACTAAAGAGTGAACTACTTACTATTAACCAAGTCATTAATTAAGGTCATGTTTGCACTTCAATTGTCAGCTCCAAACATCTGTTTGTTTAAACAGAGGTCACTTTAGTTTATTACAGTTATAGCCACTGGTGAGATAATCTGCTTAGATTTCACAAGTATGTGTGAATTGCCTACCTCAGCCCTTATTTTCACAGAATAAGAGTTCTCTTGAAGGCACAGGGTCAGACTAAAGATAATAAATGATTTTCCTTCTCAATAGAACTAAAAACAAGGCTTTAATTAATTCACCAAAATTCTAGGATTGAATATCTATATTACATTTCTTGATGATGTTAATCTGTGCAAGGGTGACCCACAGGATTCCCATTGATCCAAGAACAATCTTTAGGCAGACATTTCATTGGCTTGGAGATTGTTTCCCAATCACTGAGCACTGCCCTTCTCACCGGTGGAGTCACTCACCCCCACTTTGTTGGAAGAGACTGCAGGCGGCCTGGGAGAGGGGGCGCCTCTCTCTGTTTCTCATGAAACAGAGAAAGAGAGAACACATGGTAGAAAATATCTCCCTAAGAAGGAGGCAGAGGCAGAGAACTTAAAGAGGTCTGGGAGTGCAGAAAAGGGAAGAAGGGCCACAGTGGTTCTCGCAGGCAGGTCAGAAGACTTGAGGATAATCCAGACATGTACACCCTCACCAGGCACACGGACAGATACACACACACACACACAGGCAGGCACACATATCCCTTCTTCACATATACCTTAGTCACCCTGACTCTCAGGTCCCATAAACAGGAATGGACCCAGATATAGTTACACACATATGTCTTATGCACAGGAACACCAGCCCTCCCAGATGCTATCCTTCCAGCTGTCCCTTCACAAACACAGGTATCCCCCCAATAAATATATTTACCATACATTTTTCCATACCTTTTTTGCATACAATGTAAACAGATGTTTTTTACATACATCCACATTACTCCCCAAGCCCCTTATACACACTCAAGTCCTGACATATATACAGTGTCACACATACACACACTCAAATACGTCCTCCTTCCTAACAAAGACAAAAGGAGTCTGTGCTTAATAAATTCTTTTGTGCTTCCTTCCTCGGTGGATTGGGTTTGGAGGAGTGACTGAATAGCTAGGTGAATTGGAGAAGTGCTTTTTCTAATGGTTCTTCACATGATGGAAAAGTCCATCAAGGACATTTGAAATCCCTCACAGAGTTCACTCCCTTGGCCTATAGACAAGACACCAGTGGTAACCTTTAGTGACTGCCAAAAGCTTCTAAGATTCTCTTAGTCCTGCTATGCTAGCTGACCTTTACAAGGAATCCTGGGTATTTTGATCTAAGAACATTTAGTATAAGAAACAAAACATAACAAAACAAAAACAAAAATCTTTCCCTGACGTTTAAGAACAATGCAAAAGTGCTTGTCCAAATTAACCTGGCAAGCCTGGCCTATGGCAAGACGGTGAAGAAGGAAAAGTTGATTTGAAAGCCCACTCACCCTGTATGTCCTCTTGGAGCTTGCTTACTTCCCCCTCATCACACATGCCCTGGGACCTCATTTTGTCCCCTGCCAGGCTTACTCTGTTCTGGCCAAAAATGCCTAGAACTGGGAAAAAGGCTTTTGGATTCGACTAGAAGGAAGTCACTGGGAAGCTGAGAGGGAGCAGTGGATCCATCTGATCTAAGCAAAATGCAGTGTGATATCTAAGCAGTGGACACTGTGGTCTGCACGGAAAACCCAGCGTCCAGTGAGTTTTTACCCAAGTCCTGCCAGCCTGCCCATTAAAAAGTTCGAATGTGGCTCAGCTGAAAAGCAATCAGATCTGTTATTGACACTGTTTCATTCTGAATAGCACAGAGGACTAAAGGCTTTCTTTACTTAGTTCATTAGTTAGCTAACAAGCATTTTTCAAG
Organism: Daubentonia madagascariensis; assembly: GCA_023783475.1. NCBI lineage: Eukaryota > Metazoa > Chordata > Mammalia > Primates > Daubentoniidae > Daubentonia > Daubentonia madagascariensis. The sequence goes on from JAKFHU010002579.1 coordinate 1,283,540, forward strand.
CACCTACTGTGCATGGAGCACTGTCCCAGACACTCGGCTGTTGCTGTTGCTGCTCTTGCTATTGAATTTCTAAATACAGGCTGTTGCCAGACATCCAATTTTCTGAGTGCTTGCTCTGACAGGGAACAATGACTAATGAACCAAACATCAGGGAGGGCCCTCTGATCTCCAGCACAGAACATGCCCATAAAGGCAGAGTCTAATTTGTTCAGCAAGCAGCTGCCAATTCTTCTGGGATCTTAATTACCTGGAGCAGTTTATATGGGTGAATCCCCTTGGGAGAGAAACCCTGAACCCTGTCTTTCTCACACCCTATCATACCCCAGGCCCTGTAAATGGCTTTAACCTCCAGCCATTGTGTATGGGTACAAGGTCCAGGCCACAGCAGTTCACCAGACAGACATTCCAGGCACTGCCCACAGGCCTTCTTCACACCCCTACCACACACCCTTACACACACACCCTACACACACACACAAACACACACACACACACACACACACACACACAGAGACAGCAGTATGTTAATAGCAGAAAATTCTCTGGACTGCAGATCAGGAGATAGGAGTTTCCATCCAGCTCTGCCTCTACTTCTCTGTATGACCTTGGGCAAGACTTCTTCTGTCTCTGAGCTTCTGTTTCCTCTTCTAGAAAATGAAGGGCTGGACTAGATAATCTCTATGGGCCTTTCCAATTCTAGGACTTGAAATTCTGCTCCATGAGCCTCAAGACAGCTGTGTGACAAGATCAGGTTTGTGGAGTAGGGAAGAGACAAGGTGGAGGTAGTGGCTGGCTCACTACTTCTCTAGGACAGTGCCCCAGCAGCCACTGTCCTAGAGAAGGGGAAATCTCTGCCTCCTTGGGTTGGCCCTTTTCAAAGTTCCATACTGCTTCTGAAATGGTCCACAAACCAGGCTGGTGTATCTCAGTTGCTGTGGGCTCTTCCTCCCTTCTGCTTCATCTCCCTCTCCTGTCATTCCTTTTATAACCCTTGTTCCAACTCCTGTTCCTTTTAACCAACCCTTCAGCTCACACCAACTAGTTCCCTTTAGCAAGCTCTTCAGAGAGGCCAATGATTAAATGGCCTCGGGAGTCTCCCAAGTCTGTAAAATGTAAATAACAGCCACTGCCCTGGCGGCCTTCATAGGCTTTCTAGAGGATCAAATAAGATAAAGTCTGTGAAAGTGCTTTGGAAATTGTCAAGTGCTATGCAAATGTGAGGGATTATCATTAATGATGGGTGGGGAGGCAGCCACATGATGGGAGAAGCAGAGTGCCAGCCTGCCTGCTCTCCTCACCATCTTAACTGGGTGAAGGCATTGGCATTGCCAGCCAGCCAGCCTATAGCCAGCCTATAGTAGGGATGGTTATTTGATTAGCATTACCCCCGCTGTCCATTAGCAGAGTTCAGAGCCAGAGGGAAGAGGACAGGAGGAGGTTAATTCTGCTATGGAGAGAGAAAGGCCTGGAGTAGTTATTTTTTAAAAAATAGTGGACACTTTCTTTTAAACAGAATCTCATATGGAAAAGCCAATATGTAAAACACATGAAAGCAGAGCTACCGGGGTTGAAGTTGGGGTGATAGGCATGGGGTCCCACTGACTGGACCCTCCACTTGCCCTTGAAGCACACTGGAATAGGGAATGTAGAGCAGGAGCTCTAGCACCTGGTGCTCCCAGGCATCCACAGGACAGCCACAGCCCGGGCACTGGAGGAGCTGGAGTGCAGGGCACAAAGAAGGGGGGAGGGTGAGAGAATACTATAGAAAGGCAGACAGAGTTGGGTGCAACACCTTTTATCTACTCAGCAGCTTCATCTGGGGTCCCAGGTTTGCACTCTCAGGTTACCCTAGAATGGGGTTGCAGCTTTGGCAACTGGTGCTAGAAGGTCAGTTAAAAATGTGGACCCAAGCTGGGCATGGTGGTGCCCTCCTGTAGTCCCAGCTACTCAGGAGGCTGAGGCTGGAGGATCACTTGAGCCCAGGAGTTCGATGCTATAGTGAGCTATGATTGCACCACTGCACTCCAGCCTGGGCAACAGAGCAAGACCCTGTCTCTAAGAAAATAAAATAAAATTAAATTAAAATTAAAATGTGGAAGCAGAAATGGGTAAAACAAAGCCATGGACCAAGTGAATAGTGAAGGTGAGAAGCACTTGCTCCCTAGGGTGAGTCTGCTGAAGCAGCACCTTCCATCCTGTGGCCCCACCATGAATGAGCATCCCTGGCATGGTGAGGAGGAAAAGGCCAGAAGGAATTGGCCAGACATCTTTAGGGGGGGCTTAGTGGCCAGGCAAGTAGAAACCTACCACCAGCCCAGGGGCTGAGCAGAGGAGGAGTGGTGGAAGTGGTGGGTGAGGTGGCAGAGTGAGTAAGGTGAGCAAAACTGCAGACCCAGCATCACAGGCAAGGGGCATTGGGCCTGACCAGGATTGGTGCCCAGAAACAGGAGACACAGAAGCAGGAGAGAAAGCTGGGGACTTTGGGGGCGGGGGTAGGAAACTGAGAACAGCTCTCTCCTGGAGCACTTGCCCCATTTTCCCATCCTCCCCACCCAAACAGGCTCAGCAACAGGGCACATCTGACTGACTAGGCAGAAACTGATCAGATACTGCAGGTACCAGTTGGAGGCTCAAAGCTGGATAGGGGTATGTGTGCCCAAGACTTCCACGCGGCCAGGAGATGGGTAATAGCTGACTCCCTGAGGCAGATGGAACAGTGTCAGGGATTTTGTTAAAGTCGCTGAAACTGGGAGGATATAATAATAATTTTAAAAATCACCTTAGAGTAAATTATGCTGGCATCCTAGAAACATCCGGTGCTGGTATTTCTACATTATTAAAGCCGTTTACAAAAGCCCAGCATCTTTCTCTAGGAGATTCTTATTCCACATGTGTCTTCCCCTGATTCCTTTTCCACATGTGGTGGCCTAGAGCTGCTTCTCAAATTACCCTGAGGTAGCTGCTACAGAAACATGTTTGCTGTGCCAGGGTTGAGCAGGAAATGGGTAACCCAGAGCAGAAGATCAGCAGCAAAAGCCATTTGTGCTCGAAGGAAACGAGAGCATTTGGAATTCCTGTGTGCTTGGGCGGAGGGGAAGAGGTCGTTATGTCGGCCCAGACAGTCTTTGTCCCTGCTCTTCTGGAAGGGAGCAGTGGGACCATCTCGGAAAATGTGTTGGATGAGAGAATCACTTGGCTAGAGGTTACTTCCCCTGCGTAAGCTGCATGAACACAGACACCGGGAAGGAGGTGGGGAGAGAGGCTCTGAGAGGCCTAGAGGGGAACAGAACTGGAGGAGGAAAGAAGAGCAAATGAGCCAAAAATAGCTTTGCAACAGACCCCTCCAAAGGACTGTAACCCTTGCTCTGTAAGTGGTTAGAGCTACTCCCTTCAAGCCAGAATGGTTTTGCTATTACAAGTAATTGCCTCACTCTTGCCTTCTAGATATTTAAAAAGTCAACTGAGTCAGGTATGCACTAGGGAGGATTTCCAGTTTCCTCCCTGCATCTTCCATAAGTGCCTGCCTGGATGGTCGGGGGAGAGATCAGAGGCCTAGGCAGAATTCAGATACCCACTCTGCAGGCTAACCTGGGGGCTTCACCTAGCCAGGATGTTCTCAGTTCTCTCTACTAAAGCCAACCACATCTCCAGGGATGGCCTTACACATAGATGGAGAGATGGCTGTCTGCAGGGTATGATTTGAGGGGATAAAGGTCAGAGGGACCATGGCCCAAAGGCTCAGCTCCACTGGGTGCCATCTGCTGAGCCTGCAATTCTCACTTTGCTTACTCCTTTTGAAGGTTCAGGTTTAAATACAATGGTGATTTGGGAGGGAGAAGCACATTTAGCTACTACCTGCTGTTTACACCTTAGCTGGATTCATTGCATCACATTAGCATTAGCAGAAAGCAAGGCCTGAAGGCTATGGTTAAGAAGCAAGAGATCAGGAAAGTTCTGGAACATGAGCTATCATCCTATAGTTGAGATCCCTGAGCAGCTGGGGGTAGTGTGAAGGAGCTTATGGTAGATGGGAGAACTAGAGGGAAAAGAGAGTGTCAAAACCAAATCTTACCCAGTTCACTGTTTTCTGAGGGATGGACCTGCTCCCTCTACCCCAGCTGAAAATGGTTCTGATTTGGCAACTAGATTTACAACAAGGGAGATACAATCTCCTCTCCAGACTAAGGCATTTTTCCAGGATTCGTACTCATCTCTTCCCACGTAATGCAGGGACCCTGTGCTGGTAAGAAGGGACTAAGTCTGCAGCCTGGGTGGCATTTACTTTTCCTACTGGGCTTCAAGGCCTGGCATGGCCCACCACTTGCTTCCAGAGGAGAGAAGCAGTAAAAACAGTCATTAGTTCTTTGTCATGGGCAGGGAGTGGAGAGTCATTTGCCCCCTTAGCCAAGTCCCTGTCCTGGAGACAGAATAGGGAGGGGAAGCACAAAGAGCTATGCTTGGAGGCTTGGGCTTTCTTCTAGCCTTTCTCTACCAGTGAATGGGTACTTCCAAAGACAGCTGGATTTGACTTTTCAGCTGGGGTCCCTTTGCATTGGAGGGGTTAGAAGCCATCTGGATGGAAGAGAGCCCTAAAGATGGAGCACTGCTGCCCAGCTTAGATTCCCCAGAGACACCACTGGAGCCTAATGAGGTTGCCAAGGGAGCTGGTCTGGCAGCCTTGCAAAGGAGAAGGGACATGAAGAAAAGACTGAGTCCCAGGCTCAGCAGAGGTCCCATAGCCAAGATACACATGGCAGGCAAAAATGCAAAAATCAATTCACAAAGAAAGCAAGAATTAAGGTTAGATAGAGCCCAACTGAGTGAGCTTGCTGGTCTCTGTGGGCTGCAGGAACTGGAGGCACCTCATCTACCCAGGTTGCCACTAGCTCCAACCATGGTTACATGGTGTCAGCTGCAAGCCTGCTGTGGCTGGCTCAGGGTCTGAGACCTGTCGCCTTGGCCTCTAACTGCCAGGCAAAGAGCAGCACAGGCCCCTGTTATCCTTCTTTCACCTACTGCTTGGCTGCTGGCAGAGTGTACCTAGCCAGCTCTCCTCTGTTTTCTTAAGCGTGTGCTGAGCCAGAGAGGCGAGAGGGAGGGAGAGTGGACTCGAGGAAGGGAGGAAGGGCCAAGATGCTGGCCTCCAGAGGTAGCATAGATTCTCCATGAATACACTACTGACTGTGATAGGTAGCAGTGCTGCCTCTTCCAATTCTAGCATTTCTGGGAGTCATTTCTCAGTTCACACTTCCCTCCTGTGACAGATACATAAATCCTTGGCTGAAGAGTCTGCCGTGCCCCTTCCTGTCTCAGATGTGATTTTCATCAGATGAAATGCACCACCTCCTTCAGACTCACACAGGTCAGATGATCAGACCAGGTATTGTGATACGACCATTGGGCTATGGTGAGGAGGGAGAAGGGAACTATCGATTTCCTGGGAACTCCCTGGTTCTGTCTCCCTAGAGACAGGTACCAGTGTGCAGGCCCCTTAGACCTTCCTAGACAAATCCACATAGTACACAAACATAGGACATATTCCAAAAACACACAGAAACGACTTCTGTATGCTTGAAAATCAGCTGCCAAATGTTTCCGGGTGGCTTTTCCACTTTGTGAAATATCAGTGGCAATGCTTGGTTTCAGCTTAGCTTCTCTCTACATCCAGTTTCTCCAAGTTTCTGTATACTCCAGGGACATAAGGTCATTTTTATATCAACCCAAATAATTAGGAAGGCAGAACTATGAAAAAATTAGACCCATTGTGCAATTTCAAAGCTAGTTAGCTATCCATGATATTTCCCCCTGTGTTATCTCTTATTCTGGATTATCCATGCCACATGTCCTATGTTACCCTAGCCATGTGAAATTCAGCCATGCTCAGATTTGGAATCCATGTGCAAGTGGGTAATTTATTTTTGCAAGAACCTTCTTTATTTATGCTCTACTTGGACTGGTGTCAAAGTGACTGTGCACCCCTGAGTTCCCAGAACTAGCTAGAAGGTGGGGGAGGGGCAACCTGGGATTTTGTGATTGCTATGGATAATCCACAATGCAGAGAACAAATATAGGGATAATCAAAATGTGACTCTACCCAGATACAAGAATGGGACTATGTGGATAAGCAGCTAAAGGCAGAGGCTGCAAAGAATCCCTAGCACACAATTTAGTATCATTAAGGAATGAGCATGATCTTGAATGCTCTAAATAGGAAAGAAGCATGTAGGAACTATGAGATCATCTTCCTTCTCTACTCCATGGTCATCGGCCACCAACGAAACCCTACACAGCTCCAGTTTCCTGTGAGACAGCTAGCTCAGGGGGTTAGGGCAGGCAGTTGGGTCCTCTGAAGTCCAGTTAATTTTGCTCCTTTCTTAACCTGCAATCTTGCAAATGTGTGTCACTGATCAGAGATGGGATTGGGGTGACTGGCTAAAGGCAAAGGTGTTTGTACTACAATCTCAGCTATTGCAGAGGACAGAATGAAATCTCTAGTGGAGAACTTGTACATCTAAAAGATGGAGAAATACAAGCTGGTTCAAAGTTGTTTTTTTTTTTAATGGATTTAGCTAATTTGGAAGAGAAGGCTGACAAGGGACATCATAACTACCATTTAAGCATATTAAATATATTAAGTATAAGTGTAGGAAAGCTGGAAGACAGAATTAGCAGGAGCAATCTCAGAGAGCAGAGGTTGTTAAACACTGGCATGTATGACCAAAGGACATTGTCGTATTTCCTTTCTTAGAGGTGTTTGGAGATCAGCTGTCTGTGCTTGAGGCTTCTGCTAAAGACAGTTCAAGGAACTGAACAACACAGGAAGGACACACAAGACTCCTGAGGTGTAACCCAGCCAGAAGGCAGGAGACCAGACTCATAACCGTCATCTCCTTTCCGCTTCCCTCCAGGGCTCACCCCCATGAAATCTGCAAGATGAGCCCCGGGAAGAAGCAGGACTAATAATCATATTCTGTATCACAGGGCAATGGAAGGAGGAAGTGGACCAAACTTATTTACACAGAGCCCATCATAAACTCCTGGCAGAAGTAGGAACCCTCTTGTACAGTTTGATTTTGTACACATTTCCCACCAAATCTTGTCCGGAAATCAGCCCAAGTCCATGCGAAATTGCTGCAGTTACATATTTCCTGTCCTTCTACTGTGGCTTTGTGCATTCAGAGAAAGATTGTAACCTCTTGACTTGCTTCCTGGAAACACCTCCTTAAATTTGAGTTGAATATGCCTGTGAACAATGCTGAAAGGAAATCAATGGAGGCTGGTTAGGACAGCCCCATCAACCCTCCAGCACCTATTTCCCCATGTCTGCTGGAGCATGGTAGAGACAGTGCCCTCGACCAAGGGAAAGGCCTGATGCTTGCTAATCTGGAGTGTTGAGTGTCATAGGGCAGAGCAGGACACCAGGGATATAAAAATAGCAGGTTGTTCTTACACTTGGAGTAAGGCTGTCAGAGGGGGACTTCAAGTTAGGTACACATGGAAAAGATGACCTCAAACCCTACTGTATGGCTCCTGTTACTTACCTCTGGCTTCTCTTGCCCCACCTCTGTTAACACACAGTGCAGTAGCATGTCCTCAACTCTAGTTATTTGTCTACCACTGTCAAGATTTTTGACATATCTGAGTATTATTATTCGTTTAATATTTTCTTTAAATTAGCTTTAAGCAGATTCACTATTTTAAAAATGCCTCATCCATCACTTTGCCAGACTTCAAGCTACACTACAAGGCTATAATAACCAAAACAGCATGGTACTGGCACAAGAACAGAGATATAGACCAATGGATCAGAACAGAGAACCCAGATATAAAACCATCCTCATACTGCCATCTGATCTTTGACAAAACAGACAAAAACACACAATGGGGAAAATAATCCCTATTCAATAAATTATGCTGGGAAAATTGGATAGCCACATGTAGAAGACTAAAACAGGATCCACACCTCTCACCACTCACAAAAATTAATTCGCAATGGATAACAGACTTAAACCTAAGGCATGAAACTATAAGAATTATAGAAGATGAGGTTGGAAAAACTCTTATAGATATTGGCCTAGGCAAAGAATTTATGAAGAAGACCCCAAAAGCAACAACAAAAATAAATAAATGGGACCTGATTAAATTAAAAAGCTTCTGCACAGCCAAGGAAACAATCAATAGAGCGAATAAACAACCTATAGAATGGGAGAAAATACTTGCATGTTATATATCCAATAAAGGGCTAATAACCAGAATCTACAAAGGACTCAAGTGAATCAGCAAGGAAACATCAAACAACCCCATTAAAAAGTGGGCAAAAGACATGAACAGAAGCTTTTCAAAAGAAGATAGACTAATGGCCAATAAACATATGAAAAAATGCTCAGTGTCTCTAATCATCAGGGAAATGCAAATCAAAACCACAATGAGATATCACCTTACTCCTATTAGAATGGCTTTTATCAAAAAGTCCCAAAACAACAGACGCTGGCATGGATGTGGAGAGAAAGGAACACCTAGACACTGTTGGTGGGACTGCAAACTAGTACAACCTCTATGGAAAGTAGTATGGAGATACCTCAAAGAACTAAAAGTAGACCTACCATTTGATCCAGCAATCCCACTACTAGGTATTTACCCAAAGGAAAAAAAGACATTTTATAAAAAAGACACTAGCACTCAAATGTTTATAGCAGAACAATTCACAATCGCAAAGATGTGGAAACAACCCAAAATGCCCATCAATACATGAATGGATTAATAAAATGTGGTGTATGTATACCATGGAGTATTACTCAGCCATAAAAAAAATGGTGAACTAATACCCTTTGTAACAACCTGGATGGAACTGGAGACCATTCTTCTAAGTGAAGTATCGCAAGAATGGAAAAACAAACACCACATGTACTCACTATTAAATTGGAACTAAAAGATCAACACTCACGTGTACATATGGTAGTAAAATTCAACGGAAATCAAACAGGTGGGAGGGGGCAGGAGGGAATGGGTAAATTCACACCTAATGGGTACAATGCACACTATCTGGGTGATGGACACACTTATAAGTTTGACTCAAACTGTACAAAAGTAATTCACGTAACCAAAACCTTTGTACCCCCGTAATATCCTGAAATAAAAAAAAGAATGTCAGAAAAATGGAAAAAAAAAATTAAATGCCTCATCCTTAGAAATATTTTTGAAATCATAGGGTATATGTTAGCCACATTGTCCCCCTAAATACATGTTAAATAAATAAATAGCTATAAAATAGAAAAACAAGTTCATGTACCACCTAAAATCCTCTTGCACACCACCAGCGTATGTTTACCATACTTGGGGAAACAGTGCTCTCTGTATAGTGCATGCAGATGGTCCCCGCTGCCAACAAGCACGGCTTTATTTCCTTCTCCAATGTAAAGCCGGCAGGGCTTTAGACTGCCCCAAATGGCCAGGATACTGTTCTGAGCCTGGCTCCCTCCCTCCTTCCTCTCAGGGCCCTGGCCGTTATTATTTTTCTCCTTTCAGGTGACAGCCCCAGCCAAGGCTGGGGTTTGCAACAGAACACAGGGCCCTTATTCCTGGTCAAGTATTCCTTCCCTCGAGCTATTTCCTGGCCAAGAATTCCACAGTAGACTTCACTTAACTGGGCCAGTGCCCTCTGTGGAGTTGGACTTCCTCTGCCTTGGCCCCAGGGGCTGCATCAGCTGGAGTGCCCCAAGCCCACATCAGTAGCCTGCCTGTCCAGCCCAAGCTCACACAGGCCCCTCAGTGCACGTGGTGCCCCGAGTTGGGAACATGGTCTTCCCCCCCAGGGGAAGACAGTGACCACCCCCCTCCCTGAGCCTACTCCTCAGGGTCAGGAGACAAAAGAGGCCTGCAGTGAGAACACAAGAGGAGGGGCCAAAGCATTCTGCAGTCAAGAAAGATGTGGAGTGTGCCGGTTTTGACTAAACAGAAGGACTCTCTAACAACCAGGGCTGACCCAGGGAACCGGCTTCTATGTAGATACCTTCAAGCCTAGGCGATATGTCTACCCCACTGGGGGTGCTTTAGAAGAGACTCTTGTTTCAGCTGGGGAGTTAAGGTCCTTCAGTGGCTTACAACTTTTTTTGTTGTTGTTAAATAGATAATCACTCCTGATTCCTACCCCTACCCCCCAGTCTAATCTGGAAGCTCTCAGGGTCTCTGGATACAAAGTCCTTAGAGGAGCTGTGGAACAGCTCTGAGGGAGGTGGGACTGAGGCCAGGATCTCCGCCCACCCAGCTCCCGGGGCTCCCAGTGCCCCCAGCATCCACCACCCACGTGGGGATGCCTTTTAGTTCAGTGGAAAACTAACTAACCAGCTTGAAAACCCCCTGTTGAGGAGAAATCAAGCCAGGTGAGGACCAAAACACTAGAAACTTTAAAAGACACACGTAGATTCTTAATCGTGACCTTGTTTGTGTCTTCCAGGTGAGGGTTTGTGTCTATTTGGTGAGGGCAGTGGCATAATCTACCTCTCCTCTTTCTTTTTTTGTCCTCCTCCAAACACTCTCCTTCTACCCTTCCCTCCCTTATATTCATCCTTGCCTCTCCTCTCCTCCCCCAGTCTCTCCTCCCTTTCCCCTCCCCTTCCCACAGCTGCCAAGGAGGACCCTAAGGGTTCTTTGAAAACCACTGTCCTGAGGGAATTCTAAGATCCTTTCCAATCTTAGGAATCTATAATTGATTAAGATTAACTGAGTGGCCAGAAATCACCCAAGAAATTGTTGTTGAAAGAATGAACTGAGCCAAGAAGGAGGCCTAGCAGGGAGGGAGCAGTGTGGCCATGAGGGCACCAGGGCTGTGGGCAGGTGTCTGGACAGGTGGAGGGAGGTTCCTCTTCTACTCACTGTCACCACCGCAGTTCACCCAGCAGTGGAGATGCTGGTGGGCATGTGGTGGGCAGGAGACGCTGTAGATGATATGCCATATAGGGAGCCTGGTCTAGCAAGGTGCTTTCTGGTTAGCAAAATGTCACCTGCTATGGCTTAGAGACTATAACCCAGGGAGGGATGATCAACTTTGAAGAAATCTGAATGCAGTGAAATGTACCAAACACCAATGACCGCCAAGCAGATTGGTTTTAGGTAGCTCATCTGTGCATTATTGGAGAGAGAGTAGCTACATATAGTGGCAGTCAGATTCCCAAAGGGACCTGCATTTTGAGTCATGCAGCAGTGGTTCTGGTGAGAGTGGGGGTTTACCAAGAAAGTGATTTTTAAGACAGAGGAGACAGAGGACCAGTCTAGTCTCTCTTCTCACACTTGCTTTTAGATCCGGATGTCAACATCTGAAAATGCCCCCAATTCAGTTGAGAATTTCTGCAGATTCACGTGTGAAGAACTCAAGAAATGCATTCTGGGTTCAGCACTTGCATTTTGGGGCTGATGGGGGTCACTGGGAGACATTTGGTTGAAGGGTTCCTTAGCAACTGCACATTAATGACACCCCAAGCACCCTGGTTCTCGTTACTAACCCATCCCAAGCTCATCATTCTTGAGTTTTGAAAATCTACCCTAATACCCTAATGTTCTGTTCAGCCTGGACTCTCTCTTGGGGTCATGACTCTCACACATTTGCCACCTTCTTGTTCTTTTTCTTTTGTCTTGTTTATGTGAACTCCCTCTCCCCCCACAACACCATTCTGACATTCTGGGGTCCAACGACTTAGGGTTCAAATTTCCACACGTCCCATCCCCACACATCAAGATTTTAGAAGCATAGTCTCCCAGAATATCTGAGTCGAAAGAGACCCTAGAGACCATCTTGTCTCTCCCCTCCCCCATGCATTAAGTAGGAAAAGCAGCCCACGGAAGGGCAGGGAGTTACTTACTCAAGCTCAAGCATCAGATTGGTGGCAAAGTCTGGACTCGAACCCAAATCTTCTGGATCTAAATCTGACCCACTTTCTACCACTTCAAGCTGTAGCTCCTCCAGGAACTGTGCCTCCTCCCCTAGCTCTGGGTTCTCCCCAAGTTGGGGCTCCTCCACAAGCTGGGGTTCCTCCAGCCTTTCCACTTTCATCTCACCACTGTCCAGGGAAGCCTTGATTGCCTGGCTGGGGTTGGTTCCCTCCTCTTTCTTACTTGAGCACGCTCTCCCTTTCTCCCTCTCTCCCGTTTTCTCTGTAGCTGCCGGGCTAGGGCGGGAGCAACTGGAAACTCCAGGCTCAGAAGAAAAAGTGCTCAGGGAGCCTCAGGGCCAGCCTGGGCTGGCTCGGCTGTGGAGGCGGGAGGAAATTCTCGGCCGTGAGTGCCTTCGGGGGGCTCCCAGGCTCTGAGGGAAGGCTGGAGCTCCTGGGGTGATCGCTGCTCTCGGGATCTTCTGCCGAGGCCGGGCCAGCTTCCTAAACTAACTCCCAGACTGAAGGGGAGGGCCAGATCCTCCGGAGGAGCCCAGACAGCGGCTCTGCCAGCCAGCCCCTGTGGTTGGAACTTTCAAAAAGACCAATGTTTCAGCAACTGATTTCTTTTCCAACCCGAACAGCAGGCCTTTCTGTCCCCCTTGCATGACTGTGGCTGTGGCATGCAGCCCCAGCCTGAGCAGAAGCAGGATTCCAGGGCCGGGGCTCCATAACACCCAAACCACTGGTCAATTCCATTAAATAAAATCAAATAAAAAAACACTGTTTTTGGCATCAGGTGTACCGAAAGCTGGTCTCCTGGCATGGAGATGTTGTGTACCTACTGGGATGGGATGTGCACAGCCGTCTAGAGACGAGAAGTCAGAAGACCATTGGATCAGAAAATCAGGAGACATGGTTTCTCTTTCCAGCTGGTCACTAATTGGCCGTTTGGTTGGGGGCAGGTACCCCCCCCACATTGGGCCTCAGTTTCCTCGTCTGTAATGGGAGGGGGTCAGACCGGATGGCTGCGGAAAACTCCTACCAGTTCTGAGCCTCTGTGTCTCTGTCTAAGGTGCATGTGAGGGTAGAAGGTGCCGGCCACCCACCCTGGGAAGGGAGAGGCTCAGGAACTTGAAGAGGCTGTCCCCAACCCCATTGCGCTCTGCAATCCTTTCCCATTTGCAAACAATGCCAGTAGGGCACCCTGGTGCTTCTGTAGGTTTTGATCTCTGGTAAACATTTCAAAGCTCTCCACAACACAGCAGGAGGGAAACCAGAAATGTTCTCAGTCATTTATACCTGAGTGTGAATGAAGAAGATTGAGAAAGTCCGCCAGACTGGGTTTCAGATGTCACCTGGCTCTGGGCAGGAAACAGTATGTGATTGACAGGGCAAGAGGAGGAGGCAGTGAGAGAAGGATTTAGTGAGAAAGGGATTCAAGACAAGCCAGATGAAGTTTTGCTCTAGTACCACGTAAGACTTACCTAATGATAATGAAGGTATACTCAGTGCTTTCTAGGAGTGTCCTCTCCCTTAACTTTCCCAACCACATTACCACCAATTTCTAGAGGGGGAAACTGAGGTCCAGAGTGGTTGCACTTACCAAGGTCACAGAGTCTATCAATGGTTGTCCTGCTAAACGGCCCTGGGCACACCTTGCAGCTAATAATATTAATAGAATATACTAGCAAAGCCTCCTACATTTAAAGACTAGATGGAGGGCACAGCATTTGGGAGACACGGTCATTTCTGGGGGTCAGTTTCAAGTGTAATTTTCAGCACATTAGTTCTTTATTCTCTTCACTGACCTCCATCTTGTTCATCTGGCAGGTGATGAGCTCTTTGAAGTCTTCCTGATCTTGACTTTCAGCTGACAGGCCATTATGCTCCTTAGAGAATCACTCTGCCTAAATCAAGGCTACCTGATCTTGGCAGTGAGAAAATTTCCTTGGGGGTTTGCTCCTATCTGACAGGGCTTCAGTGAGCCAGAGGATTTTCAAAATCCACATCTTAGGGCATTAGCATTGACTGGGATTATTTTACCTTTCCTTATTTTTGGGCAAGAATCACTCACAGCAGGGCACATTCAGTGCCCCAGGTCTTTACAAGGTGAATTTTCTTTTGCAGATTTTCTAATTCTGGGTGAAGTCCCCGTAGCCTGTGTTCTCCTGGCTTCCTGCACTTTTCCTTCATTACAATCAATTGTAATGATATTGTTATTTGTGTGATTACTATTTGATGTCTGTCTCCAGCACTAAATTGAAAGTTTCCTGTGGCAAGGATCCTGCATGGTTTGCTGTTTGCTGCTGTATCCCCTGTGTCTAATCTGTTTTCACCATGTCTAGTCTTCATTGTGTGAATGAAGGAGAAATCCTCCTCCTCCACAAGAAGTACCTGGGGTAGGCAGTCTTACTCCAATGCCCCAGCATAGGGGTGCTCCCCAAAACTGTTAGAGTGTAGGATATTGGGTGCCCCATTGAGACTAATTTAGCCAGGAGACAAGAGGGCTGAAGGATGCTGGAAGGGGTCCTAACAGCTTCTTAGTCCATTCCTCGACCCTATTCTAGTCACAGAAGAGTGTGTGCTAGTTTCACTGGCTTACCTCCAATAGAAATTTCATTGACATTTTTATTATGAGAGTATTTTCATGAAAACACTTTCATCTTTCACATATGCACTTTCCTTTTCCTTATAAGCACCTGCTCCTAACCCTTTGCTTTTCGCACCTGTCTGTCCCCTTCTGTCCATGGTGCTTATAAAACCAGCCCTCTCATACTTTTATCCAGTTCCTATTGCTACTGTCACCACCTTCCCCATATTTATAAATTACATAGAACACCCCTTGGTAATTTTGTCTAGCTTCTCTGAATGCTTGTAGTCAGGAAGTTCTTTCTGCTATCTAATCTCAATTCTTCATGCTACAGTATAGGCCTGTTTCCTCTTTTCTGTTCCTAGTGTGGTTGGGAAACAGCTAGTCACCATCTCTGAGTTGTGACTTTTCTTATATTTAAAGATCAACCTCTCTTTTCTCTCTCTACCGCCTTCCACCCCACCCTTAAACTTCTTTTAGATCAATAATCTTAGTTCCTTTAGCTTTGCCCCACAGGTCCCTCAATTCCCAGATTTACCTCCTGTTAGCTAAACAAGTTCTGTAGGCCTTATCTTGACCCTTCACAATCAGATTCCCTGGTTCACACTGAACTCAGAGCTATCATCTGCCCTGCCATTGTGGTGGGACCACCTCTCTCAAATGAAAGCTCTTTGGGGCCCCTTCTTTGCCCTACCTGGAGGTATAGCCTCCCTTCCCTTCTACATTCAGGCTGTTTTTCAGACATTTGCAGCCCAGTAAATTTATACCTTGGGCTCCAGAAAGGAGCACAGCCTGAAGCTCTGTGCCCCACTGCCTCTGTACAATGAGAAGCATTCATAACTCAGAAGGAAGCCCGAAAAGGGAAAGAAAACCCAGACGACTCCCCCTTTTTTTTTTTCTTTACTGTGAATAATTTACAAAAACAAATTTTCCTCCCCACAGGCTATACCCACTTTATCACTGGTCCCCAGGGCCAGCCTTTACACATTTCCATACTGTCATGGACTATTTTTAGCAAAGGATGACATTAAATACCAGTTGCCCCATGGGCTTCAAACTCATCTCTTCCTCTTGTCAGAATGTTGTCAATCCTCCCCCTTAGGACCTGCTGGCTACTCATGGCCTGGAGATATTTCCAGGGGTGTGAAAGCTACCTACATGGTATGACTTCAGGGGTTCTTTAGAAAGTCTCTGTCTGAAAATGTCTCCTTTGGTCTGAGTCTGATGATTAGAATTTCAGCATTAGAGATTCATTTCTTTAGCTCAAATATCACTTCCTCAGGAAGGCTTGTCTGATCCTTTGTATGCTCTTTCATTAGTGTGACTATTTAGTTAATGTCTGTCTCTCCCACTCCATTGACTATTCCATGACGGCTGAGACCATGTGTTTTGTGTGTTTCCCATTATATCCCCAGGACCTAACACCGAGCCTTGCACGTGAAAGGTGTGCAATGAATATTTGCTATTGACTGAACCTGTTCATGAACTTAAATGTGAATTCTCCAGAGCACTGGTGGGAAAAAATGCGGGCACAGGTGTCCAGGACACTAACCTGGGGAGAGGGCCTCAGAAAGCAAGGATGGTGTGTTGACCATAAACAGCACCCTCCTTCCCCAGTTTACCTGAGGCTGGTTTCTTTTGCTACTCCAGCTCCCTCTCCCTTTCTGTCAGCTTTAGGCTTCCCGCCTTTCTCACCCTTACCCCAAGGTCTTCATTTATAGGGCATCTGAGGAAGAGGGTTCTACCAAAGTGCAAACAAGACTAAAATGACACCCTGCAGGGCCACCAGCAACTTTTTTCCAGAGAGACTTGGGTGAATGGCATATATATTCTCATGGCAGCATCTTGACTTCCCCCTGCTTCTGTTACCCACCTCAGAGGGGCCTCGTGGAGACAGAGGCCAGAGATGCACAGATATGAAGCCACAGCTCCCAGGCTCCTCTGGCGCCCACCCTCAACTGCACGCCCAGGCTCAACCCTCCTGGTTCCAATGGGCTTTTTCTCCAGTCATAAGGGGCAGGTGCCTTCCTGCTCCCAGGCCCTGAAAGCCTTCACCTACCCAGGGCTAGCCCAGGGTCCTAAGGAGAGGGTACTAGGGTCCAGCTTGCCCTGAGTCAAAGAGAGACAATGGTTGGGTGGGGGGGCAGAGTGAACCTTTCTGTCTTGTTCCTGAAGCTTGGTGACTCTGGATTTTAGCCCAGGAAGAATAAAAAATGTTCCCACCCCAGGCCAGCCCCTTCCTACCCAAGAACCCCGCTGGACTGTCAAGGTTCTCCTCCCCTCTCCCAACCAGAAAGCCCGCCACCCACTTCCCACCATGTCAAAGCCAACCCATTCTTCCAGGCCCCACTGGAAGCCGCTGCCATAAAGAAATTCTCTCTTCCTAGTTTGCTTTGGCACCACCCAAGCTCCAGACCTGTGGACCCCCGGGAGCAGTAAGCTTAAGGCTTTTTTCTCAAGGAGCAGGAGAGGCCTGCGGTCAGTGCACCGGTGTTTTGTTCCCCGATGGCCTTGGATGCAGCTGCTGCACTCCCCCCACCTACACCCTCAGCTCCTCCCGGCCCTGGTCCTAGCCTCTGACGTCTCCCGTGTCCTCTACAGTGCTTAGCAGGGTAGGCATTCAATAAATCCACAGTCAGCGCTCAATAAATAGCAGGCCCTTGGTCAATAAATGATGGATTGATTAATTGGAGTGCTTGGTCGCTTACTACAAGGCCGAATGAGGTGCTGCCATCATTCATTTCTCTGTGCACCTGGGCAGGCAGATTGCGTTACCTTAAAACTAAGCAGTTCTTATTCTTTCTTTTTCTTTTCTTTTCTTTTCTTTCTTTCTTCCCTTCCTTTTTTTTTTTAAACTGCAGCTAATTATGAACCAAAAGGGCAGAGGGGATAGGTAGAAGCAAGGGGCTGGAAGCCTGAGAAGAATCCCAAAAAGGGAAATTCTGTACCTCTACCTCAGGACCCCCAATTTTCACTGAATTCTGGCTATGATCTGGGGGACTAGGGATGCCCAGCTCTCCTGAGCCCTGAAATGGTGGTCTTGGGCTTGTCCAAGTATTTATGAGTCAGATTTGGACACAAACGGTGCCTGCTGATAATTACTATGCCAACTTTTTGACTTTGTTTCCCTGTTTCTTCCTCTCTTTCTTAGACTGGAGAGCAGTGTCTCCACCTACTCTCAGCCTGTGAGCCATTTACCCACTGGCAACACAGTGGGACAGGCTGGGGCAAAGACAAGGGAACAGAAGAGGAGCTATTGGTTTAGTCACAACCCTTGAGCCAGTGGAATATTAGATTGATGGCGATATTCTGTGTTGTAAATAGATTCACTTATTACAGAAATATGTGAGAGAATCTAGCAATCCTGACTTCACCGGGGGCTCAGTTGCACCAAGCCAGTAATGTGATTTTCTGAATAGGCCAGGAAGAGAGCTAAGAATCATTGTGAATTCAGGCCAGCCTGGGGACTTTGAGACTTGTGGAGAATGGACTAGGAATTGGCTCTTGAAAGGCTTTCCTTTAAACAGCTCCTCCAGCTTCTGGTAAACCCTTCCACCTGGTGTCAGTCAGCCTGGGGTTCCCTCCCACACCCCTGCAAAACAGTCCCTGAACCATCAAGCAGATACAAAAGGAAGACGGACTTCTGAGACCTAATCTGGGGCCCCTCCATGCACCAGGCAGTTTCATTAGCAGTGCACTAATCAAGTGAGAGCAGGTTCCTCCCTTATGCCCCCCACCCAAATTTCTCAAGTCAAAGTAAGTCCACTCCAGCTCGCCTGTCTGCTTACATTTACTGCTGAGTGTGGAAGCTGGGGGCAGCGGGGTCACCTTTGCACCCTGGCACTTGCTTCTGAGCAGATTGCCTGCCTGACGCTGGGGAGAGTAGGCTTTTCCTTGAGAAGTATGATGAGCTCGACTTGGACCCCCAGCAGGCTTCCAAATGCCTGGCCCCAGGGAAGGCTGCCACTAAGCAAGCAGAAGCTTGATGCCTCAGTAACCTGGCTGTGTTACATAAGGCACTACACTAGTTATGAGTCAGGACCCTCGGGCTGGCCTAGGCCCAGCCTAGTCTGGGAGTGAGGCTAAACGGCAGCGCTGAAGGAGGGGTGTCTTGGAGCGGGGTAAGCCAGGAAGGAGCCACTGGAGCCGCTTCCCTTCCTCTCACTTCTCACCCCCTTCTTCCTTAGGGATTGCTGTAGCCAATCACCAGCCTAGATAGCACAGAGCGGGAATCCTGGCCAGACCCCTAAACTGTGAGCAGCTGCTCTCCATCTCCCCTGAAGAGAAGATGAGAGGAAGTGGGCCGAGTACTCAAGGCTATTTTGTGAGTAAAGTCTTCCTTCGAGGAAGGATGGGGAAGGTCCCTGTGGTGCTTTGTCTATAGGCAGGGGCCTGATTTCAGGCTAGACCCATTTGAGGAAAGCGGCTCCCAGGAGAGGAAGGCTGATAGTGAGCCTGGGTCGTCACTGACCAAGCCTGCTTCCAGCTCTTGTTTTCCCTTGGGCTAGTGTCTGCACAATGGGAAGTTTCCTATTCAGTCTCCTGTGCTGGCTGGGATCTTACACCTCTTACACTGGTTCCAGAAAGGCCATGGCTACTTTGGGGCAGGGACTTCCAGCTAGAAAGTACGAGTGAACTTGCCTTGTCTGCTGATAAAATTCCCTCCTGCCTGGAGTAGCATTTGGAAAAGCTTGCTTTCTGTTCTCACAGACCCTATCTTAGCCCCACTCCAACTCTAGTTAAACTGGATTTCAGCATGGTAGGTAGTGGCCTCCAGAAGTCATTTTCCCTGACCTGACTCCTCATCAAACCTAGGTTGCTCTGAGGCTGGGATCTAGCCTTTGGCCTTCACGAGGTTCCTGTTAGCCCATGGGATTCTATGGAGGGCCTCATCTGCCAAACCTGTGGTGCTACAGTGAAGTCCTAACCCTTATTCTATTATTGCAGGCATTGGGACAGCACAGTATGTCCTGGGCCATTATTGCTCTCTTCATCTAAAAGGAAATTTCATCTTTCTGACCCCTGTGGTCATGGAATGCTCTCCCTTGAGTACACTGAGCACACAAAGTGCCCCACCAACTGAGCCCAAGCTTTAGTCCCAATTCAGCATATTGGTTTCTCCAGGGCTCAAGAGGCTATTGCATGACACCAACCAATTTGTTATGTAAACCAGCCAGCCATGGTGGATTATGGCTTCACAGTTATCTTGAGGGACACCTTACATAAGAGCAGAAAGTTCAGGTAGGAGCAGAATTGCAATGAACAAACACAGTGCACAGCCACCACCAGGTGCAGACACAGCCGACCTCATTCCTCTCAACCAACCCACAAGGTAGGGGCAAGTACTTTTCTGGGCTCCATTACCCAGGGGGCCCAGAGATCCTGGCAGCCTTGGCCAGATACATCCATCTTCATTTACCCAGATTCTCTGGCCTTCAGGACCTGGTCTGGAAAGGAGCCAACACTCTACCTGGAATTGAGAGCTTGTTAGTTTATCTGAAAGTGCAAATATAAGCAGGAGTGTTAACCTTCTCTTCAGGCAGGGAGGGAAAATAAGGTCACCCTGGAAAGAGTTATTTTCTGAGGTGTGGGCTCACATGGGTCCAATCCTGGCAAAACTGAGCAGTAGATGAAACTCAGACTCTGTTCTTTCCACCTTTCTTTAAGAGCATGAACCTTCCAACCAGATCTCTTGAGCTCTCATGCTGCCCAGAACCCCACTCTGCAGCAGCCCACCCAAGCTAGGCCTTTCATGGATTCCGGCCCCATCTCTCTACCTTTCTTCTCCAAACTTGGCTTTCCCACATCCCATTCCCATATGACCCCACTCTCAGTGAGCTGTCACCCTGACTGAAGGTCTGATAAACAAATCCATATAAAGAAATCAATGACGAGTAATGGTGTCACAAGTTACTCTTTTAAAAGGTATGCTAAACCCTGGCCATTCATGAGAGATACACACTAAAACTTTTGCCAGTCTCCAACTCATGAATGCAATCTTGACAGCACATCACTTCTATTTCCAGCTAGCACCATCACTTTGTTCAACTTCTTAGCTTTCTTTTCATTGTAATCACTAGCACCAGCAGCTGACTCAGGGAGGGAGCATTCTCCTCAAAGAAACAAGACATTTGCTCATTTCAGGAGAGTTACTACGTGTGAACTGATTGTAAGCAGAGGACCACAGAATTGTGTTGAAAAGAAGGTGCTGGGCAATGCCACTCCTAGGAATATACCCAAAAGAACTGAAAGCAGGGACTCAAACAGATGTTTGTACACCAATGTTCACAGCAGCATTCTTCACAATAGCCAAAAGGTGGAAACAACCCAAGTGGCCACTGACAGATGAATGGATAAGCAAAATATGGTATATTCATACAATTGAATATTATTCAGCCATAGAAAAGAATGAAGTACTGATACATGCTACAACATGGATGAACCGTGAAAATATTATGCTGAGTGAAAGAAGCCAAATGCAAAAGGCCACATATTGTATGATTCCACTTATATAAAATATCTAGAGTAGACAAATTCATGGAGACAGAAAATAGAATAGAGGTTACTGGGGGATAGGGGGATGGAAGAATAAAGAGTTATTGTTTAATGGGTACAGAGTTTCTGTTTGGGATGATGACAAAGTTCTGGAAATGGTGATAGTTGCACAACATTGTGAATGTATCTAATGCCACTGAATAGTACACTTAAAAATGGTTAAAGCAGCAACTTTTATGTTATATATATTTTACCACTATCTATGTATTATATACAATATATACATATACAATACATTTCTCTCTCTTTCTCTCTCTCTCTCTCACACACACACACACACACACACACTCATATATAATAGTAGGTGCTGGGTAGGGCATCAAGCTCACTCATTGATGAAAGTACTAACCCCCTCATACCAGCCTCCTAGCACATGTGATTCACATCTGTGCCTCAGCAAAAAGACAATTTCTTACATGTCTGGGTTCTCATGAGGTACCCAAACCATGAATGTTAAGTTTGCAAATGCATTTGTGCTTTTAACAGAGAATGTCCCTTAATCAAAGAGTGCCTATTCTTTGTCAGACCACTAGGCACTCAGGAAATAGTTATTTTAAATTACCTTGGGCTGAGGAAGGACTTTCGAAGCTTGATACCAAAAGCAAAAATCACAAAGGCAAAGAATGACAGGCTTAACCACATAGAAACCCAAAACTTCTCTACAGCAAAAAACTCCATCCTCAAAATCAAATGGTAAATTAGTTGACAAAGGGTTGCAATCTCTACTTCAGGGTTTCTCGCGGTGTGGTCCGCATACCACTGGTGCTATGGCAGAGGAGTTTTAGATGGTACACGGATAGAGAACTAAATCTTAAATAGTATGAATTTAGGCACTACAGCAGGCAGCCCCTTAAATCACACCACATAAGTGGCTACCTGCTCAGAAGCCAGGTCCAGGAATAAACATTATGAAATTATTGGTTCTAAGACTCAGAGAAGCACAAATAATTTTTTGTGCAAATTGTTCTTGAAAACCTGATCTCTAAATCTGTATCCTTTTCCTTTGCTACTATATATCAGCTCAATACGGGATAGTAAATGAATTAGCATACATAAGGCAATTAGAAATGTTTGCTATTATTATTATCTTCTGAGCATCTATGTGTGAGAACCAGTTGGTGCTGGGTCAGAAGCTTAAAGGTAGAATCCTAGGGCTTTTAGAGATGGGCGAGAACTCAGATTCAGACCACACTGGGTAGGTCAATTCTGCCTTTGACCCCAGAGCATACTGGGTAGGTATGCTCTGGGGCCAAAAGCAAAATAGAGCTGATTAAGGGTTTTTGGGTAAAATCTTAGAAATAAATTTGAGGTTACAACGACAGCAATCACAACAATCACAACAGAATATTGCCAAAGTTCCGTTCCAGCTTGCTACATCTTACAGGTCAGAGAATTAAGGCCCTTCAAATTTCAGCTTAGGAAGTTTTCTCATATACTACATTTAAACAGGAAACTTCAGCTGTTTGTACAGCATATTCTATCTCCCTCCTAAGTTTTCCAGTATTAGAAGCATATTCAAATGACAAAGTTGAGTCCCCTAATAATCGGGTGACTAACCACCCTCATTTCCCTGGGACTGCCCCAGTTTAAGCCCAGAAAGTCCTGTGTCCCAGGACCAGGACGATTGGTCCCCTTATCTAAGAAGGACATTTTGACCATTTGGAAAGGTTCTGGGCCCACATTTATCCCTTCTTCATAGATAACTCTTAAGTGTTCTAACAATTTCTTTAGCGTTAGTTTAGTTATTTAGTGTTCTTAACAATTCTTTCTTTATAGACAATTCATAGACTCCACATGAGATCATTATGAGGCTCTGCTCTTCACTGTGAGGTATTGAGCAAGTTGCTTAATTTTTCCAAGCCTTCATTTCCTGCTTTGTAAAATGAAAATGAGTGATAGTAGTCCCCATTTCATAAGGTTGGTGTAAATATTAAATGAGATTGTGCAGATATAATGCTTAGTACACATTGTAAATGTTCAATAAATGTTAGCTATTAATCCATTATAGTTATTACTTACAGAACACAAGATTGAAGAGATGGTGTTTAACACCCCCCCCCAATAGTAGAGGCACCATTTACATACTAACAAGCTGCATGCTCATTACCACTGATTCATATGTATATACACAGCACTGACCACCATCAGGGCTTCTACCAGGCTATTAGAGTTCCTGCATGTAGGGGCAAAACCACACTTAAACCTTAATAAGGATTTTTCAAAACAGGATTAAAGTTGTAAAATCTTTACATGGGACCACATCAACATTTAAGTAGTTGTCTAACCAAAAAAAAAACCTTTATTGAGTACTGGCTATATAACTAGAAGCCAAGGGAAAACCAAGTGAGTAAAACACAACCCTACCCTCAAATTGCTTACACTCTTGTGTTCCAAGGAAATCAAGAGCTCAGCTGGGAGCCAGGGACAGGTCAAAGCAGACAAACCAGATATAAATCAAGAATGTGCCACGCCCTTCTTCCCAAGAATATAGGCGCCCTCGAAGCAGAGGAATGGGCTGCAGGAGGAGGAGTGGGGAGAGTAGCTTCTCCAGCAGGAGAGGCAGCCTTGAAAGTAGACAAAGGAAAAAGACACCAACAGGAACCTGAAATGTCAAATCATTAAACGGAATAGGAGTAAAAATGATGGCTGAAGTATGAAGATAGAGACCCAGGGAATTCAATGAAGTAAGAAAGGAAATGTTCACTGAGAAGAAGGCTGTCCATCCCCAGACATTGGAGAATCCCCATGACCAGCAATAATGGTCTCCTAGTTTGCTACTGAGCATGTCATTCTGGGCAAAACCTAAACTGAATTCAGAATCTCCAATCTCTAAGGTCCCAGTTGTCAAGGAAAGTGAGAGAATGCTTTGTCCTGCTAGAATGATAGGGCTGTTACCACAGGACCCTATCACTCTCCAGCCTCAACGAAGCCTGACAGCTTGCTGGTTTGCTCCTCAGTGGTTTTGGACGCTGAGTTGCTCTGATCCCAGGAGGCAGGGTGCTGCACAGGCACACCCTCCTAACAGTTCGCCCTTCTCCCTCACCCGTGCCTTCAATGTCCCCCATCCCACGCCCCCCCCCCCCGTAGCATTTTCAGGCTTTGCCAAGAACCAAACGTCAATAAACTGGTGTCAGTGGAGCAGATGACAAAGGAGGTCTTCCCATCCAAGAAACCCAAACAA
Source organism: Daubentonia madagascariensis (assembly GCA_023783475.1). Classification (NCBI taxonomy): domain Eukaryota; kingdom Metazoa; phylum Chordata; class Mammalia; order Primates; family Daubentoniidae; genus Daubentonia; species Daubentonia madagascariensis. The sequence continues at coordinate 1,307,733 of JAKFHU010002579.1, forward strand.
CCAGGACGCTCCCAAGGTGTGGCACAAGTGAACACTTTGATCTCAGGCTTTCAGCCTCACACCTCACTCACCCAAGTCCGAGCCTCCTAGGCTCAGACCCAAAAGAAGCTCCCCCGCTCACACTTCACCAAAGCCTGGAGGGGCAGTTTCTTTCCCAGTTGAAAATGCAAATGCTGCCGGCACCCTTTCCAGGTTTCTCTGCCACCCCTCCCCCGCTGCCACTCTCCAACAGAGACTAGCGGATCGTTAGGAACCTGTTAGGGATTTCGCTCAGCAGGGTTTCAGCGGCTGTGGGCTGAATACACTTGGAGTAATCTTTCACCAGAAATGAAGATTCCCTGGAAACCTGTTCTGTCCGCGGCCTGGTTTGTTTTAAACAATGAGATAATTTGATGCCCAAAGTGAAATAATAGATGGGAAAGGGCTTCAATGGTGTTGAAAAGGCTTGAGGAATACAATTTGTTATAATAACACTAACAAAGTCAGCAGCCCTGCTTGTCCTGCCTGGAACCACTGGGGCTGGAGTGAGGGGGAGGTGATGGTGGATTCCTCTCGAGCCAAGGGAGGCAAACCTAGTCTTGGTATTAAGTGAGGGTAGCTCCTCCCTTTCTTGATTGCTTTTAAAATTTCCCATTTGAGCCTCACTGCCACCTGAATATTTTGTGGGTGCTCAGAATTTCTTATTACTTTGTCTGGGCACACTACCTGTCCATGAGCAAGAATCGCAGAGCTAGAAGGAATCTTAGAGAGACCAGAGAGGTCAGGTAACTTGCTCAGGCTCATACAGACAGGTAGAGCCATAACTTGCACTAAAACCCAGGTCTCCCACAGCGGCAGTGTCTTTCTCTTACATAATCTTTGTCATTGAGCAAAAATAAATCCACCCTGACACTCACACACACACACACACACACACTGGTGCCCTGTCCCAACGGTGCTAAGAACACCAAACCCATGACTGGATTTCCTGAAGTTGCTTCCCTTGCCTCTAAATTGTCTCAGTTGTTCCCTGAGAACGGCTCTTACCACAGCATCTCAGACAAGGACAGCAGCCACCTTGGGTCTTCCCATTGTGTTTCTCCCCTCTCCTCTTGTTTCTTTGCCTCCCCAGCAAGATTTCTAGAAAGTCTGACCCGCACTCCAACACACGCTTGAGACGACATGGATTCATCCACCCTCCTGCCACACACAATTCTTCAGGCACTCAAGGAGATGTCCTAGGGTGCTCTCTGGGGTTGCTTTTCACCTACATTTGAAATCGAAGGCTGTAATCCATGGAGGAGGTGGGTACCCCCATCCAGAATCTCAAGAAATTCTCACAGGTCTTTGATTTTTCTCATTTCCACCCACCACCACCAGCTGTTTAATTTGTCTTGACATTTTGCTTGCCCTCACTGTCAGTCAGGGCTACTCAGTAATTTTAAAGCCCTTGCAGTTTCAATCTGAGTTTGCACATTTAGAAATGGGCTTTTGAGAAGAGTGTAACTTGGATCTTGAGGGGACCCCATGGCAGAATCTCCAAAGGGACTGTGGAAATGTATGCATTGGAGGAGCGTGTGCTGCCAGCTACCTCCAAACCATCTGGGGTCTGCCCACCCTCCCGGCCCCAGCGTCCCCCTTGGAAAACCTTTGCAGGCACCCTTCAAAATAGGGCTCGCACCTGCCAGGCCTCCCCTCCGCTCCGCAGTATTCCAGGCAGCCTCAAAGTCCGGTCATGACAGCCTGTGAGCCCGACCTCCCCAGAGCCCCTCGTGAATTTCCTGGTTGCCCCTTTTGTCAGAGGTGAGAGTGCAGCAGAGGCTGGTGCCAGCCGGGACCGCATACCCACCCGTGTGCCCAGCCACCCACCTGTGGAAGAAGAGCAGAATGGAGAGCATGGTCTGGTCAATGTTGCGGTTGCAGATGCCCTCATTGATCAGGTAGCAGGGGTCCCGAAGCACTGGCTCTAGCGAATCCTGCCGCATTATGCTGTTGAGCTTGTCAGTATTGAGGTTCTCGAAGATCAGCTTCTCCTGCAGCTGCCGAAAGTTGTTCACGGTGGGGCTGCCCGGGTTGTTGTTCTCCCCGCTGCTGCCTCGCTGGAGCCCGCTCCGGTGGGCCAGGTCCAGGCAGCAGTTGCAGCAGTCGAGGCCGACAGGTGAGCGGCAGTCGATCTTGGACTGGGCCATCTTCTCGGGCTCGGGGGCCGCCTGGCCTGAGAGGTCAGGGGCGGCTGGCAGGTGCGTGCCCGCCGGACTGGCCTGAGGGGACTCCAGGGTGCCTGGGAAAGACAAGCTGTGAGGAGAAGAGTTCAAATTAGCGCCTAAAGCCAGCCACCCTGGGCTCGGCCCCTTTCTGGCTGTAGTGCTCGGGGTGCGAATAGAAACAGCTGGACAAACAGCTCTGAGCGGATCCTTCGGGCTCACTTCCTCCTCTTCCTCCTCCTCCTCCCCCTCCTCTTGAGGCCGGGGCCGCCCCCCTGAGGTGCCACACGCGGCCCCAGAGCAGTCCCAAGTTTCCCAAGTGTGAGCGGGGCTCAGGGCGGACCTGTGGCGGCAGGAAGGGCGGGCAGCAGGGCAGAGGGAGAGCCGGGGCGCGCCCTCGCTCCCTCCCTTCTTTGCTCCCTCCCTCCCCGGCTCGCAGGCCCTCCGGCTCTCGGGCTCCCCTGGGCCGTGTAGGCTGAGCGGTGGCAGGAGCCGAGAGCGACTGAGCGAGTGAGCGAGCCGCACGCCGGGGAGTCGGCACCGGCTGTGACAGCATGTAAATTACCCCACGGGGGCCGGCGGGGGACGCTCCTCTGCTGCCCCCGCCCCCGGCGGGCGCGGGCCCCGAGCGGCTCGGTCCTGCCCGCCCCGCCTCCCCCCCCCGCGCCCTCGCACCCAGTCTGCGGCTCGCACCCTCGCCCGCGCCCCTGGCAGCCCGGCCCGCCTCTGCCTCCCCGCGCGCCCGGCGCCTCAGCTCAGGCTCTGTCGCCGCGCATCCTCCGCCAGAAATCTGCCAGCAGCCCTCCGGGGCCGCCGCGCCTCCCTGGTCGCCCGGCCTCGTGGGTCTGGAGCTCGGCGGGAGGGCAAAATGTCTCTAGTCCCACCGCGAACGGGTCCCCCTACAGGAGAGACGCCGCCCTCGAGAGCTTGTCGTGTTGCAGCCTTAACCGCCGCCTCCCAGGAGCCCGTTTTTGGGGGGCGCAAAGAGAGCGGCTGCCTGTGCGGAGAGTCAGAGAGCACCGGACACACGTGAGGAGTACCCAATAAATGCCTTGAGCCAAACTCGCACAAGCACGCCCCAACTCTCCTCAGTTTCTGTCCCTTTCTTCTCACTTCACCCATCGCGCCCTCTCCCCCCGCCGCCCACTTGCTCTCTCCTCTCTTCCCGGAGCCCCGTCGGAGGCGGTCTCCGTCCTGGCTGCCCCGAGTGCCGGCTGTCCAGGAGGCTTCGCTCCGCTCTGCCCTGCTCCGTCTCTTCCCAGTCCTCCCCTGCCTTCTCGCTCATCTTCCGCTCCCGCTCATTCCGCAAGGTCCCTCATCTGCTTCTCTATTCCTTTTCCTCTTACTCTACCCGTTTCCTCTACTTTCTCCCCCATTCCCTCTCTTTTCCCCTTCTCTATTCCTTTTCTCCTCCTTTTCTCTAATTTCCTCGTTCCCCCTTTCCTCTCTTTCTCTCCTCGTTTTCGTTCTTCCCCCTCCATTTCCCTCCTTTTATTCTCCCCTCACTTCACTTATTTTCTCCTATTTCCCCAAACTTGCTCTCCCCCCCTTTTCCGAACCCCACCTGCCACCCTAGGTGATCTTCGTCTGTCCTTACCCTTTCAAGAGATAGGCCTGAGAGGTCCTGGGGAAGGCAGCAGGGCGTCTGGAAAGTGCAGGCGGGGGAGGGTTGTTGGCTCTGAGGACAGGGTGACTCCGGAGCTGAGGTAAAGTAAAGGGGCAGATCTGTGGAGAGCAGGCTGGTGCCCTGGGTCATACCCCAGCTTGGCGAGATGTAGGGATGTACTGGGTGGGCAAGCGGTAGTCTTCCAGGGTGTCTTGGGACTCGGAGGCTTGGAATACTTTAAATGTGTAGGATTCAATAATTATTGGCTCTTGAAAAATATTTAAAATATTCACTATGTTCCGTTTTCATGTAAAATTCAAATAGATTTCCATTTCACCCAGAACTCCCCACCCCCTCTTCAGCAGCTTCATTCAGAAGGCCCACAGCTTTTCAAATAGAGTAGTATATACTGCCATCTTGTGCCCAAGACATAGAACATTCTCTGCCTGCGTCACAGAGTCAGATCTTTGGAAGACACCAGAGGTGCCTCCTAGTGGAATCCACAGTGCACTGGTTCTGAGTAGGAGGGAAGAGGAGGCAGAGCCCCTATACTAAGAGAGCCCCAAGGCCAAGCTGTAGGCTGGGACACCAACCAATCAGGGCCAGGGTCACCCTTTTTCTAGCGGAGCTCTGCTTGCCTGAGTCCCTGCAGATCGGACTTCCATAAATTTGAAATTTCCTCTAAGTGCCACAAGCATCAGCCCTGTGATTAGGAGCAAAGGGCAGCCAAACTAACTCCTGTTCCCAAGGGCCCGTGGGTCTTATATGAGCCCCCAAACTTGGCAGAAATGGAGGGGGTGCAGCACTCTCTCTGCTGTAGTCGCCAGAAAACCAGAAACAAGCGGTACCCCTGGCTCCTCATAGGATCCCAAAGTCAGGGATGAAAGAGGCCTTGGGGGTCAGAGTACCGTCCTTGTGTTCTCACCGGAGTCCCTATTTCTCCTCTCAAAAGCCAATCCTTTAGATGCGTTAATTTCCCTATTTCTTTGTCTTCTTCTTCATTGTCTTTTTTAAAAAATGTTCTTGGGTAAAAGCCAGAGGAGGTAGTAGAATATGAAATTTCATCTGCATTGTGTAGACTTATAGCCTACTAAATTGTTTTTTAATTACAGTGTTTATGATTTTTCCTCTTGTTTATAATTATTTTATGTTAAGTGTTATAACAAAATATATTAGATCCATAAATGTTTATTTAAGTTGTGTTTTGAGAACTGCTAGGCCTTTTGCTTCTATGTTTGCCTGAGTCCTCTTATCTTTGTGCATAACCTTGGGATGAGGCCCTGGTGGAAGTATTTCCTTCTTGGCATTTGGCACCATTAAACTCAAGATTTTGTCCCCTTGACATTTCCCTTGTTGTAGTCCTTGCTCTCAAGCAGTATTGTTAATAATTCAGTACAGCTTTGCATACTATATCCAGGCTGATCAAGAGCAAATATAATTGAGATATTTTTAAAAATCTAGGTAATTCAGAGATAGAGTTCAGAGAGCTGTAATGTATTTGCATACAAGTCCAGCTTATGTTAACATACTCCACCGAGGAAGGCTGACTGGGCAGGGCCACCTTGGCTCCCCTCTGTGAAGCCTTGCTTTGCTGACATATACTGTGTTGGATGGAGAGACTCCAAGCAGCAAAATGGTTTTGCATAAACTCAGAGAGCAGAGGAGAGCTCCATTCCAGACAGAGCTGGTGGTTTTCTGGGTGGAGCAGAAAGGGAATAGAAGGGGCACCTCCATCTCAGATGGAGTCATTCAACAGTCACTTACTCTGCCCTTGCCCTGTGCCAGGTACAGTGTTAGTGGGAGATTCAGAGGTAAATAAGACACAGCCCAAGTCCCCAAAGACTTCATGGTCTAGCTGGAGAAACATATGTAGACAGACAAAAACAGTACAAGTGGTAAGTGATGCTAGAGGCCTGGTGTAGGAGGGCATGTGCTGTGAGAACGCAGAGGAGGGGTTAGCTCTGGAAGGAGGAAAGGGCCATCTAGGTAGAGAGACTAGTGAACAGAGGCCTGGGGGTGAGAATAATGTGTATGCTGGAGGCCAGGTGTAGGTTACAAAGCAGTTCAGTGTTACTGGAGAATACAATGTACTGGAGAGATGGAAGCTGGTATAGTTATATAAGTGCTTGTTATTAATGTAATAAATAATAATATCTTATTGCAGCTCTGATAACCATGGTAAATTCAAAGTAATGATAAGTATAAAAATATTTAAAGATACCTGTAATAACAGTAACGTGACATAAAACTGTTTATTATTTCTATTGGTGACAAAGTCATAGATACTGCTAATACTACTGTGATCTTGTAATTGAAGGAAATCTAAATTTTGGTTAGTGGCTGGTGAAAATAAAGATGTAATATTTTTCCATCTAAGTTCATTTATCCCCTGAATTTTTAAGAATCTCTGTTCTAGACCAACCAACCCCCTTATAATATGAATAACAATAACTAACATGAACGAGCCTTTACTGTATGCCAGGCACTGTGCTAAAGGCTTGACAACCATTTTCCATTTATTCCTCATTGCAAGCCTGCGAGGCAGCCTTGTTTTATAGCTCTCAGAGACATGGGATTATTTTCCAAGGTGACACAGCTGGCAAGTGGAAGAGATGGGACTTGACCCTAAGTCAGTGTGACTCTAAGCCCCACCCATGCTCTTAACCAAACTTCAGGCCTTGGAATGGCACCAGGATGGCTACATTAGAATCACCTGAGAAGCTTATTCTTAAAACTCAGGTATTTTGGATTCTGTATTAGTTTGCTAGGGCTGCCATAACAAAGTACCACAGACTGAGTGGCTTAAACGACAGAAATTTATTTTCTCACAGTTCTGGAGGCTAGAAATCCGAGATTAAGGTATCAGCAGGGTTGGTTTCATCTGAGGCCTCTCTCCTTGGCTTGTAGATGGCTGTCTTCTTCTTGTGTCTTCACATGGACTTCTCTCTGTATGCATCTGTATCCAAATTTCCTCTTCTTCTAAGGTCACCACTCATATTCATTAGGGCCCACCCTAATCATCTCATTTTAACTGAATTATCTCTTTAAAGACCATCTCTAAATACAGTCACATTCTGAGGTAGGTACTGAGGGTTAGGACCTCAACGTATAAATTTTGGGGGTGAGCATAATTCACAATTCAACTCACAATTCAACAGACCCCAACCACAAGGATTCAGAGTCAGTAGGTTTGGGTGGGGACCAGAGATCTATGTTTTTAAACAGTCCCTGGGCAATTCTAATAGATAGCTGGGTTTGGGAGCTATAATGTTCCCAACCACAAGCTTTTTGTTTTGTTTTAATTTTTTATTGAAATTGTATGCATTTAAGGTATACAGCATGCCATTTTGATATACATAGACTACAGTCAAACTAATTAACATATCCATTTCTTCACATAGTTATCTTTTTGTGTGTGTGTGGTGAGATCTACCCTATTAGAAAATTTGAAGTATACAATACAGTATTGTTATAGTTCCCAGGCTATACACTAGATCTCTAGAACTTATTCATCCTATATAACTGAAGCTTTGTACCTTTTGACCAACATCTCCCCATGCCCCCCACCACGCCACCCCTGGTAACCATGATTCTACTCTCTGCTTCTATAAATTCAACTTTTTTAGATGCCACATATAAGTGGGATGTGGTATTTTTCTTCCTGTGTCTGACTTATTTCACTTAGCAAAATGTTCTCCAGGTTCATCCACGTTGTAAGATGTGACAGGATTTCCTTCTTTTTTAAGGCTGAATGATATTTCATTATGTGTATATATATGTCACTATTAATTTTTTTCTTTTTTCTTTTTTAATTTTTTCTTTTTTTATTCCTTTTTTAATTTTTAAAATTTTTTTCTTATTTTATTTTTTCTTTATGTCACAATTTCTTTATCCGTTTATCCATCAGTGGACACTTAGGTTGTTTCCACAAGCTTTCTTAGCACAGTGCTTGGGCATGGTAGATACTCAATAAATATTTGTTGGTTGATCAAAGAGAAATAAAATGTGGAGATGGGCAACTGGGGGAAATTTTAAAGTAGTCCTTGGGGACCGTCAAGTAGAAAATAGATAATTAGAGGTCTCAAATAGTATAGACACCTCTGTTTGCAGATAGGGCACTGGACCAGATGATTTCGACGTTCATCCCTTCTTACTTTCAGTTTTTTATATACAAAAATAATAGAGTGCAAACATATGCAAGTGTTAAGAGAACATTAACTAGGATCTGATTTCAATGGGGTAGAGTTAATAAGAAAATAAGAGTAAGATCCTACATATGTAGGATATTTGAATCTTTCTGATTGTGAATATATTTCTATATGGAGTTTTGCCTATGTGTGGATATTGTGTATGTGGTGGGGGAGGTGTTTCAGTATGTTTGTGCATGAGTGAGAAGGATCTGTATAGAAGGGTGTGTGAATGTGCACTTATATCAGGTTTCTTCAGCTCAATTGAGGGCCACTTTCTCTATTCTTTCCTCATGGAGCTCAATAAATGGTTACCATTATAATATTATTTTTAAAATACAGGTAGTAGTAGTAGTAGTAATAGTATAATGTTCCTGTCCTCAAGAATCTCTAGTTTTTCTAGAATTTTTTCCTTCCTCCTCCTCCTTCTGTTCTCAGGGAAAAGCAGACTCCTAAGAAGTCACACCCTCTCAGAGAGGTCAGTCCCAATAAAACCAGCAAACCTAGATCTTCTTTAAACACTGATTTATTTTACTATAGTTGGGTTTTTCATTCTTCTATTACAACTGAGATTTGTGCTATTCAGAATTCACACATTTTTCTGTCACTTAAATTAAAATAGAGCCCCCGTACAAGGATTCCAACTAAGTTGTTGACAGTGGTTACCTCTAAGGGAGGGGGTGGGATTAGGTGTTGGAAAAGAGCGAAGGAGAGAGAATCTCATTTTATCATTTGCCAAAAATTAGTTTGTTTTGCTTATATAAATTAAGTGTTTTTATTATAAAAGTAATACAAGATTATTTCAGAAAATTGATGGTGCAGGATGGTATGAAGATCTCAAAACTTACCCAGAATTCTGTCACCCAAAAACAACTTTTATCTCAGCTTCCCCCTTTTTGTGACGTGCATGTTCATGGTACAAACCTAAGAGAACAGAGAGCTTTGAATATCACCCCAGGTAACTGTTGTTGCCAGCCTGGTGCTTCTACTTTCAGCCCATTTCTCCTCTATAGATAGTGCAGCAGTGACCCCTTTGGTGACAAAGCACCTTTGCTGAGGCCCCATCAGTAGGTCAGTAGACTCAGGTCACCTTGATCCTCAACCCCAATGCCTGTGGCTGGTCTGAGAGACCACATAACATCTGCCTTTTATTAAGTACAGGGTGGGTGCCTGGGACTGTGCACTCTCCTTTCCTGATAGAGACTGCAGGGGTACAGATGGGGGATGTCAGAGTCAGCTGCTTGAGGAAGCAGCCCACACACTTGGAGACTTGGGACATCCTGTGGGCTCAGAGCCCATATCCTCACAGAGTCTTCCTAGGGCAGGGATCAGCAAACATTTCTTTCCTTCTTTCTCTTTTTTTCAGTTCTCCTTTTATTTCTGTATTTTCCCCGAGCTTAATTTTGGTATAATTGACAAATAAGAATTATATATATTTATGGTGTACAATGTGATGTTTTAACATACATATACATTGTGAAATGATTACCACAGTCAAGCTAATTAACACATCCATCAGCTTCTCTCTTTATAGAACTGTTTCATGGAGGTCATATACACACACACACACATATATATATATATATTTTTTTTTTTAGAGACATGATCTTGCTCTGTTGCCCAGGCTGGAGTGCAGTGGCGTGGTCATAACTCACTGCAGCCTGGAATCCTGGGCTCAAGTGATCCTCCCGCTTTAGCGTCCTGAGTAGCTGGGACTACAGGTGTGCACCGCCACTCCCAGCTAATTTTTAAATTTTTTATAGAGACGGGGTACACTATGTTGCTCAGGCTGGTCTCAAACTCCTGGCCTCAAGTGATCCTCCTGCTTCAGCCTCTCAAAGTGCTGGGATTACAGGTGTGAGCCACTATGCCCGTCCTATATTATTGCATTCTAATATCTATTAATACAATGTTTTCCTCTGGAGCTCACAGTCTGGTGTTTGTGTGTGTGTGTGTATGTGTGTGTGTTGAGGGTGGGAGCACAGGCAAGTAAAGAGATAATCACAATATATATGATAAGGGTTGTGACAGGAGGAAGCACAGGGTGATAATGGAAGGAACACAAAATGGACATACCGAACTCAGATTGGAAGGGTCAAGGAGGCTTCCTGAAAGAGATGATGCCTTGAACTGAGCCTTGATGGATGAATTGGGAAGGCCAAAGTGTTTATCCAAGCCCATTTTCTAGTGCCTAGCAGACATTTACATAATGAGATGGTGGATGTATAACATTTAGTGCCTAGCACACAGTAAAAGCTCAATAAATTGTAGATGTCATTATTATTACCTGACCTTATTGTTGTTACCTGACAGAACTTGAATGGCAACTTGTGTTTGCTATGAGGAATAAATGAGATAATGCATGACATATAAAGTACTTAATATAGTGCCTTGCATATAATTGCACAGAAAATGGTGGCAGTTGATAGTGTTGTTGTTGGTGTCTCTGCTATCATTATTTTAGATTTTACTGGACTGAGATGGAGTCTTCTGTCCCTGATCTTTTGGGTTGTCCAACTCTGCCATTTGTCATGTTACATATATCAGATATGATGTCCCCAAGGATGCTTATGTTTGGAACTTTTCCTGATAACAATCTCTGGCTCCAACCACCAATACCACCATCACCAACCACATGGTGTCCTGAAGTTGTAGTCTCCAAAAGCATATAGAAAATAGAGGAGCCGATGGTGGAAGAAGTAGAGCAGAACCCTGGTTGCCTCTGAAAATATTTTCTGTATAGTAAAGGGATAACACTCTGCTTTTCTGATCAGTGCAGTCTCTGTACTGTTAAGCTGAAGACAGTTGGTAAATGTAAGTCAAAAACTTTCCCCATCCTCCTTGGGCACTTTTGCTGTTCTGGACCAGAGGGTGGAATGTATGTAGGCCATTAAGTATGCTCCTCTATCCAACCCCATCTCCGCACAACGGCTAGCAGAAATTCCTTCCCTGCTAGCAATCGTGGTCACTTTTTCCCTAGTTTCCTTAGCTAGTGCAAGTTTTAGTGTTTTTTCAAAGCTTCAGGGATATTTTAATGTGCATTTGTAAATGGTGGGTATCAGTGCTAGCTTGCTGCCATGTTAACCCAGAGTTCCTGTGGGTATAGTTGATCTTCTGGCTAACGACTTTAGTGAGAAGGCACAAAAGTCCTTTGCTTTTTCATGGTCCTTTGTTACTGGCTTTCCATCCCTCTCTATCCTCGGGACCCTGTTTTCACCAGTCATCTCATTTTACCCAATACAGGAGTTCTCTTCCTTTTTGTAAGGAAAAACTGTGTCGTATTTTCCTGACACCTTGATCTCTTTGGGAAGAGGTAAGTTAAAAATAGAGGGAATTTGCCTGAACCTGGGAGCTGGCTGTCAGGGTGTAGGAGTGAATAGGTATTAGGGTGGGGGGAGGACACTGCTTACTGTCTTCCTCTCTGAGCTGAGAAGCCAGGCAAACTGCAGAGAGGAGGGCAAGAGGAGGGTGACCATCCTGGAGAGTTAGCTTGTAAGGCTTCCATATTGTTTGTAGATCCCAAGCTACTGATTAGGGGCCCTGCCTAATATAGTAGAAAAATGGTTTGTGTTGTCGTTGTTGCTATTTTTTAATATCCTTCCAAAGGTATATCTCCTTTCTTGTATTAGCTTTCTAAATCTTGATACTGTGCACTCAGATTGATCTATTTGCCCTACTTTCTACTCCTTGTAGCATCCTAATTTGTCTTTCAGACACCCCTGGAATTCTGGATTTGCTGTATCTAGCCCTTTGTGACCACTGTATATGTTGACATACAGGCAGCCTCCGACTTACGGACAAGCTGAGTTCTCAAAGTTCAATCTGAAGTCAATTGTTTGGAAGGTGACATGCATTTTTCCATAAGAGAAAAAAAAATGTTCTAAATGGAATTATATTTCCAGGTCAGCCCACAAAATATTTTTTTTTAGCTTTAATGTACTAGAAGTACTAGCCATTTGCAATGAAAAAGTAGGAAATCTTGGTAATTCAGTAAAAATAAGAAGACAATCCAATGGAATAAGAAATAATTTAGCTTGGCTGCTGCCACTGGAGTCAAGGAGGTTGAACTGGATGAGGTAGACAGGGCTTTCTGGAGGCTCTCCAGAAAGACTTACACGAACATTGAAAGGCTACAGTCACAACTTAGGTCTTCAGTATTTCTAATTTCACTTCAAAACTGACAGCTTTCAATAATGACGACTACCATGTACTGAGCACCTACTGTGTGTCAGGCACTGTGCTGGGAAGTCTACATACCTTCTCCTCATTTCGTGCTCACAACAGCACTATGAAGTAAATACTATAATGCCTCTTATTTTACAGATGAGGAGACTGAGGCTCAGAAAGGTCAATGAGCTTGACCAAAGTTACACAGACAGCACAAGTGGAGACCAAGTCAATGGCTTCCCACTACCCAATCCTGTGTTTTACAATATGTACCTGACCTCCCTTTGCTTGTCTTTACCTGGGTATATCAGGAGCACTACTGCTAGGACTATCAGCTATGATTAGAGTTGTTTGCAAGCTCACAAGGAAACAACAGAAACCAAGAGAGGTGGAGGGAGGGAGAGAAGGCAGGGAAGGGAAAGGGAGTTCTGCTAGGCAAAAGTTCAGCTAAGAAACCACATACTTCAGTGCTTCTCAAACTGTACTGTGCATGCAAATCACCCAAAACTTAAATGCAGATTAAAATGCATTAAATGCATTAAAATGCAGATTATTTAGCAGGTCTGGGGAGGGGCCTGAGATCCTGCATTTCTAACCAGCACCCAGGTATGCTGCCCCTGTTGGTCCATGGACAACCTTTTGAATAGCAAGGCCATATAGTGCAAATGATTTTAAAAAGTTCAAGTATCCATGAATACCTGGTTCCTAATTTTATTGAGATCAGCTTCTACGCTAAACAGTCACGTATTATCCTCTTTTCTCCTGCAGCCTGTCTCAGGTCGTTGTCTCTGCTTTGGGTCTGCCAGTCTGTTTCAGCTTAAGTTTAACTGCTCATTTAAATACAGGTGTTAAATACATATGAGCATCTTCTACCACTCTAAGCTCCAAGCTGTCTCAATCAGGCATGGAATTCTCCTGTCACAAGCTAGATCTTTGACCACAGGATTCCTGGCCTCAACAGTTGCTCTCAGTTCTCTCTCTCCTACTAGGAACAATCTTATAAAGGTGAGGCATGTAGTAACACTATAGTTCCAGCTCCTTCTAATTTCCTTTCTCAGAGCTACTGCCTTCATTTGGAGCAGGAAGCAGCCTGGTTTTTTAAAGAATCCAGATCCTTAATCCTTCCACATAGTTGAAACTATACCAAGCATTAGTTTAAGGCAGCCATTGAAAAGATTATTTGCAGAGTCCTCCTGCCAATTCCAGAAGCCCAGTAAAATTTGTTTCATGGAAGGTAATTTGCTTTATCTTGCCACCCTCTTTCCTCCCTTCCCTTAGGATTTTGACTGATCGTTTTGAGCCATTCTTCAAGTTTTTCTTCTATTTTTAGATTCTGTGACTAATTTTTCCCCAATAGGAAGAGTGAGGGAGAGCCTTCCACTCCAGCCAAGCTCTACCTTTTAGGTAGGAAATAGTCTCTCACAGTGTCTACAAATCAACTTAATGATCTGTGGCCTCCAACAACCAGATTGCTTTTCCATTATCCCTTAAACCTTTGGGGAAGTTAACTTTGGGGTTGGCCTTTCTAACACCTTTAGCAGGTAGGTGTTCATCCAGCCTCCACATGAATAGACTAGGTAAGTTCACATTTCATCACTAGAGGAATTAAAAACTGTGCTAAAAAAGAATTGCAATCTTCTCCTTGTAACTTCTATCCATTAATCTTACTTTTACCATATGGAGCAGAAATAGCCCTTCAAATGCTTCATGACATCCATCATATCCTCCTTTAACCATCTCTTTGCTAGATGAAACATACCCAATTCCTAATCAGTCCTCAGTGATTTCTTGACCCTTGTCTAGATGTACTATGGTTTGTAAATGTTCAGTTTAAAATAAGGCACCTGGAAATGGACACACTGCTCCCTGTGTGGTTTGACCAGAGCTGAGTACATTGGGATTGCCTCTTCCTGTGATCTTCTGATGCAATTTTATGATCACGTAGCTTAAAAAAGAGTAAGTCAGTCTCTTCTTCACATTTGTTGAGAACCTACTTTGGGTCAAGTACCTAACATCTACTAAGCAACCTCCCCAAAGGTTCAATGGTAGAAGTTTTCTGTTCTTTCTTACCCCATGGGGCCAGGAGATGGTACAGCCACCCTCTTCCAATCCTTCCCACTGTCATCTACTGTACTCTAATTTTCTCACTTATTGAGGACTTCAGCACCTCACTATAGGCTTCCCTCCACCCCAACTCTCTGGCCACCATCCTGAGTGACCTTAATGTCCTTGTAAATGACCTATTTATAAACTTTATCCTTTCTATCATTTTTACCTCCACTGCACTTCACCAACCAATTCCAGTGATCCATTTTATTCTCAGCAGATGACCTCACCTCTTATTCCATTATGAAAATCTAGGCCATCAGATGCTAATGCTCATTTTCCTGCCCTCACCCCACCCTGCCACATAGTTGCACACCTACGAGTCCTAACCTTTTTTTTTTTCTTGCAGGAATAAACTTAGCTTCTCCAATTTAAGGCTAATTCATCTGCCTGTGCTTTGGAGCCCATTCTCTCTTACCCCCTTGGGGACCTTTCTTCATCACTTATCTATCCCCTCTCTCATCTGTATCTTCAGCCAGTCCTTTTTCACTGGCTACTTCCCATCAGCATTTAGATACGCTCAACTTTCACTCCGTAAAAAAGAAACAAACACAACTTTCCTTCCACCCTATCCCCAACTAGCGCATGCCCTATTTCTCTTCTTCTATGGTCATGGAAGCTTTTCTAAAATGTAGACGCTTGCTTCATTTCCTCACCTCCTGTTCAAAACTCAGCCCCTATTCTGGCTTTTCTATCCCCAGAACACTACTGTTACTGCTCTTGTTAAGGAAACCAATGACATCCTAATTAACAAATCCAATGAACAATTTTACGTTTTTTTCCTTTACTGGACCTCTCTCCGCTGCATTTAACATAATCAATTGGCTGGGCATGGTGGCTCACGCCTGTAATCCCAACACTTTGGGAATCCTAGGCAGGAGGATCACTTGAGACCAGGAGTTAGAGACCAGCCTGAGCAACATAGCGAAACCCTGTCTCTATAAACATAACATAATTGATTGCTCTCACCCTACTTTTCCTCATGCTTCTCTTGAAAGTGCCTACTCCTTGGCTTCAGTGATGTTGCTTCTCTCCTGATTCTCCTCATTCCTCGCTGATTGCTCCTTCTCCTGTTCCTTTGTGAACTCTTCCTCTGTCACCCCGTAAATACTAGTCTTTCCCAGCATTTTTCTCATTTGAAACCTTTCCCCTAGATCATCTCATCCATCCCCACAGTTTCATTTACCATGCTATTGACCCCCAAATCTATATCTGTAGTCCCAGACCTCACTTGTGAGCTCCAGACCTCTATACTTAATTGATACTAGACATGCAGAACATGGCACATCCCACAGATATCACACCAACTCAGTATGACCCCCATTACCCTTGGTGACTCAGACCTCTATCCACAGTTGTCCAGCCTGAAACCTGGTGGTATCCTAACTTTTCACAATGTCACAGACTGATAAGTCTGCTTCTAAGTAACATCTGATACATCCTTCCAGAGTTATACGCATATGTAGTACCAGGCTCTCCATCACTTTTTTTTTTTACAACTGTTAGTCAGCTTCTAACTGGTTCCTCTTTCTTGGCCAACACACTTTAAGTTCCATCCTTCCAACTGGCCTTAATGATCTTCCTCTAATGCAAATATTTTACTACATCCTATGCTTAAGCCTATCATGGCTCCCCCACTGCTTACTGCTACAGTCCAAGCTGCCCCACATGCCTTACAAGGCCCCTCACAATCTGGCTCTGCCTACCATTCCAGTCTTATCCCCTATCATCCTTTCCTTATCCTCTTTGCCCAAATAATGTCAGACTGAACACCCCACCATGCCTCCATGCCTTTGTACACATTGTTCTCTCTGCTTAGAATGACCCCTTGTCTTCCAGCCAAACCTTCATTTGGCTTTCAAAATTGGACTCAAAGTATGTCTAAGTAGATATACAAGAAACTAGTGACGGTGATTTACCTTTGTGGAGACTTGGGTGGCTGGGGCACAGGAGTGGGAGGAAAACTTATTTTGCCCATCTGTTTGTACATTTTGTACTTAGTACCATAAATCTGAATTAGCTATTCAAAAATAAATGCAGTGTGATAATTTTTTTTTAAAAAAAAAGGCTCAGGGATCAGGTCTTTTAGAAAGTTATATCCTCCTTCTCCTCCTCCTCCTGTGTAGTTTTGTACTCCCTTCTCTGTGCTACCTCTGGGCCTACTATGTGCTCCTGTGATTAGAATAATTACACTGTGTTGTATTGTAATTTATCTTTTAAATTGTCTGTCTCCTCAAATTGTCAGCTACTTGAGGGAAGAGGCTGCATCTTATTTCTTATTGTTTCTCCAGAATCTAGCACAGTGCTCCATAAATGTTTATTGAATGAATGAAGAAATGAGTGAAGAAATGAATGAAGTGTGGGATGCCCCAATTATAAAACAGAGCTCCCAAGCCTGTGCTCGTTCCAGATCTCCCCCACTCTGTCCTTTTGCCATATGTTCAGCCTAAAAGTAATACTTTACGTTTATTCTTGTAAATATTATCCATCGATCACCTTGTCAGTTTGGGCTCAGCATTATCCAAGACTGCCCAGATCATTTCAAAGTCCCTCCTATCTTTGTGTCATCAGTAGATTTGATATGTATTTGCATGTCCTATTCTGAGTCACTGGATCAGAATACTGGTATAGTAAGTACTGTTTATTGAACACCTACAGTGTGTCAAGCATTGTGCTAGATGGTTTTACATATGACATTGTCACAGCATTTGCTGCAAGGTGGGTATTTTGATCCCTGGTTTACAGATGGGGAAATTGAAATCAATATGGTTAAGTGCTTTGCCCAGGGTCACCGTTGCTAGTAAGTGGTGAAGCTGAGATTTGAACCAAGGTCTTTTGACTTGGTTCATGCTTGATTCATAATACTATACTGATTTAAAAGGGGCCTCTCCACTGCTTGACTACTGCATAGAGGGTTCTTCAAGGTTGGCTTGAATCCCTCAGTGCCTAGTGCTCATTGCTCCCCATGGCAGCCCATTCTGTCTCTGGATTGCTCTGAGAGTTTTAAAAGCTCTTGTTTGGCTCTTGTGAACCAAAATTATAAATGAGCCAAACAAGACATGGCCAAAAATAGGGCCTTTCAGCTCCCTACTAGAATTTCCCTTCCAGTCTGACACCAAACCATTCGTTCACTTTTTTGGCTATGGCTGTTCAACTAGTTACAGGTTCATCTCAACAAAAAGCTCAAGCATTCAGCTTATATTTTGCCATCTTCATATACAAGGAAATTATGGGAAACTTTTTCCAGTGCCTGGATGAAATGAAATCTACTATAGCTATCACATTCTCGGATCTGGCAATCTAGTAACCAGATCAACAAAAGGAAATGAAGTCCAGAAGTGATATTTGTTTTTTAACGGGGCAATTTGTCAATGACTCAAAGTAATGAGTTCCCAGTGGCATACTTTCAGACATCATTGACAGGCTGTCAGAAAGATGATTTTTGGGCAGTGGGTTTCCTACTGCTCTTCAAATGACATCTAAATAGGCAGCCTCCCATTTCCACTGCTTTGAATTATACAGCACTGTTATTCGCACCTGGTTTTATTTAGGTTTCCATTTCAGTTTGCTTTGCTTTTATTTTTCTTTGACTGTGTTCTTCCCTTGCCCATGTTTCCTCTGCCTGGTTTGTTCCCTAAATTCCTACAGCTCCTTGCCCCCCAACACACACTCTCCTTGTCCTTTGAGAATCAATGCATGCAGCCTCTCCTCCAGAAGCCTTCTCTGTTGTCCGCAGGCTGAGTTAACTGCTTCTCCTCCTGTGTGATGTAGTAGAAAATGTACACAGTGTCTGTCACAAAGTAGATCCCAAATAAATGTTAGATCCTTTCTCTCCCTTCCTCCACAAATACTTCTAAAATAGTATTGATCACACCATATTGTATTTTCTTGTTTACTTGTCTGGCTTCATCACTCAATTACGAGCTCATTTGTTCATCCATTCATTAACAGATATTTATTGCATGTCTACTCTCTGTGCAAGCCATTCTTCATGTGGGTGCTGAGGATACAATGATTTCTGAAAATTGTATTTTCATTGTGTCTTTTCATTGTTGTATTTATAGCACCTAACATAGTGTCTGGCAAATAGAGTTGCTCATTAAATGATTGTTCAGGGAATGCACTTCCTCAGCAGAGTTTCTCAAAGTGTGGTCTTTGGACCATTTGCATCTGGATCTCCGAGGTTGCAGGTTAAAATGTCAATTCCTGGATCCCTCTCCAAATCTACTGAATCAGAATTTCTTAAGGGTGGGCTGCAAGAATCTGCATTTTAATCTAATTCTGCAGGTATTTATTTTGCACTAAAATTTGGGAACCATTGCAAGATAGGATAGAAAAAAAGGGGGGAATTAATGCTTATTTTTTGAAAGTGTAGCTAAAACCAATTGAATCATTTTTTTGTTTTTAGAGATGGGGTCGATGGGGTCTCACTCTGTTGCCTGGGCTGGAGTGCAGTGGCACATTCATAGCTCACTGCAGCCTCGAACTCCTGGGCTCAAGCAATCCTCCTGCCTCAGCCTCTTGAGTAGCTGGGATTACAGGCACGCATCACCATGCCCAGCTCCAATTGAATCATTTTTAATGCCTCTGAATGCTGTAGGAAATTTTAGTAAAGGAGAAAAAGGGCATTAATTATAATTCTTTAGGAAGGTAATTACTATTTACCTTTTGGACAAGTAGAATTATTGCTAATAAAATCTAATGTTAATTTAGGTCAAATTTATGATACCAGAAAGTTTTCATTTTTATAGAGCTACATGTATACTTGATAGTATATAGGGAACCTTTGAATAACCTAACAATACAATATATTGATTCCATATTACAGTCTTGAATTGCAAATTATCAAAGAGTATGTGCCAAATGTATTTGTGCTTTGACATTGATTATGTATGTGATTTATCTAATGCCTAGTCCTTTTTTTCTTTTTTGAGACAGGGTTTTCCTCTGTCATCCAGGCTGGAGTACAGTGGCACGATCATAGCTTACCGCAGCCTCGAGTTCCCGCGCTCATGAGATTTTCCTGCCTTTGCCTCCTGAGTAGCTGGGACTACAGGTATACACCACCACATTGGGCTCACTTTTCTTGTTTTTTATAGAGATGGGGTCTCACTATGCTGCCCAAGCTGGTCTTGAACTCCTGGTCTCAAGTGATTCTCCTGCCTCGGCCTCCCAAAGTGCTAGGATTACAGGCAGGAGCCACCACATTCAGCCCTGATGCCTAGAAATGGTAGTGCTCATTCTCCATGAAAATTTGATCCATTTAACTGTTTTATGCCATATTTTCCAAGAGCATACTATTATTAAAAGTGTTCTTTGGTAATAGAGTAGGTATATAAGAACTAAGTCAACTAAAACCAGCACAACTTCCCTTTCAGGAAGACATGAAAAGCTGGATTTTGTGACCACGTTCTTGGGCCTGAAATTGTCCATTTTTTGTTTGCCTTGAAATGATCCTCACGGTAAAAGCTGAGGTGGGCTGGATGCAGTGACTCACGCTTATAATCCCAGCACTTTTGGAGGCCAAGGTAGGAAGATCACTTGAGGCCAGGAGTTGAAGACTAGCCTGGACAACATAGTGAGACCCACCATCTCTATAAAAAAATTTAAAAATTATCCAGGTGTGGTGGAGTGTGCCTGTAGTCCCAGCTACTCAGGAGGCTGAGGCAGAAGGATCATTTGAGCCCAGGAGTTCAAGTCTGCAGTAAGCTATGATTGTGCCACTGCACTCCACCCTAGGAAACAGAGTGAGACACTGTCACCAAAAATAATAATAATAATTAATTATTTTTAAAAAAAGAGGTGAGGTGTCTTTGCATCTGGACATAAATCTCTTATCCACAAGTTCATATTTCTGTTTCTCTCCTTGTGACTTCTCCCTTTTTTAAAAAAACTTAACTTAGGATTTCAGTGGTGGTGCCACTTCTGCCAAGCTGGACCTAAAACTGTTGTCTGCATGCTGCCCATTCAGCACCGTGTCCAGCGACCTGAGAATTCTGTGTAGTGACTCCTCTCTGGAGCTGAGCGAGTACCAGGACCAGCAGTTCAGTGGTGATAATTATGAGCATGAAAAACTACTGAGGGGAAGCTCTATATTGTATGTGGTGAATCTCTCCTTTTATACAACTGAAGAACAAATATATGAGCTTTTTAGTAGATGTGGTGTGATGTCAGGAATATATTTATGGGCCTAGATAAAATAAAGAAAATGGCATGCAGTTTCTGTTTTGTAGAATACTGTAACAGAGCTGATGCTGAAAATGCCATGCGGTTTCTAAATGGCACCTGCCTAGATGACTGTATTACCCGCATGGATTGGGATCTAGGTTTTAGAGAGGGTCGACAGTATGGCGGGGGCTGATCTGGGGGCCAGGTAAGAGAGGAGTTTCATGAAGACTTTGATGCTGATGGAGGAGGCTTTGGAAAACAGGCTCAGGTCCGTTTAGGAGAGGAATCCACTAGAGAAAAACCCCCAGCTCTAACCCCTCAAAAAGCCTATTAAAGAACAACACCAGGTCTGCAAAAAGCCCATTCTATAACAAGTTTAAGTTACCTTACTTGCTGAGCAGAAACGCTTTTGATGTACTTTTGTCTCTGAAAATTTATTAAATGATACAAACAAAAAAATCCTTTTGTTCTTGTCTGAATTTTGAAGCTGTTTGTCAGATTACCAGTTTGACCATTAGGCGGTCAAAAGTATTCTTCAGGAATGAATTAGTTATGTAAGATCTGAGTCAACCAAAACACAACTTCCGTTTTAGGAAGACTTCAGTTGGATTCTATCACCATGTTCCTGAGGCCCAAAATGATCAATTTTTTCGAGCTTGCATAAAATAAAGTAAAATAAATGGAAATTTAAAAAATGATTTTAAAAACCACAAGCACATTATTTTAAACCATAGAAAAGTCTGGAAGAGTTTATAATAAAAGCAAAAATCCTCCTGCCCCACCCCTTCCTACCCTAGGTCTGTTCCCTGGGCAATAACTCTTAAATTTTTTTTAGTAATTTTTTTGTTTGTTTCTTGGTAGTTTCCTCTGTATCTCTGAATAACATGACTGCTTATTTTCATTTTAAACATTATCTACTGACTTCCTGCTTTCATAGATGCAGATTTAGCTCACTTACGCCCCCACTTGCACTTCTCTACTCTTCTACTCTTCATCTTCTCAATACAGTTTACAACACTTTACAGAAAATTCCTGAGTTAGGATGGCATACAATTTTTTGTCTTTACGATGGCTTGAAAGTGATGTACATTCAGTAGAAACTATACTTTGAGTAGCCGTACAACCACTCTGTTTTTAACTTTCAGTACAGTATTCAATAAATTACATGAGATATTCAACACTTTATTACAAAATTGGCTCTGAGTTAGATGATTTTGCCCAACTGTAGGCTAAGGTAAGTGTACTGGGCACGTTTAAGGTAGCTAGACTATGCTATGATGTTTGGTAAGTTAGGTGTATTACATGCATTTTGGACTTGTGATATTTTTAATTTATGACAGATTTATTGGGACACAACCCCATCGTAAGTCAAGGAGCATCTGTACTTACATTTTCTATTGTTACATAGCATAGGTTAGGTTATGCTGCAGTAATAAACAACCAAAAAACCTTAGTGGCTTAAAATTACTAAGATCTATTTCTCCCACCAACATTTCCACTGCTGATTACCTGGGGGCGCTGCTCCATGCCATGATCATCCTCCTTCTGGGGTCCAGGCTGATGTTATAACCACTCTCTGGAATGATGGTGATGGAAGGAAAAACAGAGTGGCAAAGCATGTGCTGGCTCTTCAAGCCTCCACTCAGAAATGACATACATCACCTTTGCTCACATTTCAGTTCTCAAAACATGTTGCCAAGACTAACTCTGAGGAAGTGGAGAAGTATCTATAGGGAGAGGCCCTGAATATTCGTGATGAATTATACAATTTACTTCAGTACTTCAAGATACTCTTATAACTTTAATATAAGTATACCTCCATTTTTTGTTCCACCACATAATACCCCCCACTTTGTAAGATGAAGATATTAATGCCCCTTTACCTTTCCTTCATCCCTCCTCCTCCCTTTCTACTGCCCAGCTTCTTTCATCTGTACTTTTAATTTTACATCATCAAAGTTGATAATTAAGTTGTCCACTCTCTGTATTTAGGTTAATTCCAAAAGTTTAAAATTAGTAAAGAGTATTTTATTATTGTGACTATGTAAATATTGTTTCCTGCAAAGCCAGGGAGAGTCTAACTTATATCTTTGCTTTCTGGAATTTTTGTTTACCATTCTCTATTTCTCATAGTATTTGCCTTTATTGCACCCCTTAATTTCCTTCAAACTCTCTATAAAAATTAGGTCTTCTATGGAAATTCTCCTACTTTTCCTCCCATGATCTTTCTGTGCTCTTGCTCCAATCTGTATTGGTTACTCTCTAGACCAGGGTTTCTCAACCTTGGCCCTATTGACATTTTGGGCCAAATAATCCTTTGTTGGGGGGGGCTGTCCTGTGCATTATAGGAGGTTTAGCAGCATCCTGGCCCCATACACCCATTAGATACAGTAACGTGCGTGCATGCACACACACACACACACACACACACACACTGACTTGTGACAATCAAAAATGTCTTCAGACACTACCAATTGCTCCTGGCAGGTCAATGCGGAGGCAAAATCGCCACTGGTTGGGAACCACTGCTCTAGACAATAGTTGCCATCCAGGGGCTTTTCTTCCCTATAGTCCCGGGTCAGATTGATTGTTTCATGGATCCTGTGTTTATGTGGTTTACTCCCTCGTTTTGCTGGAACACATCATCAAGAAACGTGTAAAGACAAGACATGTGGTAAATAGATTTTCTGTCATCCTTATTCTCCCCAACACTTTCTTGATATTTTGAATTGATATAGAATTCTAGGTTGAAAATCATTTTCTGCAAGACTATGAAGTCATTGCTCCATTGTCCTCTAGCATCCAATGCCTGTCAGGTTTTTGCTCCTGTTTTTCCTCTGTTGGAATTTTTAGTCTTTTCTTTATTATTGATGTCCTAAAATTTCACAACAATGTTCCTACAGTTGTGGGGGCTTTTTTGTTTTGTTTTCATTTACTATGACGGGCTTTCAAGGGACACTTTCAATCTGTGTCCTTTTTTGGGTAGTCATCTTGTATCACTTATTTGTAATTTCTCTGCTGTCTCTGTAACCCTTATTAGCTGAATATTGGGCATCTTGGATTGATTCCCTGATTTTCATGGGCCTGATTAGTGTAAATCAGTTATGATAATCCCTTCCGTCTTGCTGGTGATTGGTTTAGGAACCCAGGCCTAAGCCAATCACAGGTTGACTATCCTGTGATGACAGTTATTAATAAATTCAGAGGTGGACAACAACCAGTGGGGACCCTAGTGAGACTGAAATGAAAGATGTTTAGTTTATGCTTGAAGGAGAGGCTGTATCTCTCCTTCCCACCGGATATGAATAAGTATGCATATACAGATTACTATAAACAGTTTTCTTACAACCACAGGAGAAACCAGCCCTAGGATGAATGGGATGCTTCAGATGGCAGGAAGAGGGTCCAAAGAACCTGTGTCCTTCATGAGATCATCCAGCTACTGAATGAACTAACCTTGCAGCACACACTATGTCTGGATGTCTTATTATATGAGATAATACGTTATATTTTATTGTTTAAGCCAACTTGTGGCAGGATTTTCTGTTAACATGCAGTTGAAAACACTCTGATACCAAAGCTCATACATTTTCCATTTAGTTCATCCTTGTGGAGGGGAATTAAATTGGTCCCTCATGAACCCAAGTGTCTATCTCCAGAGTTCATGACCTTTCATCTGGGGAGTTGGATAAAATCACTGTCTTACTACCAATTCCTTTCCTCTATGACGTGAAGTCATCCTCTGGTCAGTAACATTCTTTTCTGAATCAGGGAGGAAAGGGAATATCCATTTTTTATGGAGTGACTATTATGTGCTAGGCATTTTGTCAGAGACTTTAAAACACAATCTCATTTATTCTTAACAACTCTATGCCCATTATATAGGTGAGGAAACTGAGGATCTAAGAGGTAAAGTAATTTGCTCAAGGTGACTAACTAGGAAGTGGCAGAGTTGGTATTCAAACCAAGGAGTCTATGTCAAACAAAGCTGGTGCCCTTAATCAAGGTACTGTTTTGTCTCTTTCCCTTTCCTTTACTCAGGCCATCAGATAAAAACCTCTCTTTGAGTTTCCTTTTTCTTGGGGAACCATCCCACAGACTACTTCACATCTGAGCTCCCTCTCCAACAATCTTCTCAAGTATGCTCTCCTCTCTGCCTTGATTTACAGGATCACTCAGACCCCACAATCTAATGCCATCCAGACATAGTTATCTTTATTTTCTGGGAGAAGTAAGAATATCTGACACATGTTTCTGGCCAATTTAGCTTACTCTGCATATAACAATGGAGTTCACTCATTTTTGAACATCTCTCCTCTACAACTTTCCTAAAATAGAAAAATGGATTTTCTTTTTGGGGGTTTGTTTTCATTTTTGTTTTTTTTAAATTTCAGAATATTATGGGGGTACAAGTGTTTTGGTTAAGTGAATTGCTTCTGTACATTTGGAGTCAAAGTTATAAGTGTGCCCATCACCCAGATAGTGTGCATCGTACGCGTTAGGTGTGAATTTACCCATCCCCTCCTCCACCCTCCCAACTGCTTGGTTTCTGTTGGAAAAGGGGATTTTCAAAGTCATGAGACTAAAATTTGTTTTTATCACAAGGTGTTTCTGGAGGGGTACCTTGGATATCTTTCAACCACTCCTCCTAGTGGCTGCCCACCTGGATTGCTCCCAAAGACGTCTTTTCCTCAGTTCAGAAAAAGCTTTTAACAATGTCTTGTGAAGCATACTTTTGGTTGAGTAAAGGGGCTTTCCTACTGTGTGGCTAGATGACTGCTTCAGTAGTTCTTACAATATGTATTTCAAAATCATGCTGAGTACATCAATAGAATAAAGGGTAAAAACCACACGGTCATCTCAATACACCCAGAAAAAGCATTTGAAAAAATTCAATACCTTTTTCATGATATAAAGACTCAACAAATTAGGAATAGAACAGAACTTCCTCACCCTGATAAAGGGCATCTATGAAAACCCCACAGCTAACATCATCAATGGTGAAAGACTGAAAGCTTTCTCCTAAGATCAGGAACAAGACACTTTTGTTCAACATTTTACTGGAGGTTCTAGTTAGGGCAGTTAGGCAAGAAAATGAAATAAAAGGCATTCAGTTTGGAAAAGAATAAGTAAAATTATTTTTATTTACAGGTGACATGATCGTGTATGTAGAAAATCCCTAAGGAGTCCACAAAAAAGAACTGCTAGAGCTAATAGTTCAGCAAAGTTGTAGCATATAAGATCAATATAACAAAAATCAATTCTATTTCTATACACTGGCAAAAAAAAATCCAGAATGAAATTAAGAAAGCAATTCCATTTACAATAGCACCAAAAAGGGTAAAATACTTAGAAATGGGTTTAAAAAAAGAAATGCCAAATGTAAGTGCCAAACTCTGAAAACTATAAAACACTGTCTAAAGAAATCAAATAAGATCTGAACAAGTGGAAAGATATCCCATGTTCATGGATTGGAAAACTTAATATTGTTAATGGGTCAATAACTTCCAAATTAATCTATAGATTCAATGCAATTCTTATCAAAAATTTCAGCTGGTTTTTTTGTAGATATTAACAAACTGATACTAAAATTCATATGAAAATGCAATAGTCAGCACAGCCAAAACAATTTTGAAAGAGAAGAACAAAGTTGGAGGACTCAGACTTCCTAATTTCAAAATTTACTATAAAGCTACAATACATAAGACAGCATGGTACTGGCATAAGGATAGACGTGTAGGTCAATGGGATAGAATTAACAGTTCAGAGGTAACCCTCACATTTATAGTCAATTGATTTTTGACATGAGTGTCAAGACCATTCAAAGGAGGAAAGAATAGCCTTTTAAACAAATGGTGCACAACTAGATATACACATAGTTGACAAATGGCTATGCACGTGTGAAAGAATGAAGTCAGACCCATACCTCATACCATATACGAAAATTAACTCAAAATGGATCAAAGACCTAAATGTAAGAGCTAACACTATAGAACTCTTGGAAGGAAACATAGGTATAAATTATTCAAGAACTTGGATTAGGCAATGATTCCTTACATACGACACCAAAAGCACAATCAACCCAAAAAATAGAAAACTTGGATATCATCAAATTAAAAACATTTGGGCTGGGCGCAGTGGCTCACACCTGTAATCCCAGCACTTTGGGAGGCTGAGGCAGGAGCATCACTTGAGGTCAGGAGTTCAAGACCAGCCTGGGCAATATAGTGAAACCCCACCTCTACAAAAAATTTATAAAAATCAGCCAGATGTGGTGACACATGCCAGTAGTCCTAGCTACTTTAGAGGCTGATGTAGAAGGATTGCTTGAGCACAGGAGTTTGAGGTTACAGTGATCTGTGATCATGCCACCGCACTCCAACCTGGGTGACAGAGCGAGATCTTGTCTCAAAAACAAAAAAGTTTGTGCTTCAAAGGACACCATCAAGAAAATAGAAAGACAGAGAGGGAGAATGGGAGAAAAATTTTGCAAATCATATATCTGATTAAGGGATTTATACCGAGGATATATAAAGAACTCTTACAACTGAACAATAAAAAGACAAATAACCCAATTCAAAACTGAACAAAAGATCTGAACAGACATTTCTCCACAGAAGAGATGCACATGGCCAATAAGCACATAAAAAGATGTTCAACATCATTAGCCATCATGGAAATGCAAATCAAAATAATAACGAAATACTACTTCACACACATATGATGGCTGTAACCAAAAAGTCAGATAATAACAAGTATTGGTGAGGATGTAGAGCAATTGGAATTTTCATACATTGCTGATGGGAATGTAAAGTGGTGTAGCCACTTTGGAAACAAACTAGCAGTTCCTCGAAATGTTAAACATGGAGAACCATATGACCTAGTAATTCTACTTCTGGGTATATACCCAAGAGAAATGAAAACACATATCCACACAAAAACTTGTATATGAATGTTCATAGCACCATAATTCATAACAGCCAAAAAGTGGAAACAATCCAAATGCCCATCTACTGATTAATGGGTAGAAAAAAATGTGGTATATCCATACAAGGGAATATTATTCAGTCATAAAAAGGAATGAAATACTGACACATGCTGCAGAATGGATGAACTTTGAAAATATTGTGCTGAATGAAAGAAACCAGTCAAAAAGGACCACAGATTGTATGATTCCACTTATGTGAAATGTCCAGAGTAGATAAATCCATAGAGACAGAAAGATGATTAATAGTTGCTAGGAGCCGGGGGTGGGGATCACGGGGAGGAGGGACCACTAGTGAGTATAAGGTTTCTCTTTAAAGTGGCAAAAATGGCATTTAAATCCATGGGAATGGATGAGTTCACCCAATGAGAGAATGTAGAGTGAAAAGAGAAAAGGGTATAGGCAGATCACTGAAGAATACCAATATTTAAACATCTACCTTAAACATAAGGTAAAGGAAGAATAGGTAGCAAAGGAAAATGAGGAGTAACTAAGAAGTTCAGAGGAAAACCATGGGATCATGGTGTCAAGAAAGGCAAGAGGGAAGTGTATTTCAAAATGGAAGGAGTGGTTAACAGAGCTGAATGCTGCTGAGAGCATGAGTAAAATGAGGACAGATAAGTACCCATTAGACTTGGCAACATGTAGGTCATTGGTGACAACAGCTGTTTTGGTGGAATTGTAGGGGTGAAGGTCTGATTGAAATAGATGGAGGATTGAATGTGAAGGCAGGAAGTGGAAACAGCATGTGTAGACAACTTTATATATGAGAAGGTGGCTATACAGGGGAACAGGTAAGTAGGATAGAAGTTGGAGGTGGGTATATGGTCAAAGGAGAGTGTTTATTTTTTAAGATCAGCAGTACTAGAGCATGCTTGAACTCTGATGGAAATGATCCAAAGGAGAGGAAGAGATTGCTGTTGCAGAAGAGAATGGAGATAACTGAAGGAGCAGATTCCTTGAAGAGAAAAAAAGGGATGGGATTCGGAGCACAATGGAGGGACTCTTGAACTTTAAGTTTAAGGGACTTTAAGGTCGTGAAGTTAAACCTTGAGGTTGGAGTTTTGCCAGTGCAGTTAATGGAGAAATGAGCAAGGGAGTTGAGTGTATTTGCAAGGATGAAACATGGATTCAGGACTGGTTAAGGAGTGAAGTGAAGTCAGGAGGGAGGTTTATGAATAGTGAGAAGAGTAATGGGCAATAGATTTGAGGTCTTAGACTGTGTGTGTACGAGTGTGTGTGTATGTGTGTGCTGGCAGTGAGAGCGGGTGGTAGAGGAAATGGGATATTTTAAATACAAATGGCAGAGGTAATAGAGTTTTTGTGATAATGAGGTCTAGGGAGTTACCCTAGTAGTAGGTGGTTGAGTTGGAGTTGAGGAAAAGGATTGTGGGAGATGAATAGGTCAAGAAACTAAGAATCTGGTGTTTCATCCATGTGAATGGTGAAGCACTAACTTTGTGGTGTAGGAGGTAAAGCCATCTACAGAGTGTGAGTCAACCAATGTGTTTGCTCTGTTGCAAATAAACAAGTTTTTGCATTTGGATTTTGACTTCCTTGAACCTCAGCTGGACCCTCAACACTACTAGGTAACTCAACATTTCCCCAATTAGCTCCCCCTCCCATTCCTCAGAACAGCTATTTTAACTATATACTACTTTGCAAATTAAGTACTTCACCACCTCTCTCCTCACACTTTGTAGATGACTTTGCCTCCTACTCCACAAATAGGCCATGAGGAGGGAAATCTCTCTCACCAACCCCTTACATACAAACTTACCTATACATGCATAGTTCTATGCTTTCTTCCTTCTTCAGTGGGAAATCTATCCATTCACCTGTCTAAAGCTAATGCTCCACCAATTTCCTCTCTCTCCCATGTCTTTACCCTATTTCTACTCGATGTTTCCCCTGAGGCTATAAACAGGCAAAAGCCTGCCCCATCTGTACAACAGCAGTAGCTGTAGCCCCTGCCACCACTGGACCACCCTTTCAAACTTGTTGAAAGAAATTGAAAAGTAAAGTAAAACTGCTTGAAAAGAAATGGGTGTCTCTACTTTTTCACTTCATAATCACTTCTTTTCTCTTTTAACTTTTTTATTTTGACATAATATCAGATTTACAGAAAAGTTGCAAGAGTAGGAAAAAAAAATCCCATTTACTGTTCACCCAGATTCCTCAAATGTTAACATTGTACCACATTTGCTTCATCCTTCTCTCTCTCTCTCTCTTTCACACTCACACACACACACCTCTTTTGTTCTGAACCATCTGAGAGTAAGTTATAGACATGATGCCACTTACTCTTAAATACTTCAGAGTGTATTTCTTAAAAATAAGGACACTCTCTTACATAACCCAAGTACAGTCATCAAAATCAGAACATTAACATTGTTACAATGTTAACAAATCTACAGGCCTAATTAAGATTTCACTGAATTTGTCCCAATAATGTCCTTTATAGCAGAAGAAAATCTCAATTCATGAGCTGTACTCAGTTTCCATGTCTTCTTTAATCTGGAATAGTTCTACAGTCCTTGTGTTTCACGACACTGACAATTTTTAAGAGTACAGGCCAGCCAGCTATTTTATAGATGGTCCCTCAATTTGGGTGTTTCTGAGTTTTCCTCATGATTAGATTCACTTTATGCAGTTTTGGAAGGAATATCATAGAAATGCTGTGTCCTCAGTAGGCACATGATGTTGATTTGTCCCATTACTGGCCCTATTGGCTTTGATCACTTGGTTAAAATCCTGTTTGCTAAGTTTCTCCACAGTAAAGTTACTATTTTTTCCTCTTCTACTAATTAATGTCTAGTAGGGAACTACTTTGAGACTATATAAATATCTTGTTACTCCTCAAACTTTCATCCACTGGTCTTAGTGTCCACTAATGATTCTTGCCTGATTCAATTATTATTACAATGATGGCCAAATGGCAATTTTCTAATTCTATCATTTCTCCTATGTTTATTATTGCTGTAAAAATGAGATCTCCCTTCTCTACCATTTATTTATTTATATCAGTGTGGACTCATAGATTCCTGTATTACATAAAGAGTTATCATCTTTTATTACAATTCTTTATTTTAATGCTCAAGTTTTCCAGATTGGGCCAGTGGAAGTCTCTTCATGCTGGCTCTTGTGTCTGTTTGACATGCCCCCATCATTCTTTGAGTACTTTATTACTTTCTTGCATAAACAAGATATTCCAGGCTCATCTTGTACTTTCCTTGCCCCAGCCCTGGAATCAGCCATTTCTTCAAGGAGTCCTGTTCCTTTTAGTGGAGAATGGCATTTAGGACCCAGGATCTGATGTTTATTGTGCTTGTTGCCTGGAGAACCTCTCAGTAGACAGAACCATGAAATAGATGTGTGTGTGTATATATATGTATATGTATGTACAGGTATACACACATATGTATACATATATACATATAGTTATATGCATAAATATATACCCAAATATCTGTATTTCTCTATATATATTTATTAATATATATAAAACAATGAGTTAACACTGATTCTCCAATTCCAATTCAAACCACAGGGTTCATTCTGTCCAGCTCCTTTTCTATATTTTGAATCTCTTCACCAACAGTGAGAAATCTGACCCACATTATCCACAATACATCATATTCACTTCTTAACCTATTACAATCTGGCTTCAGTGCTACCAGTTCTCCAAAATTATTCTTGCCAAGGCCGCAATTTTTTGTAATTGCTAAATCCAAAAGCCACTGTTTAGTCCTGATCTTCCTTGATCTCACCTCTGTGTTGGACTCTTTTGAAATTCCTCCTTCTTGAAACTCTCCACTTCCTTAGTGTGGTGGGCAGAATAATGGGCCCCCAAATTCTAATCCCTGGAATTTGTGAATATGTTGCTTTATATAGAAGAAAGAACTTTGCAGATACGATTGTGTTAAGGATCTTGATATGGGGAAGTTATCCTGGATTACTTGGGTGGACCCAATGTAATCACAAGGGTGATTATAAGAGAGAAGCAGGAGAGCAGAGAAAGAGATATAATAACAGAAGCAGAGACAGCAAAGGAGATGTGACAACACTATGGTGCTGTCTTTGAAGATGGAGGAAGGGACCATGAGTCAAAGAATACAGGTGGTTTCTAGAAGCTGGCAAAGGCAAGGCAATGAATTATTCCCTGGAGCCTCCAGAAGAAATCAGCCCTGTTGACACCTTGATTTTAGCCCAGTGAGACTGATTTTAGATTCTTGATCTTCAGAGGTATAAGAAAATAAATATGTTGTTTGAAGCCACTAAATTTGTGGTGACATGATATAGCAGCAATAGGAAACTAATACACTTAGCTCCATGGTACTACACTGTTCTGCTTTTCCTACTTCCTTGGCTGCTGCTTCTTTACCTCCTTCCAGGGCTCCTATTCCTCTGCCATTCCTCCTATGTTGATGTTCCCCAGGGCTCTGTCTTCAGCCTTCCTCTCACCTCACTCTGCAGCCTCTTCCTAGGTGAACTTGTGTGTTCTAGTAATTGCAATACACATGCTCATGATATCCACATCTATGTCTTCAGTCCTTATCTCTCTTCTGAGCAACTCATCCACATATCCATTTGTCTACTCAACCATTCCACCTATTGTTCCACTGGCTCCTCAAACTCAACATGTCCAAAACTGATCTCATTATCCTTCTTCCACATTTCCCCATCCCCATTTCCCCTGGAAGTCTGCTCTTTCTTCTGCATTCCCTATCCTAGTTAGTGGTAACACCATCCCCAGTAGCCAACCAGAAACGTGACTCTTCACATCTCCTTACTTATCTTGTCACAAAGTTCTATTCAACTTTTTAAATCTTTCAGATATGTGTTCTCCTCATTATCTCTTGCTTAAATTATTGCTTCAGTTTCATGCCTTTAAAATCCATCCTTCCCACAGCTATCTGAGTAATTTTTCCAAAATACAAATTTCGTCATGCTATTGCCCTATTTAAAACCATTCAAAGATCCTGGATAATGTCCATACTCCTTGGAATGTTATATAGAGCCTTTGTGATCTATCCTCTGACTACTTTATCAACCTTTTCTCTTCATTCCACTCTTACTCAGCCTATGTGCCTACAATATTGTCAGTTCATTGAAGTTATTACATTCCCTTTGGCGTCTGTGCTGTTCTGCATGCTGTGCTATCTTTCTGAAATGCCCTTCTTCCCCTGAATAACTTCTACTCTGCTTTCAAGATTCATCTTTCCCTGACTACCCTCCTGCCGCTTCCACGGCCTATTAGGACCCCATCCTACATGCTCTGTAGCAGCTTGTATTTATCACATCTTAATACTTTATCACACTTTATTGTAATTGTCTGTTTACTTGTCTTTCCCCTACTAGACTGTGGGCTCCTAGAAGGTAGGGACCCAGTATATATTCAAAAATTAAACTCTAAGATAATGAGTTTGATTTATATAAGGCATCCATGAAAATCAATCAAGTTGCTTTGTAGTCACAGGATTACACCTTATTTTATTACATACGTATACATTAAAAATTCTTTGGAATAAAATATAAGGTTGATACATTGTCATATATTTTCGTATACTGTATTCTCTACTCTCATTCTGTCCATCTGCACTTCATTTTCACTCCTTGAAGATTATATTTCTTAGAGGGAAATTTAAAGTCCCTTCTAAATGATTATCTTCAGTGAACAGGTAAGTAATTTTCCATAGTTGCA
Organism: Daubentonia madagascariensis; assembly: GCA_023783475.1. Lineage (NCBI taxonomy): Eukaryota > Metazoa > Chordata > Mammalia > Primates > Daubentoniidae > Daubentonia > Daubentonia madagascariensis. The sequence continues at coordinate 1,340,839 of JAKFHU010002579.1, forward strand.
CATAACTGAGTTCTTCATCCTCTCCTGCAAATTTATCAGGAATTAGAGATTTTAAGGGTTGAAAAAGACCTTTATAGGTCTCATTTTTCAGTGGTTCCCAACTCTAATAGCTCATCAGAGGCAGCCTGTTAATATATAGATTCTCAGGCCCAAACCCAGAGGTACAATACAGTACAATCTGAGATCAGTATTTCTAAGTTTTCCTCAATAAATTTTGATGAACAACTGATTTTTAGAACCCTTGATTCAGTCTAGCCATCCTCCCAGGGCTTAAATACACTGCATAGCAGTACAGTTGGCCCTTCATATCCATGAGTTCCATATTAGTGGATTTAATCAACCAGAGATCAGAAATATTTGAAAAAAAATTGCGTCTATACTGAACATGTACAGACTTTTTTCCTTGTCATTATTCCCTAAACAATACAGTATAACAACTATTTACATAGCATTTACATTGTATTAGGTATTATAAGTAATCCAGAGATGATTTAAAGTGTATGGGAGTGGCTGGGCATGGTGGCTCATGCCTGTAATCCCAGTGCTTTGGGAGGCCAAGGCAGGAAGATTGCTTGAGGCCAGGAGTTTAAGACTAGCCTGGGCAATATAGTGAGACCCCCATCTCTACAAAATTTTTTTTTAAAAAGTATATTTGAGAATGTACACAGGTTTTATTTGCAAATACTATGCCATTTTATATCTGGGTCTTGAGAATCCATGGATTTGGGTAACTGTGGGAGGTCCTGGAACCAATCCCCATGGATACCCGAGGGACAATTGTATAGCATATGCTATTCTTCTCAAACTTTAATGCGGAATTTCATTCAGTAGGTCTAGGTAGAGACTGAGATTTTGCATTTCTTGGAAACTCCTGTAATATGATGCTGCTGGTCCTTGGGACACACTTTGAATAGCAAGGGCATTAAAAGCACACAACAGTGGAGTCAGAAAAACTTGGGTTCAAATTTTACTTCCACCAGTTAGTGGATGTGCAACCTTTACTACACTTGTCTCATCCTCGGTTTCCCCATTTCTAAAAGTGATATGATAGTGCCTCACTGGGCTGCTAGGGAAATTTTTTTTAGTATACAAATTGATACACAGATATATTCTTTTGAAAATTCTAGCAATCCAAACAAATTGAACTTTCTCTTCATCTTAATTATGCAGATATTGGAAGGAATTATCTTTATAATACTGTGTCTTTCTATACAGGAATAAATCTCCTTTTATTTAGGTCTTGCATATGTGCTATGATTAAATCAAAGGAGATCACGCTTTAAGGGCACTTAGCATGGTTCCTGGCACATCGTAGGTGCTCAGTACATGGTAGCAAGTAGCATTTATAAAAACATTTGATTATGAAAACTTTCAAACATACACAAAGTAGAGAGGATAGCATAAATGAACCCCCATGTATCCCTCGCCCAGTTTCAACAATTATCAACATGTGACCAATCTTGTTTTATCTGTACACCAACCCATCCCTCCCTCCTCTGAATTATTTTAAAGCAAATCCTAGATACCCATAAAATTTCTTCCGTGAACACTTCAGTGTGTATCTCTAAAAGATAAGGTCTCTCTCTCTCTTTCTCCTTCTTGCTCTCTCTCTCCCTCCCCCTCTCATTGTAACCATTATACTATTATTTTCAACTAAAAAATTAACATGAAATTCTTAATATAATCAAATGTCCAATCAGCATTCAAAAATCCCCAATTGTGTCATAAACATATTTTTGAAGTTGGCTTATTCAAACCAGGATAAGGTGGTAGTTGTATTAATATTATTATTATTATTAATATCATCATTACAATCTCTGCCAAACAAACCTCCAGCCACTAGACCTCTGGTGACAAGGAGCTTGCTAGTTCCCGTGGCAGCTCATTTTAATCTTTGGATAGTGTGACTATGAGGTTTTCATTCAATATAAAGAAATATTTTTGCCTCCCTATATATCCCATCCATTGGGTCTTACACAGAACAAATCTGCTCCCTCTGCTCCATGACAGCCTATATTACTTTCCTGTGGCCGCCATGACAAAGTACCACAAACTTGGTGGCTTAAAACAACAGAAATTCATTGTCTCACAGTTCTGGAGGCTAGAAGTCTGAAATCAAGGTGTTGGCAGGACTATGTTCCCTCTGAAGGTTGTAGGGGAGAATCCTTCATTACTTCTTGCAATTTTGGGGGGCTCCTGTTTCTTGGCTTGTGGCAATGTAATTCCTATCTCTGCCTCCGTCTTTACATGGCTGTCTTCCCTCTATGTCTGTGTCCAAATTTCCCTCTTCTAATAAGGACACCAGTCAAATTGGTGTAAAGGCCCACCCTACTTCAATATGACCTCATTTTAACTAATAACATCTGCAAAGACCCCATCAAATAAGGTCACATTCTGAGGTTTTGGGGGTTAGGACGTCAACATATCTTTTGCGGGGACACAATTCAACCCATAACACAGCCCTTCAAATAATTGAAGAAAACCATCAAATCCCTCACAGTCTTCCCTGATCCTTGCTAAACCTTCCCTGGTTCTTCAGTCACTTCTGAGGTTTGGTTTTACTTTTTCCAAACCACTGGCACTTACTGAATAATCCAACTTAACCCACCAATTGAAATGTTGTTCAAGTGTAGTTTGGCCATGCAGAATAGATCCACACTACTTCCTCCCTGGATTCACATACTTGATATCTACTATGCAGCCCAAGTTTGAATTAGTACATTTTCTATATCTCCCCTCCCCCTCACTTCAGGCCAAGTTAGGTGTCCCTCTTTGGTTCTTTTGTTTTACCTCTATCATTGCTTTTACCACACTTATGTAATAATTATTTGTGTGCAAAAGAATTAAGGATGTTATCAGTCAACTCAATGAGCCGACAGTGTGTGCTGGCTGTAAAATAGCTAATTCATCAAGCATTAATTGAATTCTTACTATGTTACAGGCACTGTACATGGCACTATGGGTACATCTTTGAATAAGGCATAGTTCCTGCCCTCAGGGAGCTCATAGTCTAATGAGGGATATAGGCATGTGAACAGACAAGAAGAACGCAACTGGACAAGTGCTGTGATAAAGGCAAGTTCAGGATGCCTTGAAAGCACAGAAGAGGAACATCTAACCCAGCCCAGGATGGGGCATGTTAAGGGAAGCCTTGTTTGAGGAGATGATAAGTCTGAGAGGATGACGAGAAGTCAGCCAGGCAAAGGGGGAATAAGTGGTAGAGTTTGGCATCGAAGCAGAGGCAACAGCATGAACAAAGGCATAGAAGCGCTTGTATGGAGAATTGCAATGTTGCATGCAATTTGGAACTGCTGAAACATTAACTGCGAATGAGACAGTAGCTGGCGAGTTTGAGGAGATTTGTATGGCCCTGATATAGCATGGACTCCATCATATAGGCAATGAAGTATTACATGATCATATTTTCACTTTAAAAGGCTAATTCTGGTGGCTGTGTGGAGAATTGGATAGGGTCAAAACTGGAGGCAGAGAGACCAGCTAAGAGTTGATGACAGCTAGTAGGTATGTCATGGGTTGAAAAATATTTGAGAAGTAAAATCATTAAGGCTGGGTCAGTGTTTAAATATGGGGGGAGTGGGGAGGAGACAAAAAGGACTTTCAGGTTTCTAGTGTGGGGGTGACTGTGTGATGTCATTAATTGAGACTGGGAATATAAGAAAAAGAATAGGTTTGGGGAGGAGATAATGGGTTTGGTTTTGGACATGTTAAACTTAAGGTGCCTGCGGAATTTTTCAGGCTTGGAGTAAAGTTCCGGCCTGGACATATAGATTGAGGTGTCATCAGGATGAAGGTAACAGTAAAAAACAATGAGAATGGATGAAACCACCTAAGAGAATTTGGAAAGTGGGAAGAGCCAAGGACTGAGGATAGAATCCTGGTCAACACCCACATTCCAGAGGTTGACAAAGGAGGAGGACCACATGAAGGACAAAGTGACAAAAGTAAGGTATGCAGGGAACTAGGAAAAGTGTGGTGTCATGGAAATCAAAAAAAAGAAATAAAGAGCATCAGCATTAAATGACACAGAAAGGTCTAGTAAAATAAGGGTTTCAGGAAAAATCTTTAATATTTGGCTAAAATCCAGAGAAATGCAAAGTTCTATTCCCATTTCCTCGTTCTCCCTATTTATTAGTTCCATCAAAGAAGGACATCATGTTAATCTGACTTGTTCTTAGTGAATACTCTCTCCCTTTAATAATCTGAGTGTCTTAGAATTTGTATTAAATTAACAAATATTTATTGACCACTTCTTATATGCCAGGCATTGTTCTCTAGGCTGTGTTCTAGGGTCATTAGCAAACAAGACAGATCCTTGCTCTTTTGTGGAGCTTATAATTGAGATGTAGTATGGCAAAATGCTTATGAGTCTGGGTCTAAATCCTGGAATCACCACTGGCTAAACTATGTGACCCTGAACAAATTACTTAATCTCTCAGCCTTTGTGCCTTCATTTATAAAATGGGGAGTTAAAGGATTATTGTCAGAAGGTTATTACTGAGATTTAAAGAGTTAATACATGTGAAGTGCTTAGAACAGTGCTAGGCACATGGTAAGAGCTCAATAAAAGTTATTATTTGCTGGTGGTGTGTGTGTGGGGGGGTGAGAATAAGTCAATAAACAAGAAAATATCGGTTAGTGATAGGTGTAGTGGAGATAATTAAAATAGGAAGATTTGAAAGCAAGTAAATGTGTAATTACTTTAGATTGGGTGGTGTAATCCAAGACAATGACGTTTCAGCTGAATTTGGAACAAAAAAAATTTGTCATATAAGAATCCTGGCAAAGTACACTCCAGATGGGACAACAATGGCCCTTGGGCCAAATCTGGTCCACAGTCTGTTTTTGAAAATAAAGTTTTATTGTTTATGTATTGTCTATGGCTGCTTTTGTACTCAACAGCAGAGCTGAGTAGTTGGGACAGAGATCATACGGCCCACAAAGCCTAAAATATTTACCATTGGTTTGTTACAGAAAAAGCTTGCCAATCCCTGCTCCAGACAGTGGCAACAGCAAATGCAAAGGCCCTAGGCAACGATGAATGTGGAGAGTTCAAGGAACAGAAAGAAGTACTAAAATGGGTGAGAGGAAGAATGGTATGAATCTTGTCTTAAATCAACATTAAGCCTACTGATCTTTAGTTTGTAGAATTCATCTTTCCTTTTTTAAAAGCTGCTCATTTCTAGTCTTTGGGGATCTGATACTGATTCTTCTCCCATTTGTACATTTTCCAAAGGACCGCTGATAGTGGTTTGTAGAGCTTATTTGCAGGTTCTGAATAGCCTAAGGATAATTCATTCAGGTCAGAATATTTGAACTAATTTAGAGCAGCACTCTTAACCTACTGTAGGCCAGTATCCTCCTAACAGGTGGATATTAATAGAACGCACTGTCTCCAATCATTGCCTATTTTTAACTTGAATCCCCCTCCACCTCATCTCATGGATATCTTTGAGTTGGAATTTATTTCCATGACTCTTAAGTAACTCTGATTAATATCCATGATATTAGACATACACGCATACACATGCATGCACACACACATGTCTCTATGTCTATATATCTATGATAGTGTTTCCAAAACTATATTTTGACAGACACTAGTGCCCTGTGAGATATTAATACGTGAGTAGAACATAAATGTTCCATGGTCAAATTTGTTTGGGAAATGCTAGACAAAGCTAAAATAGGTTTTATTTCTGACAAGACTTCTTAGAGCCTTAATATGCTAATGTGTGCTATGAGTCTCTAAGAGGGAGATTCAGTCTGCAGCATTTCCTAAATACGTTTGATCAAATCCTATTTTCTCAGAACACCAGTTAATATCTTGAGGGACAGTAGTGTTTCTCAAGTCAGTTTGAGAATTGCTAGCATAGAGGCCATTGAGACACCGAATAATGTGTCTGACCTCCCAGCATGAAGCACTAGTACTGCCACAGGGTGCTCTCTGAGTGTGATATTCTTATTGCAGATTGAAGATTGGGGTAAATCTATATCAGGGTTGTGAAGGTCATCTCTGAACCATATTCTTTCCTCTGTTTATTGTCATTCATCCAGCAAATATTAACGCCTACCATGAGCCAGGTACTGTTCTATGTTTTGGAGATACAACAGTGATAGAGACAGACAACATTCTCGTTCTCATGAAAGGTATATTTGTGTGTGTGTGTGTGTGTGTGTGTGCGCACATGTATGCACATATAATAAACACATGATACTTTTAGCTAGTGATACATGCTCTGAAGGAAACAAATGGGGTGCTATATTAAAGAATAATGTGGAAGGGTTACTTTATTCATTTATTTATTTATTTATTATTTATTTTGAGACAGGGTCTTACTCTGTTGCTCAGGCTGGAGTGCAGTGGTGTCATCATAGCTCACTGCTACCTCAAACTCCTGGACTCTAGTGATCCTCAGCCTTCTGAGTAGCTGAGACTACAGGTACGTGTCACTATGCCTGGGTGATTTTTCTATTTTTTTTTAAGAGATGAGGATCTCTCTATGTTGCTCAGGCTGATCTTAAACTCCTGGCCTCAAGCAGTGCTCCCGCCTTGGCCTCCCAAAGTGCTAGGATTACAGGCGTGAGCCACCCCACCGGCAGGAAGGGTTACTTTAGATAGGGTCGTCAGGGAAGGTTTCTCCTAGGAGGTGACACATAACATGAGAGAGGGCACTAGATAGGCATGCGAAGAGTGGAAGGAAGGGCACTCCAGCAGAAGGAAAAGAGCATGTAAAGTTCCTGGGGTAGCCAAGAGCATGATGTGGTTCAAGGGGTGTCAGAAGGCCAGTGTATTTGGATCATTGTGAGCAATGGTGAAGAGCGGAACAGGATGAGGTTGGAGAGGTAAGCAGGGGCCAGCTAATGCCAGAGCTTATAGACCATGTTAAGTAATTTGAATTTTACTCTAATGGCAGTGAGAGGAGATTGAAGGGTTTTAAGCAGGGTATGGGGGTAAAATGACCAAATTTCCATTTTGAGAAGATCACTCTGGCTGCAGTACTGATTGAAAGTGGAAGGGGAGAGACCAAAACAAACCTTGGACTTTGGGGAGAGGAAAGTGTCAAGGACGTCTCTCCAGTATCTGGCTTAACCAGTTGGATGGTGCTATTTACTGAGATGGGGAGGAGTAGAGACTAAGAGTTCTTTTTTGGTCACATTAAATTAGCACTGTCTGTGAGACAGCGAGGTGGAGATGTAAAATAGTCAAGTGGATATGTAAGTCTGGACTCAAGGGGAGAGGTCTGAGCTGGAAAAGATAAAATTGGGATCCACCAGCATATGGAACTAGAGGAGTTCACCTACGGAGTGAGTGTAGATAGAGAGTCAGGGACAGAGCCCTGGGGCATACCAACCTTCAGGGGTACAATAGAAGAGCAGGAGGAAGAGGAAGCAACAGAACCCCAGGAACAGGCAGTGAGACAGGAGGAAAACCAGGAGGAGGTGAGGTCACAGAAGCCAGGCTCTAAGTGACCTGATGCTGCTAGTTAGAAAGGCATAGGCAGCAGTAAGGTTTAGGCTTGAGTCTGAAGACACATTAAAACTCCAGGAAAATATTTACCAATGTAATATAGCTATCCAACATACATGTTTATGCTAACGAACACAGCAATTCAGATAAGTTACAAAGTTGATAAAAACAATAGCAAAATATAGATCAAAGGAGAATAAAATGTACCAGGAGCATGCCACTCCTCCATACTGGAAACATATTTATTTTGAACCATTCTTTCTTAAGCAGCCTACAGGGCCCATTCACAACTAGTTTTAGAACAATGTCCTATTGATGAGTCCAAATAAAAAGTGCTTTTCTTCTCACCATCCTGTTAAAAGCCCCCTGGTTAGAAAAGCATTCGGTCAACCTCTACATTTCAAACAACTAGCTTCTTCTTTTGAGAGCAATATGAAGGTCCCCTTCTGCAGAAGCAATGATTCTCTTGCACAACAAAATCACCCTTCTGTGGTTTTTCCTTCTAGAACAGACTGGGCTCTGTGCTTCTCTCTGTAGAATGTATCTGGAGCAGTTCCCCCCACCCCCAACATTCTTAGCAGGAAAAAGCAGCCCATGAGCTGTCCCTTTCATACTGTAGGCCTGTGGTGTGGTGAGTCTGCCTCAGATTAATTCAATTAAACACCTCGAGCTGAATCTGTCAAACATCTTTTTTTGGTGGGCCAGATTTATTTTGTTAATAGGATCAACATATGTTGCATACAAAGGTAACCATTAAATAATTATAAACAAATAATTTCATCACATATTCCCAGCCAATTTTGCATCTCCTGCCAGATACAAAACATTTACTTTAATAAATTTACAGTGAGTAATTTGCATAAAACCACTGAAAATGGGGATATTTTCAAAGCAGCTGCTTTTGTGATGTGATTAGAAACATCTCCTCACCCTCCCTCCCCACCCACACATGCTATTAGTCATTCCTTTGAATTAATACATTGAAGGCCTCTGTTAAAATTAAAATATTATCTCCTAACAGACAAATGAAGCTATTAACATTTAGCTCAAATTAGTTGGTTGAATTCCTTTATCACTTAGTAAGGTCCTTTGTGAAAGGGACCCAGAAGCAGTTAAATTTCGAGGAGGGAAAAGAAAGGTTCAGAAAATAGCCTGCTGCCTGGGGAGGGAAGATGGGGTAGGGAGTTTTGCGTAGAGCTCTCATGAACCAGGGACTGAGTTTGAAAGCATTGGAATATCATGTGAAAGGGAGATTGCTAAAAATCAAACACTAGGATGGTTCCTAAAAGACAATAAAGGCCATTGAAAGCAAATCTCCTTTACTGCCAATTTTGCCACAAGCTAGTTACCTTTGTTCAGATATGTCCGTGATGAGGGCAGTCACTTCTTCACATTTTAGAAAATTCTCCAGCTGTCTGTGCAGATCATCCAGTGAAATTGAAGAATTCTTAGGGATCAATTGACTTGTGACTCAGCTTTGGGTTCAACTTGTTTGTTTTAAGACATTCCTTAAAAATTTTTTTCAACTACAAAAGAAATTCTCGTTGTAGAATATTCAAACAGTTATAACATAAATAGAATCAAAACTGAAAGATTCCCTCAAACACCTACCCCAACTCCAGGCTCACATTGTTTACAGGGTGCTCTCAGGTTCTTCTCTGTGCATTTACTGGCACATACATATCTGTTTTCTCTGTACTTGTTCTGTAAACCTCCTCCTTTCTATTTTTTTATTTGTTTTATGGTGTTAAAACACACATAACATAAATTTACCATTTTAACCACTTTTGAGTGTACAATTCAGTGGCATTAAGCAGGTTCATAATGTTGTGTAACACGCTATTTCCAGAACTTTTTCATCATCCCAAACAGAAACTCTGCATCCTTTAAACAACTCCTGATTCTCCCCCTCCCCTCAGCCCTTGGTAACCTTGATTTTACTTTCTGTCGCTACACTCCTTGCTCTTTTGAAACGGTAATACATGACCATTACAAAAAATTCAAACAATACAAAAAAGCATATGCAGTGTTAAGTACTCCCTCCTATGCTTGTCCCTCAGGCAACCGGTGTAATCAGTTTCTTAGGTATCTTTACCGAAGTGTCTACGCAGGTACAAGAGTGGGGGCGAGGGGAAGTTTCCCTGTTGCCCTGGAAGGTTCGCTGAAAGATCAACTCACAATTAAGGGAGATTAATAAGCACATGGGGAGAATCACAGAGTGATTAGCCCATATCACAATGTGGTCCAGAAATTTATAAACTCTCCTTTTAGAGTGGAGGGGGCGATAAGGAATATAGGTAATTATGTTTAGGGGCAATAAATGGTCGTTAGGGAGGATGAATAGATACTTGGGAGAATGAATGGATGGGTGGGGGAAACAGATTGACTTGTAAATTAACCTGAGAGACAGGTATTATATTTAAAATGATTTGGGCCAGGTCTCTTTGCATTCTTGATCTTTTTTCCTGTGATACATTGAGATAGTGGGGAGGGGAAAGGAAGTCTACTGTTCTTCTTAATGGGTCCTCTGGTTTGTGCAGACAGAGAGAAAGCCCCTTCCAAAGTCTGTGGATTTCTTTTTTCTTTTTTTCTTTTTTTTGAGACAGGGTCTCCCTCTGTCGCCCAGGCCGGAGTGCAGTGGTGTCATCATAGCTCCCTGCAACCTTGAACTCCTGGGCTCAAGCGATCCCCCTGCCTCAGCCTCCCGAGTAGCTGGGACTACAGGCACACCACCACGCCTGGCTAATTTTTCTGTTTTTTGTAGAGACTGGGTCTCACTCTTGCTCAGGCAGGTCTCAAACTCCTGACCTCAAGCAATCCTCTCTCCTTGGCCTCCCAGAGTGCTAGGATTACAGGGGTGAGCCACCTCGCCGGGCCTGATTTCTAAAGGCCTTTAATTCAAAATATTCTTTATACCAAGGAGTCATATTCTGGGTGAAATTTCCTGAGCTCCTTCACAAGCATACATGGACACATACCCCTCGTCTTTAACACAAGTAGTAGCAAATCACACACAGTTCTGCACTTTGCTTTTTTCATTTCACGATATCCAAGATTGTTATATATGTGCACATCATTATATATATGCATATATAAAATTATTTTAATGAGTACATAACTTATTTATCCACTCCTCTGTTATGCTGTGATCAGCAGACTTAGGACAAATTAATTTTTCAAAATTATTTTTTTGTGGCAAAAACCCATATAACATAAAATTCACCCTTGTAATAATTTCCAAGGGTACAGTACAATATTGTCAACCACATGTACGTTGTTGTGCAACAGATTTCCAGAACATCCCCCCATTCTACATGACTGAAACTCCACACCCATGGAACAACTCTCCCCTTTCCCCTCTCCACAGCCCCTGACAACCACCATTCTACTTTATGTTTCTATAAATTTGACTATTTTAGATAGTCATATAAGTAGAATCATGCAATATTTGTCTTTTTGTGACTGGCTTATTTCACTTAGGATAATGTCCTCAAGGTTGTAACATGTAACATGTGACAAGATTTCCTTTTTAAAGCTGAATTCCATTGTACGTGTATACTACATTTTGTTTACCCATTCGTCCACTGATGGACATTAAAGTTGCTTCCACCTCTTGGCTACTGTGAATAATGCTGCTAAGAACATGGGTGTGCTAATATCTTTTTGAGATACTGTTTTCAATTCCCTTGGATAAATACCCAGAAATGAGATTGCTTAATCACCTAGTAGTTCTATTTAATAGTCATATTATAGTTCTATTTTTAATTTTAGTTCTATTTAATAATCATATAGTAATTTTATTTTTAATTTTTTTGATGATCCTCCATACTGTTTTCCATAGTGACTATACCATTTTACATTCCCTTACATACTGGCTGTACCACTTTACAACAGTGTGCAAGGGTTCTGATTTCTTTACAACCTTGTTAACACTTATCATTTTCTGGGTTTTTTTGGATAGTGGCCATCCTAACAGATGTAAGGTGACATCTCATTGTGGCTTTGATTTGCATTTTTCTGATGATTAGTGATGTTGAGCATCTTTTCGTATGCTCGTTAGCCACTTGTATATCTTCTTTGGAGAAATGTCTATTCAAGTCCTTCGCCCATTTTTAAATAGAGTTCTTTAAAATTATTGAGTTGTAGGAGTTCTTCATATATTATGGATATTAATTCTTGATCAGATATATGATTTGCAAATATTTTCTCCTGTCCCTTAAGTTGCCTTTTCACTCTGTTGATTGTGTCTTTTGCTGTGCAGGTTTTAGAAACGTTTTATGCAGTCCCATGTACCTGTTTTTGCCTCTGTTGCCTGTGATTTTGGTATGACTCATTAACTTTACTTCTCTTAGGGGCTGGACTTTCATCAGGGTAGCCAGTTGTAATTTTTGCCTTCGTTTCCACCTCAGTGCTCTCCAGCACATTGTTTAACAGGGGTGTTGGCTGATTACTATTGGTTACCTGATGGGATACACCCAGAGCCACCTTAATTTTTCTGTTCCCATGCATAGTAATGGGAGGCCTATGTGTGTGGGGGGGTGTTTCCTCCCATTTTCTTGATTCTTTTTCTTCTCCTCCCCTTTTGCCCCATGTTAGAAACAAGAGTTTCCTCTGGGGCTTCCTCCTCTTTCCCTGGGCCATCCACCTTGTGACTGGGGCGGTGGTCTCTGAGCCAATGACGGGTCAGCAAACAGGCTGACTCCAGCCCAGTGGGAGGCTCCTGGGTTCCAAATGGACCAATTAGCTTATTTAGGTACATTGAATACCTGGATAAGTAACATCTGCCTCTTTGTCCTCGTGGTATCGACCCCGGTCTTGCCGGTCAAGAATTTGAAGGTATAAAAGAAACTCTACTTTTTTTTTTCCTTTTGATGGCTTTAATCCATCCTCGCGACTTCTGCCCGAGGCCAATAAAACACAGCTATTCTCCCTTTGTAAAAAGAAAGAGGGGTTGGGTTTCCTTCAATTGTCTGCCCTTTTCTGTCTCCTCCACTATTTTTGTTTTACTCTGTAGTTAACTTTGCATAGAGCAGCTTCATACGCAGGACGTGTGCGGTGGACCCAGGCACTCTCTTCTCATTGCCGGTTACAAGGGCCTTTTCCTTATTCTAACCTGGGGGTTTGTGGGGCCGGGGTGGCGGGAGGAAGAAGAGTTTGGCTGTAGTCTTCCTTCTGCATTTCACACACATTCTGCCCTCTCTCTCTCTCTCTCTCTCTCTCTCTCTCTCTCTCACACACACACACACACACACACACACACACCCGCTTGGGTCCCTCTCGGTGTGTCTTCCTTCAAGATGACAGGGCGCTGGAGAAAAGGCTGCTGGAATCAGCTGGTAGGTACAGTAGTAACCCGAACCCCACCCACCCGCTGCCTTTGCTTGCTCAGGTTTCTCCGGTCACTCCTGCCAGGGGAGAAGACATGTAAATGCGCCTCCAGAGGAGGGGCTGGGGGAGCTGGGAGTGGCGGGGGCGGTGGAAGGTGAGCCTGGGAAGGTGGCCGAGCGCCCCTTCTGCCGGGGTCCTTCCCAGTGCTCCCTTGGGGTGTCAGCCCCAGCCCTGTTTTCCCCACTCCACCCCCCTTTTCGAAGGGATTGCCCTTTTTTTTTTTCCTCTGCGGCGGCGGAAATGACAGTGTGGTGCTGCCGTGGTGTCATGGTGCTGCCCCTGGACTGAGGGGCGAAAACTCTTAAGTTTAGCTCGGGAGACACAGCCGCGGTAGCATCGCGGCCGCCGTGCTGTCCCCTGCGGAGCGCGCGGGCTGGCGGATCCCGGCTGCTGCGCGGCGGCGGCGGCGGTAGCGGCAGCGGCGGCGAAGGCGGGCGGCGGCCTAGAGTGGCGGCGGCGGCGGCGGCCCAGGAGCTGGCGCCGGAGCCCCAGCCAGCTCCCTGCGGAGGCAGGCGAGCGCCCAGCGCCCTGGGGCGCGCGGAGGAGATGGCTGGCACCTGGGAACGCTATGGGTAAAACGCGCCCCCTCGCCGGGGCCCTGGGGGTCGAGCGTCGCCACCCGCGCAGGGCTCGGCCCCTGCTCCGGCCGCTCTTCAGGTGCGGCCGGGGCCCGGCGCCGGCTGAGGACTCTCGGTTTGGCGGGGCGGGGTGACGGGGCCCGCGAGGCTGGAGGCGGCGGCGGCGGGGGGCCCAGCCAGGCTCTGGCTCCCCGTCGTGCTCTTGGGGCCCGGGCTCCTGCCGCTGCCCTCCCGGGACGGAGTTTGCACTCCCGGGTGCGGGGCTGGGGTGGCCCGAGGCCTCCCGCGCAGCCTGGCCCGGCCGGGCGCGGGCACTCGAGCGGCTCCCCCGGCGCCCGGGCGCGAGTCTGGGAAAGGGCACCGCCGCCTTCCCACGCTCCCGCGGCCGGCAGCCTCCTCCGCCCAGGCGGCGCCCCTCGGCCGGCCGTCTGCCGGGCGGTGCTGGCGCAGCAGCCGGCGTTGCTGCGGACACTCTGCCGGCGGGGAGGCCCGGCGAAACTTAATCCCTTTTCTGCCAGGGGAGCGATCCTCCAGTCTCTGTTTGGGTGGTTCCTTATTTCTGGCCTAGCTGTGAAACCAGCTCTGTAGGGGAGAGGGAAAACTTACATGTGTCCACAGGACAGACTGCGACTGAACTAGGGGGAGGTGGGGTTTTTCCATTCCTGGCTCGTAAGAATTAAGTAAATAACGGCGGAGTAGATTTACAGAAACATTACTGGCGATGATAAGGTTTAGGTTACTTAGCACTTCGTGTGCAGCACATCATTTTTCAGAGGCGTTTATTCTTAGAGCAGGAAATTGGGATCCTGGGGTCATTGGGCTCTTCGCTTTCTCTCTCTCTCCGACACTCCCCTACCCGTCTTCACGTTCACTCACCTTCCTACTTGCCCATCCAAATCTCCCACCAGAGCCCCTCTGCCCCCAGCCTTGCCGCATCAGCCTTTGCACTCTCGGTCTCCCAGCCGTGCAGCGTCTTGCTTTTCAACCACTTTGACTTTTTGAGGATTTCTGAGCGTGAGGCAAGTCTATGGTGTTGGTTGTGTGTCTCTGAGGAGCTCTTATAAAGGAATATATTGGAAACCATGTAAATAGAGAAGTAAGGTGTGGGTGTTGATTCGGTGTGTGGGTTGATTCGTCCGATTTCTCACGTTGGGCCTTCAACCCCATTCTGCTCCCCCAGTACCCTGATCAGTTCTCTGGCAATGTTCCAACAGAAGGGAGTTGCTGAATAGGGACTTCCCCTCCCCTACTTTTCTGTTTTGGAAACGGTTTCATTCCACCCCATATGGTTAGCCCCCCCATATTCCCCTTTTTTTCTTCTTTTTAAATTTCATAATATTACAAGAGTACAAACGTTTTGGTTACATAAATTGCTTTTGCACCGTTTGAGTCAAAGTTATAAGTGTGTCCATCATCGGCAATCAGTCAGGTGGGGGGGAGGAGGGGATGGGTAAATTCACATTCCCCTTTCGACTCCTCCACTCATCACTGCCCTGAGGGGGAAACAGTCTTTACTATTTTTATTTAAATCAATTAACTTAATATGGATATATAATGTGAATTAGATTTCTCCTGATTGTTCCTCACAACTTGATTTATGTGGTTGGAATACAGGTCTAGGAGCCAAGAAGATCAGAGGGTTCATCCCAAATCTGATGTTGCATTGGCTTCATGGCCTTAGGACATTCCTATGACCTTTCTTTCATAGTTGGTGCACTTGTGTAAAAGGCATAATATTGTGTACTGGGTATTGTGAGTCTTGGCTTGGTCCTTTGAAGATGAAAGGGTTCTATAAATCCTCAGCATTATATTTTTCAAAGAAAGCACTTCATTTACCTTTTATTGGGTTAGTGGATTGACTGGGTGTAAGTAGGAACCCTACTTTACTGAGAACCTTACTTTGCCATTATTAGCCCTCCTGGGAGCCAAATCTATCATCATACATAGGTCCTAAATCTGTTTTTTCCTCCAATACATGTACAACTGAATAAAAACATACATACAACTAGGTATACAGAGTTATGGTGATAATTTTAAGTTGAGGCTTGAATCATATCTAATGTATTCTAACCCAGCAATCTGAGTCAGACTCATTTGAAAACTTAACCTCACCTATTTTTAGTCTATAGGGGGCAGTTAGTTAATTTCTAATGAAAAGTGGCATAAATAATTTTAGGCATGGCTATATAAGCACGATTAGCATCTAGCAGCAGGGAGTCAACAATATTTATTAAGCACCTATAATATACAGATTCCTCTGCTGACTGGGCTGAAGCCCCAGACTTGACTTAGTATTTTGGCCTCCTGTTTGTTCCAGGCCTAACTCCATACTTGCAGCCCCAGAATTAGGACAGGGAAGGGCTGTCCCAGGGAAGGGCAGGACAGGGATAGAGGCCAGGGACATGAAGAGGTGGTTGTGTCCCTCCTATTTACTTTCATGACTACTAGAATTCTCATCTGGCATGTTGTACCTTGCAAGGCCACCTCTGGGAAGTACTGCCACAAATCAGAGTGACTTGGTTGCTTTATGAACAAATCTGAACAGTGCAAATTGATTTAGATGAAATTGGTTTAGTTAATCCCTCCTCTAAGAGCTGAGAAACTTGCTCCAACTTGAAGATCCTAAAGTAGTGCCAGTGGAGTCTCATAATTGAATCCAAATATTGCTCTGGGTAGTGAGCCTGTCCATTCCCTCATCCCTCCTCCCATAAAATCTGCTGCCACTGCAACAATTGACAAGGAAACTACAGAAGGAGTATGTCTTCATTGCTCAGTGAACCTCATTCATTGGCTTGGTGAAGAGGAGAGAATGTTGTCTTTTCATTCTATCCCTTAGAACTCAAATTCTGTCTTTCTCAACAGGGACATAGAGCCCTAAAAAGGGTGAGGACAGGGCTGAGGCACAGAATGTATCTCAAATGGCTGTTCTTGGAGGTATCTGCTTGGTCTTGTGTGTGTCTGTCATCCAATCTTTTTTTTTGTAAGTTTTTTTTTTAATCAAACTTATTTTATTATTTATTTTTGAGACAGAGTCTCGCTCTGTCACCTGCAGCCTCAAACTCCTGGGCTCAAGCGATCCTCCTGCCTCAGCCTCCCAGGGTGTTAGGATTATAGGCGAGAGAAGCCACCTCGCCCACCTCACCGGCCTGTCATTCAATCTTTATAGACGTTGGTAACTTCCTAGCTGTTGGGCCATGGAACTTGGCTGCTAATGGAGGCCAGGAGGTGCTCCATTTCCATTTAGCATCAAGTTTCTGTTGTTCTCTCTTCTGTGCAAACAAGAGAATGAGGCTCTGTGTTCATGAAGTGCCTACCACCTTACTTAAGCTGGATGTCTTAACTTAGAGCATTGCATCATCAAAATAGGTGTAATATGTTGATACTGGATATACAACAGTTCAGGAGGGTTCAAAACTATTCACTTTTTGATGAATGAAATTTTGGTACCAAGGTGGTGTCTTTCAGATCTCTCAAAAAACATGGTGTTCATCACCGAGCGGTGTACAGAAGAGACTAGAAAAATGTTTCTCAACCAGCATGTTGGGTCATGCTAGCAAATGAGAAGACCAGATGAGTGGTGTTGAGACAAGAAATTCCAGCTCCAATTATCCCCCTATGCAGGCTACTAGTCCCCTTTTTATATCCTTTCTCCTCCAAGGATCAATATATGTTTCTCTCTCCATTTTTATGTATTAAAACTCTGTTAAGAGTTTTTGTAGGCTCTGGAAGTCTGTGGCTCTTTCTACTTGTTTCTCTCTTTCCATTTTCTCCTTCTTCATGACCATAGGCAGATATAATCTTTTTGATAGTCAATCTCCCAGCTACTGCATTCACCCACCCACCCTTTTCTTTTTTGGAGACAGAGTCTCACTCTGTTACCCCACTAGAGTGCAGTGGCGAGTACAGCAGTGTCATCATAGTTCATTGCAACCTCAAACACCTGGGCTCAAGCCAACCTCTTGCCTCAGCCTCCCCAGTAGCTGGAACTACAGGCATGCGCCACCTCACCCAGCTAATTTTATCTGTTTTTGGTACAGATGGGGTCTTGCCTCTTGCTCAGGCTGGTCCCCAACTCCTGAGCTCAAGTGATCCTGCCCGCCTCCCGGGGTGCTAGGATTATAGGTGCGAGCCACCACGCCTGGCCTGCACTTTCCCTTAGAAATCCTATAAACTACTAAGACTACTGGACGGTATAAGATGTTTAAAGTATGGGTGGTGGAGGTATTTTGAATAATGTGCCAACATCCCATCATTCCCTTCTGCATGTGGGGTTTACCTGAATACACACTAGGATGTTGGTTCAGCCTAAGTGGGTTAGCAAAACATCATTCGAAAGAGTTATCCTACTTGAGTTCTCATCTCCCTGCACAGCTCTAACTGCCTGACCTTGGGCTTTGTTTCAGTCTCTTTCCTGCAGGTCAGACTCCTCTGGTTGATGAACAGCATCCCCAGTCTCTGGATCTGGTAACAAACCCATTATATAATCTAAGATTCTCCTGAAATGTAAAATCCCAGTTTTTGCCATTTGCCCAGATAGGAGCATAATGTATGGACATGGCAGACAATGCTAATTCAGGACAACGAAGTGTCTGAATATATAATACAGCCCAGAGATAGGAAAATGGTTTATGGTCCAGAATCCTCAGTCACCTTGTCTATAGACCTTTGTTCAGTGTTGCTAGGATCCATGTGGTTCCCAGGGAAGTAGAAGCTTGATTTCAAGTAGGCCTCTGTTTTCTGTCCCTTGTTTTGGACCTGAACTTGGGGTCCTCTCAGTGTAACTTTCAACAGCATGTCTCACATGCATATATTGCCAATTTTATTCTGTAGAAGTAGAGATGACTGCCCATCCAGGTGTACCACTGAACATTTAAAAATTTGCAAATATCTCATTGGGAAACAGAGGTTGGGAAAAGCAGTCCTAGAATAGATGGAAAGCTGTACCGGTTTATTAAGTTTACCAGTTAAATTAAGTTTATTCTCCATTTGTTCCCCAACCTTGCAACTGCCAGTGTAATCTGCATTAAGATAAAGGTGTTATGAATTGTATTTAGGATTCCTGTCAATTACCATGTGTTACCTTGGCAAATCCGTTTCTTGGTTACTTAGATTAATCTTTTGTCTTTGTAGCAGATTTAGGACTTTTAGTTCTGCTATTTTGATATTCATTTTAATGTTTATGATGACTATATTATATAAAGTACCCAATGGTTGGATTTAGGAGCTAATAATCGAAAAGAAGATCATTAAATCCGTGTACTATAAAATATTAAGAAGGCTTTAATAACCTATTAGACAGGAACTAGCTCTGGTGCTCTCTGCCAGTTGGTAATCAACCCTCCCGTCCTGAACTCTCCCTGTGAGTGATGAAAGCTTCAGAGAAAAGAAGAGAGACAGTTTTTCCTGGGGACGGGGAGGGGGAATCCCAGTCTAAAGGTAAAGACATGAGCATAAGAAATAACTACAATCAGACTCATGGTCCTTCAGAAGTCTTGTGGGAGAATGTGGTTGTCCTCCATTATGTCAACCATGTGTTTGAGATTAATTTCCAAACATTTTTGGCTTTTCTTAATAACTTGCTTTGTATCTGTCATCTGTGAATGTGTGATGAGAACACCTAAATTTGTAAAGCAAGTTAATACTTTTATTTTATCCTCATCTGATCCTCACAAGAGCCTGTGAGATGGGTAGGGCAGGTATTTTTTCATTAGATAGGTGAGGAAGCTGTGGCCCAAAGAGTTTAAATGTCTTACCTAGGATTGCTCAGCTAATTTGGTTTGGATCCAGGACTACAACCAGGCTCTATAATGAGGAGCAAATGAGATCATGGCTTTGAAACCATTTAAAAAGTATAAAATGATAACAAATGTAAGGTGACTATTATTATTAATTATGATTGTGGACCACCTAGACCCTTTCTTTCTAGGTTTCTATTTTCAGCCTTTGTCCTATAGAGTGCAAATTCTATGCATTGGTTGCTTTTTGTGTTCCCAAATGATCTTTTTTGAGCTTCAAGGGGTCTTTTTCTAATCATGGTGTTCTGGGATTTGGTTGTCTTCTTTTTCAGTCCCAAGAGATGTTCCCATTAGTTTATATTCCCATGGGACTTCTCTCCCCTTTGGTTGTCTTCTAGAACACCCATTGTATCTTCCTCCAGGTACAACATACAAAACCACTGTACTTCAGCACCCTGGCTCAGCCACGAGAACGTAATGTATTTTATTTCCACTTCCATGGTGATGATGTCCATCTAATAAATAGGATTTGTGTTTTTAGGAGCTAGTTTACAATAATCTGGGGTGTCTTTTCTATGTGGTAACAGACAGAGCAAGAGCTCATAGGATGTCAGAGCTAGAAAGCATCTTAAAGAGATCATCTGGTGATTCTAGTCCAACTTGAACATTTTACAATTGAGGAAACATCAGACTAAGCTAGGGCTCATTTGCTCATCCCCCAAGGCAGGGAGATAGTTTCTAGTACTTTAAGGAAGAGCTCATGGGACATTAATGTTAATATCCTGAAGAATGTTTATTTTATATTAATTTGTTTTTTAAAAAACCCTACAACTCAGCTCAATTCTTAATCTACAGCCCAGAGATCAGGCTTGGTTTCACACTCATGGATTTTCTGTGACAAAGGGGATATTATGGCTCCTCAGGGGAGGTAGTGAAAGCCCAGAGCCATGCTCTGTAGATCTGGAAGATGAAAACTAGACAGAATATTAACTGTTGAAATAAGTGGGCATTTAATTATGCTCAAATAACATTTGAAATAATAGAATTCTGCCAAGTGCAGATCACGGCTTCTCTCTTGATCAGAGTTAGCTGAAGAGTTAGTTAGATTTGGACGGCAATGCTGAAATCAGTCTTTTATAAGTGTAGAATGTATTATTTTTATCTCAGTCATCTTCATTGAATATCTTCTTATACATTTCTACCTAGTCACACAGCCATATGATACCTTCCTATAGTTTATTCTCATCAACTTTTTTCAGAGGTCTCAGCCTGAAGTGGGGGGGAGGGTGCAGGGTGAAGATAAGCTATACAGGAACAATTTTTTAGTAGAGCTGGGGCAAATGCATAAACATACATATTTGACTACATGGCAGTAACTAAATGATTTGGGAGGGAACTAATCAGGGTGTGTGGATGTGGGCATTTCTTTTCTTAATATGGCAACTGGTTCTGCCCTCCCAGGCATTTCATCAATGCATTTTTATGACAAACCATTTTTCTGGCAAAAGTCTCATGATTACCTGTCATTGGGTCACACCCTATCAGGTTCACATCTTGTCTTTATCATTAGCACACTCTCTAACTCTGTATAGATTAGTGATTCACAAACTTTTTGAAGTTGCAACACTCTGCCATTGTTTAATTTTTGTTGTGCCACTTCCTCCTGCTAAACATATTTCATGATAATAGGAGTCAAATATTTTTCAGGAGTCACATATATTTTTTAAGTAAATAAAAATTGGGAGCTGAGAATTTTCTGACACTTGTTGATCATTAGAGATATCCTAGGGTATTGCAAAACTCAGAGAAGGAATCACTGACCTAGAAAAACAATCAAAAGGAGCAAACAATCCAATAGAGTTTATAAGTACCACATAATTGCACAGTTGGCAATATAGCATAGTGATTAACTATTTATACTCTGGAGTCAGACAGACCTGAGTTTGAATCTCTTTTTTAAAAAATTGAGATATAATTCACATACCATAATATTCACAATTTTAAAGTGTACAATTCAGTGGTTTTCAGTATATTCACAAAGTTGTGAAACTGTCACTACTATCTAATTTCAGAACACTCTCATCATTCCAAAAAGTCACTCCTCACCCCCTATTCCCCCCACACCCCCACCCCTGGCAACCACTAATCTACTTTTTCTTCCTATGGGTTTGCCTATTCTGGGCATGTCATATAAAAGGAATCATACAATATATGGCCTTTGTGACTGGCTTCTTTCACTTAGTGTAATGTTTTCAAGGATCGTCCATGTTGTAACATGTATTAGTACTTCATTCCTTTTTGTAGCCAAATCTTTAATAATACTCCATTTTATGGATATACCACATTTTGTTTATCCATTCATCAATTGATGGACATTTGGGTTGTTCCCTTTTGGCTATTATGAATACAGCTGCTATGAACATTTGTGTACATGCTTTTGAGTGAGCTTGTTTTCAGTTCTTTTGGGTATATACCTAGGAGTGGAATTGCTGGGTAGAATTGCTGGGTCATACGGTAACTCTACATTTAACCTTTTGAGGAACTGTCAAACTGTTCCCCAAAGCAGCTGCACCATTTCACATTCCCACCAGCAATGTATGAGGGTTCCAATTTCTCCACATCCTGACTGACACATGCTATTTTCTGGTTTTTGTTTATTTGTTTGGTTTTATTACAGCCATCTTAATGAGTGTGAAGTAGTGTCTCAATGTGGTTTTGATTTGCATTTCCCTATTGGCTAACGATGTTGAGCATCTTTTCATGTGCTTATTGGCCATTTGTATATCTTTGAAGAAATGTCTATTTAAATCCTTTGCCCATTTTTCAATTGAGTAATTTACCTTTTTTATTGTTGAGTTGTAAGAGTTCTGTGTATTTCTAGATACTAATCCCATATCAGATATATGATTTGCAAATATTTTCTCCTATTCTGTGGGTTGTCTTGTCACTTTGTTGATGGTGTTGTTTTGTAACACTAGCAGCACTAAAGTTTTAAATGTATTTTTTTGGGGGGGATGGGGTCTTGCTCTGTCACTTAGGCTGGAGTGCAGTGGTGCAATCATATAGCTCACTGCAGCCTTGAACTCCTGAGCTCAAGCGATCTTCCTGCCTCAACCTCCCAAGTAGCTTGGACTACAGGCATGCACCACCATGCACAGCTAATTTTTTTCATATATATATATATTTTAGAGACAGGGTCTCACTATGTTGCCCAGGCTGGTCTTGGACTCCTGTCCTCAAGCAATCCTTCCATCTCAGCCTCCTGAGTTGGTGGGATCATAAGCGTGAGCCTCCGTGCCTGCCTAAAGTTTTAAATTTTGATGAAGTACCATTAATCTATATTTCTTTGGTTGTTTGTGCTTTTGGTATTATCTAAGAAACTGTTGCTTAATTTAAGTTCACAAGGATTTACACCTATCTTTCCTGCTAAGAGTTTTATAGTTTGAGCTCTTACATTTAGGTTATTGATCTGTTTTGAGTTAATTTTTAAATATGATGTGAGATAGGGCTCCAACTTCATCCTTTTGCATGTGGCTATCCAGCTGTCCCAGCACCATTTGTTGAAAAGATTATTCTTTCTCCACTGAATGATCTTGGAACCATTGTCAAAAATTAGTTGACCATAAATATTTGGGTTTATTTCTGGAGTTTTATTCCAAGTTTGATTCTTAGCTTTGCTACTTGCAAACAAGTGTAACTTTGGACAAGTTACCTTTTCTTGTAATAATATACCTACCTTTTAGAGAGTTTTTGTGAAAATTAAATGACATAATGCATATAAAGGGTATTGTAAAGGTGCTTAGATAATCAGGGAGGTAGGGAAAATGGAGGGTAGTTGAAAGGATGCTAAAATATTGGGAGTAACCAGAACAAGGAGGCCTCGTAAATGAGAGGTGATTGAACACATGTTTGAAGAAGTTGAAAACATATTCAGTTCCCCAAAATTGGCTAAAGCAGTTACTATATGACAATAAAGTCAAACAGAATAGAAACAGTATGGAAAAGTTACTTACAATAAGCAACAGACAGTAACCATCTTACAGTATTCTTTATAGAACTGAAATCAGTTAAGGTAGGTTATTTTAGAGCACTAATGCTTGAATTTTTTTCTTTCAAAGACTCTTGAGAATCTTTTGAAAGCTATGGACAACCCTCTCCCCATAAACATGCATATATGACATCCACACAACATTCTGCGGTTCTAGGATGTTTAGAAGTCACTGGTTAAAAATCCTATTTCAGGCTGCGTGCGGTGTCTCATGCCTCTAATCCTAGCGCTTTGGGAGGCCAAGGCAGGAGGATTGCTTGAGGCCAGGAGTTCAAGACTAGCCTGGTCAACATAAAGAGACCCTGTCTCTACCAAAAAAAAAAAAAAAAAAATTAGCCGGGCACGGTAGCACACACCCGTAGTCCCAGCTACTTGGGAGCCTGAGGCAGGAGAATTGCTTGAGCCCAGGAGTTTGAGGCAGTGAGCTATGATGTTGCCACTGCACTCCAGCCCAGGTGACAGAGCAGGACACTGTCTCCAAAAGAAAAAAAGAAAAAAAAATCTTTTGATCTTACCCAAAGCAATCCTCCTGATCCATAGCATACTTTCCCAAGCTTAATTTCATAGTGAGGTTCAAGTGTCACACTGACTCAGGAACAAATTTTAGTGCTCCAGGCAAAATGGAAGAGCTTTTCCTCTGTACAGAAGAATTTATACGGCACCCTCCTAAGACTTAGGAGAGCTGTGGTACTCTAATTATTTTTATATAGGTTTCAACACATATACATGCCTTTCAGCAATACTCCTGACCAGCCCTGGTAGCTTCCAACACAGACATTGAGGAATGCAGACATACAGTTCTAGAAGAAATAGTAATAGAAGTGCAGTGTGAGGTGGAGATGGGCCTAAAGAAAGAACTGTGACCCTGGAAGGGACTCAGAATGAGTTAGATTCAGAGAAACTCGGAGGGACACAGAGAGACAAAAATAGAAGTGGAAACATGCTGTTTAGAAACCCTCTCTTAAATAGTCAAGATAAACTTCAGTGAAGGAGGTGAGATGATTGAAATAAAGGTGTAGGGGAAAGAACAAAGGCATTGGCATTAGACTGACCCATGCTCTGGTATGTATGTTTCTGGTTGATTTACTTAATGACTCTAAGTCCCAGTTTCATAACTATAAGATGGATAGAGTAACAGTAAACTTCCTCACAGGCTTTCTGAAAGAATTTAGTGAAATAATGTGTAAAGTACCAGTACTTAACACCGAGTACCCAGAAAGCAGGAAGAGCTCAATAAATGCTAGGGCCCTTCTTACTTCTGATTTAAGGGATGCTTC
This sequence comes from Daubentonia madagascariensis, assembly GCA_023783475.1. Classification (NCBI taxonomy): domain Eukaryota; kingdom Metazoa; phylum Chordata; class Mammalia; order Primates; family Daubentoniidae; genus Daubentonia; species Daubentonia madagascariensis. Next base: position 1,365,354 of record JAKFHU010002579.1, read on the forward strand.
ACTAACAATTATTGAATACAGTACCTATTTTGTGTGAGGCACCATGCTGTGAATAAAACTATGAAATAGTCAATGGCCTCAAGGAGCAGGGAGAGTTAGCTGGAGATGCCGATATGTACATGAAATAAAACAGAATGTTCTGGAAGCCTCCAGTGGTTGAAGTGATAAACGTGTAAATGAGAGAACGCCTAGGTTTCTAGGCTTGGATGGTGATACTCACCAGATATGGAAATCAGAAGAGGAGCAGGTGTTGTGTGTGTGTGTGTGTGTTTTGTTTTGTTTTGTTTTGTTTTGTTTTGTTTTGCAGAAGTGAGGATGAGCATAACAACTTCATTTATGGATATGTTGAATTTGATCATCTGAGGAATATATCAGGTGGATCTATCTAAGGCAATATTCCTGCCTTCAGTGAAAGTTGGAATCTTTCATCTCTAAAGTCTCTTCCAATTCTAAGATTCAATGATATATGTACATTTTAATTGTTTTACTTTTTCATCTCTAAAGATGAATGCTGATGTTATAAGCTACGAAATACTGGCCAACAATTTTCAAGCACTTGTAAATTGTAAAATAAAAGTATGACATGTCTCACTTTTTAAAAAAAGTGGCTATACAAACATATGAACCTACTAAACCAACTGAAAGTGACTGATTTACCAAACGATTCTTTACTTTTATAGCCAAATTTCTTATTAATTTCCATTAAATAGTTAGTTCAGTGCACTTAAAAGTTTTGATTTAGAAACAGCTTTTAGGTATACATCTATTGTATACACAAGGTGTAATTGTATTTAGTATTTATGTATTCTGTGAGATATGTAGATATCACTGATAAATGACAACATCTGAACAAATATCAATGGCAGAATCAAATTTTTAAGCCCCGATGAGTGTCCCCTGTGATAGTGAGATGATGAATAGAAGCTACTCAAAAGCAAAAGATGCCTTTCTCTTCCCTATAAATAGGACTAACATTTTCAGTCAATAAGGTATGTTTTATATTTTTTCTTTAGGTAAGGCTAGCTTAGTTGTGTGTGTGTATTTTAATTAGTGGATGACCCATGGCAGTAAGTACGTATGTGTTCAGCACAGAAATGCCTGTGGGAGAGTAGATAGATTGACCAAGAGGTTAGTTTCTTGTCAGTTGGTGACTTCTTTTACTCTCTGAAGCATGCTAAAATGAAGGTTACCAAATCTGAAAATTTTTGGCTGCTTGCCTTGCTAACTTCTATCTAGATCTTGATTTGCATCCTGTTATATTTTAGGAAGTATGAAAAGACACATGCAAGGTAAGCTTTATAACAAGCTTGTGCTAGTTCAGCAGGTGTTTAATAGTAAAAGCAAACTGAAGCCACAAGGTAATATGACTTCATCATTGATCAGCAGCTATTGCTGTGTAAGTCGAAAAGTTGACTTCAGAATGAAACGAAAACGTATTCTTCATTTGGTTTGATGAAATGAAGGGTTTTCTGTAGGTGAGGAAAGAAAGCGAAAGTGAAAACTATCATCTTTTGTCTCTAGTAACTCAGTTCATTAGAAATAGGATGGAATAGAAATCTCTATGTGTGATAATAGGAAGTAATTCAAGTTTACACTCTGAAGAGGAGCTTATTATCCTGCACCAAGAACTACATTTTTCTAAAGCTCTTTCTTCTTTTTTACGCAGGCTCTCAGAATGGCATCTTTTCAGGAAGTAGAAAGTTAGTTTAAAATACAGCCTTGTTTTCCTCCCACTGGATGTGAAATAGGAGTGGTTCCTATATTTTACCTTGAAGTGAAATAGAGAACAATACTGGAGAATAGAGATTGAGAATTTTGCAGTGCCTCAGCTTCATCACAGCCCAGGACAAGAGATGCCAGTGTAGAATATGTGAGATAATGATCCATGCCAATGTTGTGAGCTAGAATGGTAATGTTAATCAGTCAGCCAGGATTCAGAGGTAGCCACCCGGTTCTATTCATTAGTGCAGGAAAATAAACTCAGGCATTTGTCAAAAACAAGGTTTGAAAGGGGAGAAAGGCTTCCTGGTTAATTCCCAAATCGCTTTCTTATTGCTCAAGCATCCCTGGGGCGCCCAGCATGTAAAGCTTCCATTGGTTAGTGCATAATTATGTTATATCCACTTTTCCTTTGGAAATGCTTAATGACTTTTGCATTGTATTCCTTGCAGGTGAAAGCCCAGCCTCTGTGGTTCTTAATGCCTCAGCAGGATCATTTTCACTAAAGATGGAAACACTGGAGTCTGAATTGACCTGTCCAATCTGCCTAGAGTTGTTTGAAGACCCCCTTTTGCTCCCTTGTGCTCATAGTCTCTGCTTCAGCTGTGCTCATCGCATCTTGGTCTCAAGCTGCAGCTCTGGTGAATCCATTGAACCCATTACTGCTTTCCAGTGTCCTACATGCAGGTATGTTATCTCACTGAACCACCGGGGCCTGGATGGTCTCAAGAGGAATGTGACCCTGCAGAACATTATTGATCGCTTCCAGAAGGCTTCAGTCAGTGGGCCTAATTCTCCAAGTGAGAGCCGCCGGGAGAGGACTTACAGGCCCAGCACCGCCATGTCTAGTGAGCGAATTGCTTGCCAATTCTGTGAGCAGGACCCACCAAGGGATGCAGTGAAAACATGCATCACCTGTGAGGTCTCCTACTGTGACCGCTGCCTGCGGGCCACACACCCCAACAAGAAACCTTTCACCAGCCACCGCCTGGTGGAACCAGTGCCAGACACACATCTTCGAGGGATCACCTGCCTGGACCATGAGAACGAGAAGGTGAACATGTACTGTGTATCTGATGACCAACTGATCTGTGCCTTATGCAAACTGGTGGGTCGTCACCGAGACCATCAGGTCGCATCCCTGAATGATCGATTTGAGAAACTCAAGGTAAGGGATCTGGGGAACTATCTCTTAAATAACTTTGTCTCTTTGTAGATAGTTATGCAGTTAGCAAGTTCCCTAATAAAATGGATCATGTTTCATATGACAAGTAAGTTACCTTCAAGTTGCTCTCTACTCACCTGCCAACTCTCCCAGGAACCTATCTCATCTGTTGCATAAGCCTTCCTGCATTCATACACTTCTGGCCAATTCTGGGGGAGTTAGCCCATGGTCTGCCACACCAGTGGTCCATTCAGGGAAAGAGCACCCTCTCTCCTCTGTCAGTGACATAGTGCATATTACATATTTTTGCTATCATCTTTCCACCTCTTTTAAGTATGTGAATACCTGTGTAGGTGTATTACAATTAGCATATGTCTGATTTGATATGTATGTATATAGCAATGGGAAGGTGGGGTGTGTCTCTGTAGGTGGAGTTGGAGGTGTCTCAGTGTATCTATGTAGGTGAGAGATTTTTGTGGAGGACATTAGTGTATGTTTGTGTTTACATACTCAATACACTAAAGAAAGAAATGTTTGGCATTGGCCATTACAAATTGCCATTAAACACTAACACGGGGCTAATTCTAAGCTTGCCTTTAAAAACAAAACAGCACAAACAAACAAAAAAGAAACATCAGTGTACCATGAAATCATTAGGGATAATCAAATATCCAAACTAAAAATTTAAATTGAAGGCAAAAAATATTTAATCCAGTGTCAAATTTTGTGCAAGTGTTCATTATTGTGGGCTGTAGACAGAAGCACTTGTTTGCAGTTCTTGCCTTAGAAGTTCCTAGTCTTTCATTTGTGTTCAGTGGACAGAGTTTTCTAAAGTTACACAATATTTATGTGCAAGTCTAAGCACCTATTTTTTAAAGTCCTCCTACCTCACATTCATATTAACAAATGACAGATCCAGCCAATTGTTTTATCACCATTGCCTGCCTACTATGTGGTATAATTTCTCTTAAGAAGGGAGCCACTTAACAGAGATTCCAGAAAAATAAAACATTTAAATGGATAGTAAGATTACCACCCCAAACTAGGGCCTGAGTACGTAAACCAAGCTAGAGGAAAGACCCAGATAGGATAAAAGGAGGGAAAGAAGGGAGTGGAGATTTCTCTCCTGCCATACTGTGGAAAACTCATTGTAAATTATGTAAAAATTACATATGATGTTGGTGAGGGTAGCAGTACTCAGAATTGGATACATTTTCTCTTCTGTAATTTGTTGCAAGTAATATTAACAGTAGTCACACTGACAATGATTTGTGCCTCTTTTGGTTATTATTTATATCTAATATTTATAAATTTACACAAAATTCAATGGTTATCTTTTGATTTCACTCAAGGTGATATTATAATTCATATCAAGGTTGCAGAGAGGAAGAATCTCATTGACTTCAATTCTTAGACTCATAAAATGTTAGGCCTTTGACTTGGTCCAGTTGAAGCCCTACACTTTAAAGTTGTATAAACTGAGACTTTGATAGTTAAGTGCTTTGGTCAAAGTCACAAAACTGGTTAGCCTCTAGACTGAGTTAACTCTCCTCTCTACTGTAGCCTACTGCCACTTTGTTTTGGAGCTAAGTTTTCCCCATGAAATGTGATTTGAAACTTAACTTTATGCTCCAGCAACTGCACATTTCATGGGTCATAGATAAACGATTAATGGCATCAGGGAAAGGACATATTGTACAAACTTACAGCTTCATAATGGCAAAAGATAGGGGTGGGGTTGTAGGAAGAGTGGGGGATATGGAGAGGATAGAACAATCTCTGCCAAATATTTGCAGGTGTTGGGACTACAATAAAGCATTGGCCTTGAGAAATATTACAAACAGAAAAATCTGTATCCATATGTACTGTTGAGATAACAAAAAGACTGGATAGAGTAAGCCTGTATCTACAGAACACCAGCTGTTTGAAAACATCCGAAAACATGAAAACACTGGATAATTGATTAGATATTTGGCATCGTGCGGCTATAGCCCTCATATCCAGGGATAGATGGAACACAAAAGTATTTTTACCAAGATACTTTAGTCTGTGACTAATCACTAATTTTTGGAGAAAGAAAGGCTATATTTTGAATAGTTCCCCTTTAATATTTTAGGAAATGTGCAGAAAATTCTGATTATAAATTAAGTGGAAACTATTTTTGCTCATTTTTGGATGGAGAGTGGAAACATATGAATCATTCCCAACTGTGTGGTTCGTTATGTTGTCTGGAACATCTTGGACTTTGGGGAGGGAGAGGGAGGTGCTGCTTGTGTGTGGGGGTGGGGTGGGGGGAGGTCACTTTGGTTTGGTGCCAAATGTAAAAGGATATTAATTCTCTACATTAAGCAGAGAGGAAGTCTGACTTTTAGTGTCACATATACTCACTTCTTTGGGTTAATTTTGAATTAGAACAGCATTTAGGATTATCCCCTTAATCTGCTTGATTCTTCCCCAAGGAGAAAGGAGAAAGCTGGCTGGCAGAAGCTATGGGGGAGATTGCCTGACCATACTCCCCTGGCCCTGGGAGGAGCACACAGTCCTGTAGGAGAAGGGGAAGAATGACAGTATATCTACATTTATCTGGGGGTTTGTCTTTCTGGCCAGTAGCTGATACAGTGTTTATTTTTCCTTTTTGGTTCTGGAGCTTCATTGTTGGCATTTGTAAGTACTTTTATGTTACTAACCTTCCTGATTAGGATTAGTGGCTGCTAATATTTATTTGTTCAATAAAGAATAAACCAAACCATTATGTTATAGATAAAAGCTCAGAATAACCAGAAGCTAACCTGTCTTCTTAACATGTACTCAAAATGGATTAGAGGACGTGGGGTACTTAGTATATTTTATGATCTTATTTAGTTGTCTAGTCTACCTATAGGGTTGAGATGAGGGATACATGTCCTTCAGAAGGCTTACCAGTGTTTCAATTAATTCTTCAATTTCAAAGAATACTTGTGTTTGTAACAGTTATTACAGTAGTGAGGCCTATCAGTATTTATTTTCTCCATTGCTTCTCTCTTTTTACTTGCTAGTCCCAATATATATCTTAGTTCATGCTGCATTTCCATAAAACTGCTTAACATTTTAGAATTTTCATTATCACATGAGTTTCTTCCCTTATAAAAGATTGATATCATTGTATTAATAAATGTTGGCTTTATAAAAAGAGGTCAAATTTCAGTGGCTCTCTATTGTTGACAGATGTCAACTTGATATTCTAAGTCCTGTACAACTCAATTCCTGTGCTGCCCATTACTTTTTCCCCCTACTCCTCTCAAACATGCTACCTTCATCTACCCAGCTAAGCCTCCTTCCTAACTGTCTGCTAAACATACAATTCTCCTTTCTGACTTTTAACTTTCACTAGTGCTCTCCTAGTGGCCTGCTTAGGAATCCTACCTATTCTTTAGTGCTCCACTCAAACCCCACAAGGCCACTCCCACACACCACAGCTACACCATAAACTCCTTGAGGCCAGACACAATGTCTTTTATTTCTTAAGTATTCTTCTCCTTAGTGTCTAGCACACATAGTATTTGCTCAAGAAATCCAAATGAATTCAGTCATAATGGATTTTCAGGAAGTATACCAGTGTTTTTATCTTGCTTTGGTTCTCATCTTAGAAGATGTGAATCTGGCTTGCCATTATGAGTACTTTTAAAAGTCTGAAAAAAAAATCTCCTGTGAACTACTGAAAATATTCAAACCCAGAGTGTTAGCAAAAGTATGGCACGTCCAGCATGTCCTTAATTTTAAGTGCCTATTCATTTTGATTGTTGGATTTTCCAACTTCCATACCCTATGGTGACATCTGTATAAATCAGATGTGATTATTATAATTCTCTTTGAGAGTGATGTCTTCACATTTCCATGCCCACAGCCTGCCAAAAATATAGCTGATGAAAACCAGGAGGAATAGAGGAATTTCCTGAAAGGAATAAACAAGCACATTTTCTTTTTCTCATTACATTTCCACAAATTCATTTCTACAGATAATTCTTAAATGCAGTTACATTTACATATCAGGGATCTTGTAGTTATAAAATATTACCTGGCACTGGAGTAAGCTTTTTGTCATGGGAAAGTAAAACACACACACACATGAAGAGAGACTGAGACAGAGAGAGCTAAAGATTGCCAGACAAAGAGAAGGGAGATATGAGACTTGGAGGATGTTCAAAGGAAAACCACAGTGAGAGTTAAAAGGTTGGAAAATATGATAGTCTAGAATCTTATCACAGTTGATTACTTGTCCTTCTTCCTACTCAGTTACTCTATCATCCACCCACCCATTCACTCAGCCACCACCTTCTCTCAGTCATTTGTCTACTCACCCACTTAACACCCACTTCTGTCTGCCAAGACAGATACCCTCTCAACTTACGTACCAATGGGCATTTGACTGTTTCTGAACCAGTATGAGTATAAATATAAGAGAAAGGGAGAGTAATATCTTTTTGAGAGACTGGGTTGAGAGAGGGTATCTTTGCATACATATGTATGCATCACTATATACGAGTGTGTATATTCCTGCATGAATGAGTGGCTGAGAATGACTCTGTGTCTGCGTATCAAGATGCATCTATATATGTGTGTCACTGTATGTGAAGATGAGTGTCTGTTAATTTTCTGATAAGTTGGATAGGAGAGGGTCATGAATATGAGGCAGGCTTTCTGTAGCCACCCTAAGAAGAGTTAGAGCCTCTGCAGAACCTTTCCTGAGGCTAGGGATCATTCTAATAAATGAGCCAGATCACTTATACTCACGATAAGAAAAATCTTCAATGGAGACCAGGGTGGGTTACCATAGGTGAGAGAACAGAAAAAGTTGTTTCTCACTCTCATTCAGGTACTAAATCACAGTGGCTAAATATATTAAGAGCAAAGCATTTGCATGCAGATTTGTGTACACTAAGGTGTGGTGGTAATGGTGGTGGACATATGTGTATTGGGGTGGGGGAAGTATCTGTCATGGGGTTTCTCAGCTAAACCAGGCTTTGATTCATGATCACAAAATCATTTTTGCTTGTAGATCTGGCTTGTCTGTGGTCTCTTAACTGTCCAAGACTTGCTCATTACATATAGTATGTATAAATCTGTACACATTTCATGTGTGTATGTGGGTAAAAATGCATTTTCCTCCATCTCTACTCAAACTGTGTCCTGAGACTCATTTGAACCCCTGTTCTTTTCCCTCCAAGATTTATATTGATTTCTCTGGCTCTGAATTCATTTAGTATTAATGGGACCCTGTGTTGGAAGATGTTTTCTGTTTCTTCGGTTTGAGAGGAAGTTTAGCAAGTAGGTACTCCTATAAATGTATGATTATCTTTCTGTTTTTCTTTTGTCCCAAGTCTTCTTCTCATCAACATTTGAAAGGGGCTAACAATCCTTAGTTTGAGAACAATTTATAAAATGTTGACTCAGAGATTATTCTTGGGTGGATGAAAATTCTGTCTGTTATTGTTGGACAAAGAAACATAAAACAGAAATATAATATAGGTGAGGAAAGATTAAGGAAACAAGAATTATTGAACCCAAAGAAGTGGAGTTTAAAGGAAAAAATATGATAATGGCTTTCAAGTTCATGAAAGGTTGATACAATGAGGTAATGCCTTGTTCTTTGTCTTCCCTGAAGATAGAATAGACAATAACTTAAACTATAGCATCAGGGATTTATGCTAGGGATTCATTCATTCATTTAACAAGCAGTTAATGAACACTCACTTTGTTTATTGAACACTTTAGACATTGTGGTAGGAGCTGGGGACACAGGAAATAAGGCACAGTCTCTGCCCTAAAGGGGCTTTGAGCTTAGTAGGGGAGATAGACAAGTAAATAGAAAATTCCAATTCAGTATGATAAGTGCCACAACAAAAGTTTGCACAGGATGCTCTGAAGCACAGAGGAAAGGTCAGGAAAAGGATGGCATTGAGCTCAAAAACAGGGAATCATGAATGAATATGAGTTTGTTGTTGTTTTTTGAGATAGGGTCTCACTATGTTGCCCATACTAGTCTTGAACTCCTAAGCTCAAGTGATCCTCCTGCATCAGCCTCCCAAATAGCTGTGACTATAAGCATGCACCACCACGCCCAGCTCTATGAATGAATTTGTTGGAGAATAAGGGTCAAACTGGGGAGAGTCCATGAAGAAAGGATTTACAGGACTTGGTGAATGACTGTATGGTAATGGAAGATAGAGAGAAAGTATTAAAAAAGGATTTTTGAGTTGGAGATGTCTTGAAGAATGGTAGTGTTGAGGACAAAAATGGGGGCATTAGGAAGGGGTGGCAGTTTTGGTGGGATGTTTTGACTTTAGATTTGAGTTTTATGTGATTTTGGGTCATTCAACATTCACTCATTCAAACACCTATTAGGTGCCAGGCACCAGGATAGGTGTTGGGGTTACAATGATTAAGACACCACAGTCCCAGCCCCGGTGGAGCTCTCAGTTCAGTGTAGGGAGACAGACAACTAAGGAAAAAGTTACAAGACAGCGTGGTGAGTGTGTGACAGTGGAAGCACAGCAGGTCGTGCGAGAGCACAGGAGGGATAGCAAAATAGATTTGAGTGGGTTTTTGAGGGGACAGGGTTGGGGTCAGGGACAGGGTTGGGGTCAGGGAAGGAGAGTGTGATAGTCAAGAGAAAGGAGCTTTGTTCACACATCTGCAGTAGAGAAAGCATTGGGGTACTCTCAGAACTGTAAGGTCAGGTGTCCTAGAAGGAGTTAAACTTCAGGCTTTTTTGGTGGCTGAATGATTGGGGCTAGAGAAATAGATGTGGGTGTCTTCAGCAAGGAGGTAGAGCCGAGTGAGGTTCAAGGATTGAGACTTGCAGCACACTTATGGTCTAGAAATTAGACACGAAGGCATAGCAGGTGAAAGAGAAAGAGGAGGACGTATATGAGGGGCAGTAACTGAAGAGGAATAGTGCAAGTGGAATGCGATCCTGAGGCCTCCAGGAAAGTAGAGTTGGCTTTGGCTCACTATTCTGAGTGTTATCAAAATAAAACACTGGATTTAGGGTTTCAGTACAGGTTTTTTTTTTTTTGGAAGGTCCAAATAATAATTTACCCATTTAAGCCAGAGATTTAATCATGCTATGCACCTGAAGAGAGGGAAAAGAAAAGAATGAGGGATGGTTTGGGTAACATTCCTGATAAGGAGAGTGGGGAAGGTGTGGGTCCTTGCTTGATGGTGGCAGAACCATCTGAAGAGGGATGACAACTGTGTAACCTGGCTTGAGGGTCTGGTTATTCTTTAACAAACCTCAGGTAGAGTAGACCTAACATGATATATATCCAGTATCTTACCTGTATCTCATTCTGGGACATAGCCTGTGTCTATACAACAGCAAATAAATGTTTGCAGAAAGAATACATTCTGGCATAAGGGTGTGGGCTTCAGTTTGTGGACCAGATGGCGTGTTCTGTTGTTGAAAGGCCATATGTAATTGATACATAAAGTGACAGACTGAAGCAAAAGCAAAGTAAGTATTTTAAGAAAAGCAGTTAAAAAAAGAAAGCAGACTGTGACCCCAAAATCATGTGAAGATTCTGCCTTCTGGCTTTTGGAAGAGCTGGGAACTTTGGTGTGTAGACAGGATGTCAGAAAAGAGCATGTCAAAGAATAGTAAAAGGGGTCACTGGCTCAGATTATTTTTAAAGATGAAGCTGTCTTCTGTCAATTGGGAAGACTCAAGTTTGGGGTGGATTGGCCTTTCTGCCCTTCTTCACTTCTCCCCTGCTCCCCCTCCCCACCCCCCACCCTAAGGTTCAATTCCTACATTGAAACAGTCAAGATCTTGTCTAGGTTTAGATAATGTTCCCCTTGTATCTCATAGAAAGCAAAAGAGAACTGAGACATTCAATGGCAATACTACATGTTTCAATAGAACTAACAAAAACTACACCCCTTTTTAGTCTTCAGTATTTACTGCGTCAGGTTGGTGCATGTAGGTGTGCTCATATATGCGTGAATACATGTGCCTTCATGGAGCATGACAAATGGAGATTGTGGTCCAGTTTGCCCCATAAGGGTAATCTGTCTCACTTTAATGAAGAGCTGGTGTTTCGATGTATGGCTAGGTTCCTTGAGGGAGCCAATGTAAAAGCTACCTGAAACAATCTGTGCCTACAGAAGTATAAGAAAACCCCAGCAATTATTTGAGAGGATTAGAAAAGCCATTTCTTTTAAGGGGATGCTGTCTGGAAGGAGAATAGCGTGTCCAGTTTTCTCGGATAGCAAAACATTTTCCTCTTTGGGAAGGGAAAAACAGAGCAAAAAGAGGCCAAGTCTATACAATACAAATGAAGTGGAACTTGGGTAAAAATGGAATCAGTGTAGACTGCCAATTTAGCTAACTGGGGCCTTTTAAAATCTGTTATGCAAGCCAGCCAAATCTTCCTCTCACTTTGTGCTGTTTAGACACATGTACAATTTTGTGAGAGCTAGCATGATGTCGTCATCTGGAGGTGAAGAGGGTCTCACAGTTTCATAAACTAAAATGGCTTCTCTAACCCTCACAAAGGGGAAGCACAGAAGGATCCAGAGGTAACCTCCTGCAGCAGGAAATGGGAGCTTCATCCTGCTCCCCCTGCCAACCTCCTGCCTCCCAGCAGATATCTCCATTCCAATCTCCCCTGCCACTTTGTCTCTCTTGCTGTCACAGTTCAACTGTTCTGAGAAAGTTGTACTAACTGGGCTTAGACAGAGGGTACCTGGCCCAGTCATTAACTAGATTGCACAAGAGAAGAGCAAAATAAACCAACAAACAAAGAGACATGTTTACTTTTTTTTTTTTACTTTTAGATAAAGAGATTTTGTGCATACACACATGCACACATGTATCCTCTTTGTTTACTCAGCCAGAGTATAGACAAGATAATTACTCGGCCAAATCAATCAAATCATTCAAACCTAAAGTGGCCCAGAAGTTTTAGTTCTAAATGGTTCGTCAGTACTAAGCATGATAAGGAAGGTTGACTTCCTTAGACTGCATAATTGTTTGAATTCTCTGCTTCCCTTTGCATATTGAGAATCAATTCTAATTTGAGAAGAGGCTTGTAAATGAATAGGAAGTGAGTAAGTAAATGTTCGGTGTTTTCCTCAAATTATGTCTCGTAATGTAAGAAAACAGTGGCAAAAAGCCATCAACAGATGGTGTTTCCATTAGCCAAAGATTTATTTTTCAAAGCATTTTCATATTAATGAAGTAAAGTTGAAATTAGAGTCATCTTGTCAGTTCTAGTTCTGTGTTAAAATGTGCTAGCATTCTGCAAATTGCTAAGGGGCCAGAGCAAACTAACCATTTGCCATGATTTTGTGATGGTAACCCAACCAGACCCAAAATTATGTGTTCAGCCCTAATCTTTGTTTTCAGTGGCTTTATAGAAGCCATGAGTCTCAGTTGTAGGCCATAAATGAGGAACACACAGCAGGGATTTTAGTCCTGCTCTGAACTGTGAATTATTTCTGAGATATTAGTTTCATGACCAGTGTTGCAATAGGTCACGTGTACTTGTTAAAAACATTCTCCCCATGGAATCCCATGTTTGAGTGGAAATACATTATAGTTGGAAACATAGATTTCTAATATTATTACCTACTTTGGGTTCATCAATCTACATTATATTTACCTAATATATCAATATATTCATTTGAGATACATGGAATTTCCATTGATCTAGGAATTTGGACCACTCTGCTTGAGGAAATCATCAACTAATTGGGTCCATTACCAATCCCCGTTCTCTAACTTAAGCTAGACTCTTTTATCAAAGTACAGCTCTATCATATTCACCTTACAGCCAAACTTTTGAAGAGGAGTCTAGACTTGCAGCCTCTACTTAGTCACTACCGACGTACTCTTTAACCCTGTATGATTTGGCATCTGCTTCCAAAATCCTACTGAAACTCCTTTTTCAAAGGTCATCTGTGACCTCTAATTACCAAATCCAGCTGCCTTTTATCAATCCTCTTACTTCTTGTACTCTCTGTATATTTGACAGTGACAAATCCTTTCTTGAAACACATTTCTTTCAATTATCCTCTTAGTTTGGCCCAGACTTGCATTACCAACTGCCTCAAATAGGGCAGCCTCCTCCTAACCAGTGTCCCTGCCCTCCGGGGTTTCCTGTTTCTGTCTGCCTCATATATTGCTGCGAGGTTAATCTCCTAAATGCAGCCCTGATTATGCTATTACCTTGTTCAACAGCCTTTGGTAAGCCCCCAATGCTCAAAAAAAAAGGTACAAGCCCCTCACCCAGGCATTCAATACCTTCATAACAGGGCCTCCATCTCCATTTACAGCCTTGTCTCCCACTACTCTGTTTGTACCTTCTGTTCCAGCCAAACTAAACTACTGCTCCTTGAATATGCCATATACTTTATTCCTTTTTACTTATGCTCACGCTGTTCCTCATGCCTGGAACACCCTGCTCCCCTCCATCTCTGTCTATTAAATTCTATTTATCCTTCAAGACTCATCTTAATTTTACCTCCTCTTTACGTGTGAAGTCATTGCACCTTGAAGAGTAGGTGCTCAATACATTTTTGTATTAAATCTCTGAACTGCCATTTCTTTTTTCTCATTTCCCCTGGCATCGAGTTAGCTTAGAGATCATGCCCAAATCAATGATTGCTGCCCTTCCTTTTTCCTTCTTTCTTCCCCTTATCCTTGCTAAGAAAGCCAAAAATTGTGATAGTAGTGGGATTAAAGAAGGTCAGGGGAGAGACATTGTACCCTCAAGCCAAAGAAAAAAAAAAAGGAATAAATGGTGAAAAATCACTTTCATGGGAATAAAGCCAAAGAAATCAAGAGAGATCTGGCAAGAAGGGAGGCAAGGGTTAAGCTTGTCTTCATAATCTAGTTTAAGAACAAGTCAACTCAGGCTACCCAGCCTAGAAACACATCTATCTATGTGAATATATCCTCTGGGATATATTCATGGGAACAGTGTCAAGGATATTAAGGAGCCACAGCTACTTAGTAGACAGGACAGGAGCCAAGTATACAAGTCCCCTATCTTCCTCCATGTCTCCCCTCTCCCTCATGTCCTCACATCTACTTTTTCAAAAGCATGAACTTTGAACTACAAACTGTAGGAACCATGGAGACAGCAGTGAAATAATGAACATGACTAAGGGAAGGAATGCTAGCAGGATAAGGGCTAAGATGTGGGGGTATTACATTTGGAACAGACTTTATGGAATATTAGAATGGTGCGTGAGAAAGGAGTAGATATTGGGGCAGGTCCTGGAAGAGAAGCAGCTACCAGATCTGAAGACTTGGGAATGGAAAGGAATACAAAGAAGCCCATAATCAACCTAGAGTGAAATAACATTCTATTTTTCACATAAGGAACGGGAGAGAGTAGCTTGCTCAACTGAAAATATGCTAGAGTTCCGAGTACTGTTGTAACCACATTATATTCAACAGATCTGCAAAGTGCTCCTAATATGGACCTACCTAAAAGAATCTGTGTCCCAGTAAGCAATGGTAAGCAATGGATGTCCTCTCTTGAAATAGTCAGGCTTTGCATTTTGAAGCCTGGCGTCTCTATGGGCCAACAAGGAAAGCTGTGAGAGACAACGCTAGATTTTGATGAATCTCATACTCAAAATACTATCTCTTTTTTTTCTGAAGGAGCCTCCTGATAAATATAAAGTGTTATAAACAAAAAGACAAAAAAAATATATAAAATGTTATAAACAAAAAGAATAAAAAATCATGGACACTGGGGCAAAACTGTGACTGAGGGCTAGAGACCTGGGTTCCAGTGCTAACTTTGCCTCGTACTAATTATATGACTGTGCAAAACACATTACTCCCACTCTGAAGCTCGGTTCTGTCATCAGTAGAATGCTGGCACCTCCTACTTTGTGAGGTTGTCATGATTTTTAAATGGTATATATGAAATTGCCTGGTGTAGTATCTGGCAATCTTTCAATAATTACAGATGGTCCCTAACTTACGATGGTTCAACTTATAGTTTTTCAACTTTATTATGGTGCAAATGTGATATGCATTCAGTATACTCCTTGACTTATGATGGGGTTACATCCTTGATTTATGATGGGGTTACATCCTTGATTTATGATGGGGCTATGCCCATTGTAAGTTGAAAATACCTTAAGTCGAAAATGCATTTTCAGGTTTATCAGGATGTAACTGCGTTGTAAGTTGAGGAGCATCTGTATAGTTTTCTTTGTCTACTCATCTGTAAAAGAGATAAAAATACCTGGATTACTATGAGGGAAAAAGGAGATATTGCTATGAAATACTTTTGAAAAGTTAAAAATATTATAGAAAACATAAGATTGCTTTAATGTCAATAAATTCCTACATACACAAAGTCATAAATGTCATCTTTTTCCTCATAATGAGCAAATGTATGGCATTATTAATTAGCAGCTAGAATAGTACTTGGCCCATAGCAGGTGCTCAATGAACCTTTGAAATATTTGTCTACTGACTGACTGATGTTCACATGACATTGGTTCTGGAGTTCATTGTTCTTTTTTCTCCCCTTCCCTGTTTCCCTCTGGCTTCACACTCTGCGATGACAGCAAACCCTGGAGATGAACCTCACCAACCTGGTTAAGCGCAACAGCGAGCTAGAAAATCAAATGGCCAAACTAATACAGATCTGCCAGCAGGTTGAGGTATGTAACAGAAGCATTTGTGATTCTTTCAGAGGACCTGGATCAGGTGATCCTTTGGGGAACTTCAGTTTTGTCAGAGTGTAGCTCAGTCATTTCAGTCATTTGGAGTGAGGGACTGAACGGTATTCTAGGAAGTCTCATTCTTTTAAGATGCTTGTTCCCAAAAAAGTGACAGATATCTATGGTTAAAAAAAATGGGTTGTGGTGATGGATTGGCGGGGGCAACAGTCCAAAGAACAATTCCTTCTCCTTTCCAAACAGTAGGCTGTGTGAGAATCAGACATGAAGTATGCTTCTTTCTTCATCAAACTGGACATTATCACTCCTTAAAGAGATTACAAGTTGGGAATCCTGGGTCCTTGGGGTAGGGTGAGTTTCATTCAGTGCAATATTGTTTCTGTAATAATATTATCAGGCCTGCTTCTTCTCCTAACCTCTCCTCCCTTCCTCCCCTGCCCGTGGTCCTATCTATACCATGCACCCTACCTGGTCCTCACTTATCACCTTTCCACTTACTCTTGTCATCAACAAATGATATCTGTCTTAAAGTTGCCTGTGAATTGTAAAGTGCTGTACGAGTGTGAGATTTTAAAAAATTATTACCTACATCAAATCTTAGAGAAGAGCTTAGAAGAAGAGTTGACCTCTTCTTGAGTGGACATAGTAAAAGAAAGATGTTATTTCTCTTTCTTTCTCAAGAGCATGAAACTAAAGCTGTAGCATTTGGTTTTGTGTTGATTCTGTTGAAGAGCTGATGGCAGGGCTTCAAGTGTAAACAAGGTTGGGTAAAATGTTATAGGATTACTGATGGGTACTGGTTGGATAAAAATGCCTCAGTTATATTTAGAGCCTGATAATCTAGTTCTAATCTTACATATATGACAGATAAATGTAACAGTTCAAAGTTCATTTTATTTTAAATAATAAAATAATTTTATGAAGATCTCACATCTTAATCCTACCTTAGGATTCCTATTTAAGAAACTGTGGAGAATCTTCTTGTAAGGCAAAGAATCCTCTTATTATATGAGTATCTCCCCACCCCCTAATCATTTGGATTTCTTAAAATATTGAGATTCTTCAAGTAGAGTGTATTTATATGATGAGCACACCATACATATGTAATCCCTGCTGGGCACTCCATTTGTGGAAGAGAGTGGGGCTATATGTAGGGCATATAGGATACTGGTTAAACTCAGGTGTGAGATTGTATTAAGAGAATGAGATGGAGGATTTGGGCAGAAGCATAAGGAACGAAAAGAAAGAACACTGGAATGTGAGTTAGAAAACTGTGATCTAGACTTGGCTCTTCCATTAACTGGTAATATGAATGTGAGTAAGTCATTTAGCCTCTTAGCTTCAGTGTCCTTACCTATGAAATGAGGAGTCGAACTGACCACATGACCTTCAACTTCTTTCCAGATTTCATAGGTCATGATTCTGTGAATGGTTATCTTCTTTATTCCTTTCATTTTCTCTACCATCTCATCCTTTCCAAGAGGGGGAGAAACAACATGGAAAATATTTCAGAGTGGTTTTCAGCTAATCAGAATCCCTCTATGTTCCACTCTATCAAAGTTTCTGATTATGCTGTTAGATTACAGTATAAGAAATCCACACTGGTGAAGGGACAAGGGAGTATTGTAAGCAGGAGACAAGATAAGGGAGCCCTTGGTTTAGAATTTGCATGATTGAAGGTGGAGTAACAGCTAATAGTGAATAAAATGTGGTTAGAAATTATAATCACCTTCCTCATTCTCATCAAAATGATTATTAAGTACAAAGTGGCAAGTTGTAGTCAAAATAGCAAAGTAAGCAGTTTATTTTCATTGCTGCTCTCAAATATCTCACCTCCCCACCCCTGAGGAGCTTATCACCCTGACCAGCCTCACTCAAACGTAGCCCCCCGTTGCAACCTTTCCCAGCCCATCCCACAAATCAAGCCTTTATATTCAGGGCCCTACTCTTTTCAAGTGTCAAGGAGCTAGTCTCATAAAACAATCCATCATTGTGTTAATAGGGGAGGACTCACTCTGGCCTTTTAGGTAACAGGCAATGTTTTAACAATGCCTTTCTGAAGTTTAGTGTTCCTGCTTGAGTCTTAAGGAGGTGACACTAGTGCTGCCCCATGTAAGTAAAGTAGGAGGGAAGAGTAGCCCCATGATAAACCTGCAAAATAGATATTTAAGAAGCACTCTCAGGTGCATGTAGGCCACTGTCTGCTCTAGTTACACAAAAGGTCAACGTTTACTGATACCTCTTTATGCCTGGCACTGTACGAGGTGCAAAGAAAACAGCATAGATATAGTATCTATCCCCAAATCCACCCTGATGCTGATATACATGTACAGGAAATACAGACAATGGAATAAAAACATTAACTGAGAACTGGGAAAGAATAATGAGCTACTGTTGAGAATGAGAGTGTATTTTGGGATTTAATTCCACAGTCTATTCAGTTTAGGATTCTGTCTTT
This sequence comes from Daubentonia madagascariensis, assembly GCA_023783475.1. Classification (NCBI taxonomy): domain Eukaryota; kingdom Metazoa; phylum Chordata; class Mammalia; order Primates; family Daubentoniidae; genus Daubentonia; species Daubentonia madagascariensis. Next base: position 1,383,383 of record JAKFHU010002579.1, read on the forward strand.
GACAGGATCCCTACAGGATGGTTTATGGAAGACCGTGGCTGTCCTCTATGACATCATCCCTTCTGAAAGGTTAGGGATGTGCCCTTAACTTCCTCTTAATAATAGGGTGAATCTAGGCTACTTATTATGCTCATTCAACACAGAGCCTGTGTGTCCAAAAGCCTTCAGGACAAGCCTCAGGATTAGAAATGCAGTTAATGAAGGGACTTGAGACTTCATAAATGCTTATAAATACTTTATAAAATGAATAAATAGTAGGATACTGTCAGTCATGAGAGCCAGACACTGAAGGGTGATTTGGAATTTTTCCATTTTATCTAACCCAGATTTGTGTATAGGGAATGGCTATATTCATAGTGTAAACCAGGCATTGGGCGGGGGTGGAGGAAGCCAGCTAAGGCACTTCTGAGAAAACTGGAATAGGCTATTTTCCTGCCAAACCTGTTCCCCTTCCTTATTGTCTGCAAATGTTTTTGTCACAGATTGACTTTTCATAAAGGGGTCATAAATACTGCCTCCCTATCCTGGTCCTTTCTCCCTGTTCTCTATTCTCTTCAGAAAGTAAACAAAGCTGTAGTCTTCCTATTATTACAGAAACAGAGATTAAGATCACCACAGATTTGGTAGCTGAATTCTGTGGTAATGTAGCTTGTTATAATTGCAGCCCAGGTTTTAGAATTCAGTAGATAGGCAGCTGGAAAATATTTTCTGTCGGGACTGGAGAGCATGGGAGGGAGGTAGAGGCAGCTCCAAGACTCCCTTTAATCTGGTTAAGGAAGGGCATGCTTTGACCTTGCTACTCTGGCCACTTGATCTCTATATATAGTTGTTCTTTGTCCTGGCTCATCAGGCATCCTTTGTTTACATTTCCAAAGGAAACTTCTGTATAATGCATAGCCAAGGGAAAATGTATACCAACAGATGGATACTTCCTCTTGGTTTCCAAGACTTCATGGTTTTGTGACTAATAAGCATTCCTGAAAAATAGTGAGGGGAAAAACAATTAAATACTTAGTAATCAGTCAACAATATTTCTTGAGCATACACTGTGTACTCAGTATGGTGGGCAATTTGGGGGCTACAAAAGGAATATACATGGTTGATGACCTCCAGGAACTTTTAGTGTATCTAGGGAAAACAAAGTATCTAGTGAGAAAGAGTATTTATAAAGCAGCACGTAGTACAGGGAGTACAAATAAATGTAGTGTGGACCTTCTGATGTTACTTACTTAGTCTTGTTCTTAGCTTTTAGGGCACTGAGCATATTAAAGCACTTTCTGGATATTTTGTGTGCTACCTTCTTTTGCTCCTCTCCAGAACCGTTGCCATACAATGTGTTAATCCATCCCAGAAGTTCCATGGGCAGTTTGATTTCCTTATGGCACTTCAAACCTGTTAAAGAACTGGATAGTACTGCTCTTTAGCCTTAGGAGAAAGAAGAAAGAAAGGAGATGAGTTGGAAGAGATGGGGAGGCTTCCCTTAGTTTGGGGAATTTCAGCTTTCTATCTTGCCAGTAGGTCTTAGCTTCAATCACTTTTGGAAGTATTTTCTCTTTAGAGTTCAAATGTCAAGTGGCTTGGTATTCTCCCCTTTCTGCTCCTGTTGCTCACAGGAAGGGTACTTGGTGTGGGAAGGGCAAGAATCTTGGAGTCTACATAATAGATGTCTGACTGCTTCTCCAAGCATAAAAAACAGGTCTTTTAAAATAAATTAATTTTTAAAAAATCACTGCTATGAATGATTTCAGCAGATGATCCTTAAATGTTTTAGGGTGGTTGAGCTAGAAGAAGGAATGGAGTCTAAACCATTAAAGCACAAATATGTTTGTTGGAGAAGCCCTCTACAAACACTGAGGACATAATATGTATAAAATGAAGGCTTGATTAGAGTGAAGTGAGTGTAAGCGGGGAAAATTTAATGGAGAAAATGCATTTTAGCCAAATGTTGAAGGAGGAAAAACATTACTCCCTCTGCAGAGACAGAGGGCGGAGATACTAGTGGAGGTGGGAATGAGCAAATTGTATGGGCAAAATGGTACCTTAAGCACTGGGTGTATAAAGATAAATAGGAGATCGCTCCTGCCCTCAAGGAAGGCACAGATTGGTTGAGAACCTGACAGGTAAAATGGCAAATAGAATGTGAAGTGATAATTATTGTAATGAAGACAAATGCAAAATGACTAGCTAGCATGGAGGAAGAAACACCCAAGTCTACCCGAGGAACTTAGGAAAGGCTGCAGAGTGGAAATAAAAATCGAGTTATCTTGAAATAAGTGTAAAATTTTGCCAACAAAAATGAGACAAGGGAGTGAAGGGGACCACATGCAAGAGCACAGAAGGGTGATCAGCAGAGAGGTGTTCAGGGAACCACCACAAGTTTGGTTTGGCCCGAATGTAAGACAGGAGAATCATTGCAAGAGGTGAGTGAGGAGAAGTAGCTCCGGCCCAGATAATGAAGGATCTTTTATGCCATGTATAGGTGTTTGGACTTTATCCTGATGAGTCGAGGGAGCCATGGAAGGATTTTAAGCAGGCGAATAACTGGATAAAATCTTCATTTAAGAAGGATTTCTATGGCTATCGTATGGAGGATGGAGAATGGGTCAAGAGTCAAAAGTAAAGGCAGAGACCCAGTTAGACTTTTACTGATCTAGGGAGAGATGAAGGCCCAACCTGAGACAGTAGCAGTAGGATTAGGGAGGAAGGGATAAATTCAAAAACATTTCTAGGTGGTAGAATCAGTATTATTTGTTGATCAGTTAATGGGTGAAGGGGTGAGAGAAAATAAATACTAGGATGATCCACAGATTTCTGGTTTGGGTGATTGAATGGATGTTGCCTTTAACTAGGTTAGGAAATGCAAAAGGAGTTCTTTTTAGACATGTGAGGTTTGTTGTGCTGAGGTCAGAGAGTCTGGTGGGAAGTGCCCAGTAGGCAGCTGGCTGGCTGGATCTGGAGGTCAGGAAAGAGATCTGGGAAAGGGATAGACTTGGAAGTCATCGGCATCTAAGTAGCACCTAAAGCCGTGGAGAATGTGTAGAATGAGAAGAGAGCCTAGGACAGATCTCCAATCCAATTGTTTGTCACTCAAAATACAACAACAAACTGACCTTCCAAAAATGAGTAGAAAGACTGTGGTGCTTTTGATGAGATTACTGAAGGATGGTGTGCATTTTGAAAATTACATACCAAAAGTAAATTATTCATTTGTGGAAAAAATCAAAGTTTTAGACATTACCATCATAAAAGCTACAATTATAAGTAACACTGAGAATTTCTACTCTTCCAGCTGAGCACTTTGTATTTGTTAACTCATTTAATCTTTACAATAGTTCTATGAGATAGACACTGTTATTATTCCTGCTTTACAGATAAAGAAATAGAGATACAGAAAAATTTAAGTGATCTGCCAAGGTCATGCCGCTACTAGGTAATAGAGTGGGAATTTGAATCCAGGCACTTTAGCTCTAGAGCCTGTGCCCCTAACCACTCCATTACACTTTGTTTTGCAAGGCCAAGGTACACACCACTTGGATGTCTCTTGTTCATCACTGGTGGTTCCTGGACCTATCATGAGGATGACTTGTATGATTAAGGGATATAAAATAGGGATGTGAATTCTGGAGAACAGCAAAGGAGAAACAGAAAAAGCAGTCAAGGGAGGATGAAAACCAAGAAAAACAGAGGATCAAAATATCAAAGGAATAAAAGGTCTGCAAGGTGTGGAAGATTTGATAGACCATGTTTCGGGATAAAAGTAGTCTCGATGAGACACAGGTTTTCTTAACAGTTACAAAGAGTTTGGCAGGAAAGATGTACTCTCAAAAGTATACTTGATGTTACCACATTTAAAACAGTTTATAAATAATAAATATAATACCACAGTGACTACAAGTATATTTTCTTAGAAAAAAGAGTGAATGCATTGTTACTATTAATGGTGGACCCATGTCCTTTGATGGAATGATTATTGAGAAGTGCATGCACACCCAGGAAATCAGCTATTTGCTACCTCAGGACAGAAAGAGAATCTCACACCTCAGTCCATTCCTACTACTTCTCTTCTTACCTAAATCAAATTTGAATCCAAGTTCACCCTATCTCAGGCAATTTTAGGACCTCTCATTACTCCTAAGAAGTGCATTAGCTTATTTGATCTACACAATAACCTGATGAGGTACCTGCTATTCTCATTCTCATTTTACAAATGGGGAAACTGAGGCACAGAGTGGGCAACTAATTTGTACAAAGTCACACAAGGGGTATGTGGCAGAGCGAGGTTTTATATCCAGTTTGACTCTTAAGTCTTATGCTCTTAACCACTATGCTGTATTAAAAGTGAAGGGCAAAACTAACAAGATTCATCAATCCATGGCTCTGTGTGCAATGCTTTGCAAGTCTCTGATTATTGTGCTTGTGGTCTGGGTAACGACAGATGTCTATATAACCAGTCTTGGTATGTTATGTGAGTGTGTGTCCATGTGGGATCAATGTGGTGTGATACTAGAGCAGTATTTGGGCATGCCTTTCCTTGTGGTGATAATCTCTTCAGAGCATGCATCATAATGCTCTTGCACGTGCTATTCATCTATCTGTTTCATAGATGGCTGCCTGGGTGTTCATCTGTCATGTGTGTGCATGTGTGTGGGGGTGTATGTGTAAAGAGGATATATGTGGGAAGAAAGATATGTTGTCCAGTGAGAGAATTAGTGTTTAAACTGGGTCATGAGGACTGCTTTGACCTCTGGGTTTTTTTTCCCTCCTCAAAGGGTTATTTTCAATCCTTTCGTGTTTTCCCCATATAAGGGGAGAAACTAGGACAAAGCTGGAGGACGTTGCCTTTTGTTACCTGTGGTCTGAAACATTGTTTCTTCTGTTCAGAGCAAGCTTTCTTCTCCATATCCGAAGCCTGTTCCAGCTTCTCCTTAGTAACATCAAAGGCACAAAACAATCATGGGCTTTAGAATAATTTCTGAACCAATAATACTTTAGCTAAAAGAGAGTATTATACCAATGAGAGTCCATGTCACATAGAACCACACAGTTCCACCCTCAGCTCCCCCACCCCAATCTATATATGAATAATCATGCAGTGGCACAGAACAACAGGCATATGAATGCCCCAGAATGTCTTATTAGAAAAATCTCAGGTGCTGGGGCAAGCTCAGGACATGAGGAAGATTAGAGAAGAGGGTGAGAGGCTGAGGCAGGGAAGGATAACGATGGTATGTGAAAAGGAAGGGGAAACAATCACAAAATGCCAGTTTACTCTATAGTGCACATACAGTGAAATTCTTGCAAACTGTGTGGGGTGTTCTAGCACCTGAAGAGCTCTGAACATTTTGGCCCTTTGGGGCTATCTGGGATTCTGATTACCACCACTTATCAGTCAAGTAGTCCAAGGCATTTCAGGAGGATTCCATTGGCTTTAAAATGAAATGGGATTTATATTATACTGGTAGCTCAGAGAGAACACTTATATTTAAGAAGTAAAAATGTGATATCACAGATGAGTAGCAAATTGCATATTGTCTGCATGCCAAAGAGTAGAATTAAACACCTTCATGCTTTCACACTACATTTCTGTCAAAAACAGGATATTGGCAGCAAACCATCTGGAGGGGGAAAAAAACAACAAACCACTGACTTACACTGAGTACTGAGAAGCCCCATGGTAACCCAGTGACACATCATTAGCCCAGAAGGTGAAAGCAAATGGTGTTCCTAGGGTTTTGGTGTTTATTATTTATGGTCTCTAAAAAAATAACCACCCTTATAAAGAGTCAGTAAAACCTTTGTCACTTTTTCCTTTGTGGACCTTTATTAAAAAGTATTTATTAAGCTTTACTATGTGTTTAGCATTTTGCTAAGTGCTATGGAGGACGATAGCAGGCGTATAAGTCACTATCCTTGTCTTCAAGGACTTTATAGTCTAGTTGGGAAATCAGAACTAGCAGTATGAAGCAATGGCAAGCAATGCAAAATAAAATAATTTAGTGCTAAATTGTGATACTAACTGTAAGTGCTATAGGAATTCAGAGGACAGGGAGACTGAAAAAGGCTAACATTCATCACCATCATCAATAGCTAACATTTATTGATATTAATATGCTCCAGCTATTGTGCCAAGTGCTTTACATACATTATCATTTGATCCTCTTAACTACCTCTGAGATAGGCACTATTATTATCCCCATTTTTCAGATGAGGAAACTCAGATAGATAGCTAAGTGACTTATTCAAGGGGAATGATGAGAGATGAGACTAGAGAGGCACAGAGGGACCTCCTGATCACAAAATATCTTAAAAGCCATGTTAAGGTGTTTGGAATTTATCCTAAGGTCAGTGGGAAGCCAGTTGAAATTTGGTATAAAGTTGTTTTAAGCATGGGCATAGTGTGTTTTTAAAAAGATTGTGTTGCCTGGCTGCTAGATTAAGAACACATCAGGAAAATAAATGACTGGAGACACAGAGATCATTAGGGGGACTGTTGTAGCACAGTGCTTGGCACATAGTAGGCACTCAACATATATTTGTTGGATGGATGGATGGATTAATTTAAGGAAGAGATTTTGGTGGACAGATACAAAATTTGGTGGATAGATTATTACAGAAGTAAGAATAAGAAAGGATAGAAAGGGATAGATTTGAATTATATTTAGGAGGTAAAATATATGGGATGTGATGATTAATTGGATGTGGGGAAGGAGAAAAAGAGACGTAAAGAACGATGCCCTGGGTTTCTGAGGAAACATTAGAGAAGAATCAGATTTAATGGAAAAGGCTGTGGGAAGGAGATGAGTTCAGTTTCGGAAACACTGAGTTTGTGGTGCCTGTGGTTATGTAAATGAAAATGTTCAGTAAGCAGTTAGATATACGGGTCTAAATTTCAGGAGAGAGATTTAGGATGAAGATAAATATAAGTGAAGCAAATGGGGATCTTTGAGGTGATGGAATTGTTCTAAAATTGGATTGTGGTAATGGTTGCACAATTCTGTAAATTTACCAAAAATCACTGAATTGTCTACTTAAAATGAGTGAATTTTTATGGCATATAAATTATATATGAATAAAGCTCTTAAAATTAAAAAAAAAAAGATAAGCAAGGCATTGGCATATAGGTGGTAATTGAAGCCTTAGAAATGGGCAAGGTCACCGAAGACTGTGTGTGCTAGAACTCTCAGAATACTGGCTTTTAAGGTATAGGCAAAGGAGTTGGTGTGTTCAGAAGGAAAACTAGGAAAATTAGTGTCGTGAAAGCTGAGGGAAGAGAGTATTTCCAGAAGTGAATGAATGATCTTTTTTATAATGCTGTGAGAGACTTAAATATCTTTAAACGTCAATGAGAAGGAGCCAGTTGACAGGGAGAAGTTGAATGAAGGAGAGAGGAAGATTGATCAAGTGAGGACCCCAAGAGGGCAGGAGAGGATGGAATGCAGAGCATAGGTAGATGGATGAATTTTCTAGAGAAAGAGAGATACCACTTCTTTGTAATAGGAGAGAAAGAAAGATGATTGAGGATGCGGTTATGTTTGTTAATTGGTTTGTTGTGAGAATTTGAGGGAATCCTCTGGGATGAGTTCTATTTTCTCTATGAAGAAGGAAGTAAATAATTTTACTTAGTGAGAAAGGAAGTGGTGGGGCAGAAGCATTTAGGACTGTAGAGATTTGAATTAGCTACTGTGGAGACGTGGAGAGAGCTGTTAAGAGAAACATGAGATTAACAGGAAACTTTAAGAGCCTGCTTAAAGCTGGGCACCACAAATTTAAAGGGGAATCAATATATGCTTGTGTGATCAGCATATAGGTCACAATTAAAACCATGAGAATGAATGAAATTGTCCAGGAAGAGGAAGTTGATTAGGTGAGGAGAGGGATACACACACACACACACATACACACACGTGCATTATATATATATATCTGTGTGATATTAATTTTTTTTTAAGAGACAGGGTCTTCCTCTGTCGCCCAGGCTGGAGTACAGTAGCATGATCACAGCTCACTGTAATGTCGAGCTCCTAGGCTAAAGCAATCCTTCTGCCTCAGCCTCCCAAGTAGCTGGGACTACAGGTGTGTCTCCCCACACCTGGCTAATTTTCTTATTTTTTGTAGAGATGGGGTTTTGCTATGTTGCCCAGGCTGGTCTTGAACTCCTGGCTTTAAGCAATCCTCCTGCCTAGGCCTCCCAAAATGCTGGGATTACAGGTATGAGCCATTGCACCTGGCCTATATGTGTGATATTAACCTTTTATCTGTCACATGTGTTGCAATTTTTTCCCAGTTGTGGCTATTTTCTGTATGGTTTTTGTTTTTTTCTGGCTTGTGGAAGAAGGTCTCCCCATCTTTAAATTTTCTTTTCATATTTTCAGTGATTTTATTTTTTATATTTTAAGTCTTTAAAACACCTGGAATTTATTTTAGGATATGAGGTTTTGATTTATTTTAGGATATGTAGTTTTGTTTTCTTGTAGATAGATAACTGTTATGCCAAGCCCACTTATTAAAAGAACAGTCCTTTTCCCATTGAATGGATATGTTACCTTTGCCATATATTGGGTTTCCATATTTGCTTGCATCTATTCTAGACTCTATTCTGTTCCATTGATTTAATTTTCTGTTCCTATGCCAGTACCTTACTATTTTGATTATAGTGGCTTTATGGTCAGTTTTAATATTTGGTAACATCTGATATTTCTTTTCATAATTTTCTTGCTATTTTTAGATATTTGTTTCTCCATGTGCATTTTAAGATAATTTTATCCAGTTACAAAACATATTCAATTTTGATGATGATTATCATTGTATTACAGTTATATATTAATTTTGAGAAGAAATACATTTTTATGATGTTAGGTCTTCTCATCCAGAACCCTGGTATATCTCTGCATTTTTTCAGGTTTTATTTTTGGGACCTTCTCTCTAATATTTCCTTGTTTTCTTCAAATAGGTACAGTACCTTTTTTGTTAAGTTGATTCTTAGGTATTTTGTAGTCTTGTCCCCATTGTGAATGAGTTACTTTTCTATTTCCATTTTTAAAAAGCATATGGAAAAAAGCTTTTGATTTTATGTATTTTCTTGTATATAATAATCTTACCATATTGATAATTTGAGATTTAAAAAAACTAGAGTCTATTGGGATTATCTGAGATACTTATATATCCTTTATCAATATTTATACCAATTATTTTATCTTCTCATTTTCTTTTGCCTTAGCTAAAACATTAAAAACACTGTGGTGGGCCAGGCATGGTGGCTCATGCCTGTAATCCCAGCATTTTGGGAGGCTGAGGCAGGAGGATCGCTTGAGGCAAGATGTTCAAGGCTGCAGTGAGGGGTGACAGAGCAAGACCCCGTCTCTTAAAAAAAAAAAAAAGAAATCTTACTGGAAAGAGCCTTAGTATTCACCATTTAGTTTGATGTTTGCTATTTGTTTTTTATCATATTTAAAAGTTGTCTTTTATTTAGAGTTTCATTTGGATTGGCTGCTGTATTTTGCTTAAAAACCTTTTAGAATGTGTTGATATAATATAACCCCATATGTTGACATTTTCTAATGTTGAATCATTATTTTATTTTTGGAATAAACCCTGTTTGGTTATGGTATTTTATTCCTTTGTTGCCCTGCTAGATTTCATATTTTACTTAGAATTTTTCTGTGTATATTCAGAAGTGAAATCAAGCTGTAGTCTTATTATTTCTGATATCTTTTTTAGATTTCTGGCATTGTGGTATTATATTAGATTCAGTAAATGCATTTGGGGTCTTTTTATCTTTCTCTGTGGTCTTCAGTAGTTTAAATAGCATAGGAATGATCTGTTCTTTCAAGAGTTTATGGAACTCAGCTCTAAAACCATCTGGACCTGGAGCCTTAAAAAAAAAATGACAGATTGTTAACCACCTTTCCAATCTGGTCCAATGTTACCAGACTCTTGAGGTTTTGTTACTGCTTCTTGGATAAAAGTATTTAATAGATTTTTCAAACACGTGCCATAGGTTGCATATAATATTGCCTTATAATTGGTTTAATATCTGTCCAGTGGTGTACTGGAGCTGGCTTGCCAATTGTGTGAATTTTTTTTGCCACCTTTGGGTTTAGTGGCTATGTATTGGTAACTTAAAATCCACTGTAGTGGGAGTTTTTATGCTATGGAAATCAACAAGCACCACAAATTATGGCTTTTTTTGGTTTTGAGAGCCAATTGTTAAATGTTTACCAGCACGCTATTGTCTATATCTATGAGTGTGTCTCCCTTTTCATTGTTAGTATTGTGTTTTTTGTTTTGTTTTACTTTCTTTCTTTTTCCTTAATCAGGATTTTCAAAGAACCAGCTTTTGATTTCAATTATCCTTTGTATGTTAGTTTCATTCAGATTTCATTCATTTTAGCTTCTTAAAAATGAATTCCTTCCTCCTAATTACTTTTAGTTTATTTTGTTGTCTTTTTCCAGTTTCTTAAATTGAGTGATTAATTCATTAATTTCAATCTTTATGTATTTTCCTGAGTAGAGCTTTAACTGTATCCCATAATATATTTTGGTATTAAGTGTATACACTTTCATTATTTTCTATAAAATTAAAAATTTCAGTTTCATTTTTCTCTTTAATTACAAGCTTGTTTAGGAGTATGTTTCTTAACTTTCAAGTAGTTAAGGATTTTTAGAGTTCGTCTTTTTGTTATTTTATAGGATAATGATCATAGATGGAGAGTATAAACTCTTTATTTATGATAAATTGTGAATGTTCCATGAATATAAAAGAAGAATGTATGATTTTCTGTAGGATACAGAGTTCGACATGTAACTATTAAATTGATGTATTGATAGTTTTCTTCAAATTTTCTATAGCCTTGCTTATTTTTTTTACTTGATCTGTCAGTTTCAACCGTAACTGTATCTTTTTTCTTATTGTTTCTTTCTCTGTTTTGAAGAGTATTTCCTAGAAGTGAAATTGACAGTTTAAAGCAAAGCCACATTTTAAAATTTATCGATACATATTGTCAACAATCTCTCTTTAACAAAGCAATTTATACTCCCACCAGAAATGTACGAGGGAGCAGATGGGGAATTCCTACTTTTCCTTTACCATGCTGTTACAGAATGCTACTGAATTCAGTCACGTACACCTAGCCTTTTTGGTCATCTCTCTAAGAGAAAAATTCTTAGATGCCAGTCTGTAGTTGAGAGCTGGAGCTCCCGCTGGGTTAGGGTTAGGGCTGACAAAATTGATGGCTGTCATCCAGTGGGCCTAGTGCCCCTGTTATAAATAAGACTGTTGAGTCTTTGGGACTTGGGTTGCTTCAATAGAGAAAGAGGTCAGAGAAATGAGAAGCAGTTTTGATTAAGCAGTTAAATGTCCCCATGTTGGATGTAAGTATTTTCCTCCACAGTTTCTGCCATCCTTGCATCTCCCAAGTTTCCCACTCTCTTTGTTCTGCCCAGTGATGACCTTTTCTTCTCTCCAGTATCTCCTTCAAAACTTGTTTTCTGAGACACTGAAATTCACAATGCTGTGAGAATGAATAGAAACCACTGTACAGGGATCTGCCTTTTCATGAAGGACATGTATTCCTGAAGGTAGAAATTTAAGCGTCAATAATTAGGGTGGAAGAGGTGCATAGTATTGATGGTTTTTTTTTTTTTTTGCTATGAAACAGCAGTAATTAACTATTAATTAGGAATATATGTGGCCTTGGCTGGGCGTGGTGTCTCATGCCTGTAAAACTGTAATCTCAGCATTTTGGGAGGCTAAGGCGAGAGGATCGCTTGAGGCCAGGAGTTTGAGACCAGCCAGGGCAACACAGTGAGACTCTGTCTCTACAAAAATTTTTTAAAAAAATCAGCCAGGTGTGGTGGCACATGCCTGTAGTCCTAGTGGGAAGATCACTCGAGCCCAGGAGTTTGAGGTTGCAGTGAGCTATGATCATGCCATTGCACTCCAGCCTGGGTGACAGAGTAAGACCCTATCTGTAGGCCAAAAAAAAAAAGCAATACACATGGTCTTTAAAGAATAAGTATTAAATTCCTCTTCATGAAGTATCTGATTCAAACAAATCAACTATAAAAGTATATAGTTTTATACAATTGGGAAAGTTTAAATATGGAGCAAGCATTAGATGAATGCTATTAAGGAATTATTTTAATCATTGTGATTATGCAGTAAAATGTCTTTTGTTTTTGAAATGCAAACTGAACTATTAGGGGTGAAATAATATAATGTCTTGGATTTGCTTTAAAATACTTCAGAAAAGGGAGAGAATAAATCAAACAAGTATAGAAAAACGTTGATGGCTTTTGAAGCTGAGGGATGGGCACATGGGGTTTCATCATATTCTCTAGTTTTAAATATTCTCAGACAATTTCATAATAAAAATGTTTAAAATGGTAATAGTAACATATTTTCATTGCAACCAGTAAAAAAATTACCGAAATGCATAAGGAAAACATTTGAAAGTTTTCCCTAGTCTCAATCTCTCAGTCAAAATCTATGGCCTAGCTTTTTTTTTAGTAGCAAATACATTCTTATCAAAATGCTATATCCCCACTCTCAAGACTAGCCCAGCTTTCTCCCATGCCCAATTTATCTTCCTTTTTGTCACATTGTTTGAAGCTCCTCAGTGAGGAGAATATGACAACAGGAAAAGATCCAGGTGTAAGAACTAAACCATATTACTGTCTAAAGACAGCTCATGGGAAATTGGCTGCTAAGGAGATGCATCCTGTATTGGAAAATATATTTGGAATCTGGTGTGCTGAGTATGTGAGATGTGAGCTCAGTAAGAGATCGTAGATCCAAATTGCTACAGTATATTCAGACCAGAGTCACTGAATTAATTAGCTCATTATCCAAATAAGGTCTACCCAGCCTTTTAGGTTCTAGGTGAAATTAAGAAGAATGATTTATCCGATTTTATAGAATGGAAGTCATTTTTGAGTAATAACTAAAGTCTTTAAATTACTTAGAAACACATTTGTGTGTACACACATATACACAAGTTATAAGTTCCAAACCTATCTCAAATAAGCAGCAAAAGATTATGGAAGTATCGGTTGTAAACAATAAACCATGAAGAGTTGAAATGCTAGCCATCCTATTTTACAGTAAGATAAGTAAGTAGAGACATAAATCAAAACCTGAATTTCAGCTTTTTGGGAAAGAAGTACTGTAAGACATGTTTCCAGACCAGGGTAGCAAGTTGGGGCGAGGGAGGAGTGGGGAAGGAAATCAATATTTATTTAACTCCTACTATGGTCCAGGTAGTGTGCTAAGACCTTTATCTCTGTTATCTCATTTGATTCCCACAAACACTTGTGAGATAGGTAATATTGTGTCTATTTTACCAGTCAAAAAGATAAGCTCAGAGATGTTAAGTGACTTGTCTGAAGTCACTTGGCTTATAAGTGTCAAAGCTGAAATTCAGACTCAGGCCTGCTTGACTTAAAATCCAGAGCTCTTGCCACTCTACTCATTGCCTCCTAGGAGAAGAAAAGTGCTGAGAAGAAATGGAAACTTAGCACAGGAAAATCCTCAAAAGAAAGGGAGGATGGCCAAAAAAAAAAAAAAAAGTTTTAGCTACAAAGAGAACAAAAAAAGGGCAGGGTTACTTTGATGGTTAGAATGGAACATGGGTAATCTGCAGGAGTCCTGGCCTTGGAGTTAGGAAGCCACAGTTTGGGTTGTAACTCTGTCATTTGCTAGTTTATGTACTTTGATAATTCACTTTACCTGTCTGGATCTCAGTTTCTTCATCCATAAAATACAGACAGTAGTGCCTACCCTATCTATCTCATAGGGTTGTTGTGAAGATCAAATATGGAAATCAAATCTATCTGAAAGCACTTTCTAAGCTAAGCTGTAACAACTATACAGCTATAATATAACTATACAACCATAATTAATTATTTCCTTTATTAACAGTAGCAATGTATTAAGATGGTCAGATCTTTGGAATTTCCCAGCAGGTTGAGAGTCCTTCCCATTTGCTTTATAATTTCTCTAGAAGCCAGTGGACTTCCCAAAGTGGGGAACTGAGCCCTGAGTCCTAGGCAGAAAGTAAAGAACCAAAACAAATCACACTCTGTGCATCCCCCATCCCCAACTCTCACAAGCATTTATATATAGGTGAATCAGGTTAAGAGTAACATCAAGGGCAGATCTATAAGGGAAAAGAAGCTCCAAAAAGGCGACCTTTTGTCTGAGCAAATAAGGGGGTGGGGACGTAGGTATAGTTGCTTTGTCCTAGTGACAGTGGAGAGAGATTATAAATTATAGGCATTATACATACACAAACACGTATGCATTCACTTTTATGTGAGCCTCAGGGCTTTTTACCGCAGTGCCTATCAAGATCTCTGGATGAACCAGTGTAACCTAGGGCCACCTCTGACTCTAGTAATATTTTTATAATACCATACTCTATGTTGATATTTTTGACAACTGTCCCTCCTCCTCAAAACCACAGAGAGGCTAACAGGTGGATTCTTTGCTATATAGAACAGAGATTGGATGTGGGAATGTGCATATTCATCACTGCATTAACAAGTGCTTTAGTGAGCCTCCAGTATAGAGCTCTACTCTGCTGAGAGCTCAGAGTACAGAATAGACAGAGTCCTCTGCCTCAGGGAACACCATAGAGGAGACTAAAACTGAATGTAATTGCGGTATTATATTTTTATAAGTGACAGAATGTGTTAGATATCTTTCTTGCTTACATACCTATTTCTTCTACACTCAATTTTTTGGGCTCTGAGCCTGGGGGATTGTGTTAATTATAGGGGAGCCCAGAGCGGAAAAAACAGAGCAACAAGCTCATGCCAGCCAATTCCCTCCAAGCCAAGGATGCGAAATGTAATCAATGCTTTGTCAGAAATCAGCAGTTGACCTCCCTCTGGGCATTGGCCTTCTGCTGGGAATGAAGGGAGTAGGTGATGGTGTGGCTTCTGGTAGAAAGAGAGGCTATCTTACCTTTAGAGGCAGGGCTAACCTTGTCCAGCAGTGTGGAGGTAACTGCATTTGGGAATGAGGTCTAGGTACTTAGATGTGGAAGGAAGAATAAGAAAAGGGACGTGGCAATATCAGGGAAAAGAAAATCATGACCCAGTATGTTCCAGAGAACAAAGCAGACTATATTCAGAAACTGAATAGAAATAAACCAGATGATAAACGGTGCTTGCTTGTTAGTTCTGCAGAAAACTTCAGAAGATGTAGTGGTTATAGCAATAGTAGTTATTGCCATTGTCATAGTAGTATGTAATAGTAATAAAAACACAACACAACACAACTATTTGACTACCTATCATATGAGAAAATGTATTAGGTGCTTCATTTATGTTATTTAACTTGATAAATTCATCCAAAACCCCATGAGGCTAGGTATTAGTATTAGTATAATTCTCATTTACCTAAGAGGAAACTTGGGCCACTTGCCCAAAACCAGATAGGTTGTTGGTAAGCAGCAGAACCAGGAGGCTAACCTGGGGCTGTCTGGTTTCAAAGTACATTCTTTTAAATATTTCCAATTTTAAGTTAATTTTGGTTTTTGGCTTAGTACAGATACACCCTTCCACCCCATGACTCCCAAAGACCCTTACTTGACACTGACCTTACAGAATTTGTCCTTAGAGTAGGGTCCTTCTCATCTATCTATCTGTCTTTCTCTATCTCTGTCTCTGCTTTCTCTCCCAACCTCATCCCCATCAAGATAACCTGGCCAAGGGCTCTACTCAGGACCCCTTTTCCCCCTTGGGCTTTCCCCCATAGAAACTCCTTAGCTATTTCTTGACTCATGAGGTCATTGGGACCCCTGGAAATGTGTTCTCAAGACCTTTGTTACCTAGTCACAGAGTTAGGTGTTATTCTGAGGCTTCCCTTCCCATTGATGCTCTCTTACAGAATTCCTCAGGTCCTTTCCCTTGGGA
The DNA here is from genome assembly GCA_023783475.1 of Daubentonia madagascariensis. NCBI lineage: Eukaryota > Metazoa > Chordata > Mammalia > Primates > Daubentoniidae > Daubentonia > Daubentonia madagascariensis. The sequence goes on from JAKFHU010002579.1 coordinate 1,399,301, forward strand.
TCTTTCCTGGTACTTCTCTGTCTTCTTTCCCTACCCTCACTTTCCCATTCTGCCTCACCCAACTCATACTTAGATGCAATATAGGCTCCTATTCAGCTCTTTTTGCTCTTCCACTTGCGTCCTTGCTTCTTCTACAGACCATCTGCCTTTTGTGAACATGGAACCAGGGTTATTTTTCCTTTTGTCATCCAAAGTCCCCTTTCTCAGAAAGAATGACTTCTTTCTCAGAACGATGCCCTCCCTTGACCTTAGCTGTCAGAGTTTGAATTTCCTTGGCCCTCCTCCCAGTAGAGATTGCTTGTTCTGTATGTATACATGGAGTATCAGGATGCTGAATCTATCACCCAGAAACAAAGGTCTTGGGAGGAATACTTATGTCATGCTTGAGTACAAAGAAGGGCTAAATGCTCTCCCCACAATCTGGTCTGAGGCTAAAGAAGGCATAAACGTTCACTGGCTTGCCCTGCTCTCCTCTCCTTCCATAATTCCATGGTTGTGAAAGGGATGGTTTTGGAAAAAGTCCTGGACCAGGCATCAGAAAACCTGGGTTCTGGTACTGGCTCTGCCATCCACTAGCTGTATGAATTGGGGCAGAGCAGGCTGTGCAGACCTCTGTTATACTGCCTACTCTGCCATAGTGGAATTTCCTGATTACATGTTTTTTCATTCATTGGACTATAAGCTTCCTAAAGGCAGTGGCCATGGCCATACCACATTCACTTTGGAAACTGCACTTCCTAACTGGTCTCTCTGACCCATCCTTTGCCCTACCTATCCATTTTCTACATTGCTGTGGGAATGAGCTTTCTAAAATCAAAACCCATCATGTCACTGTCTACCAAAAGCCCTTCAGTGGTTCCCATCACCTTTAAGGTAATGGTTTATAAGACTCATCGTGATCTGGGCCCTGCCTACTTCTTTAGCATCCCCCCGCCTTTTTGCTGTCTGTGTCTTCTCTGCCATGAGTTTCCCTTTCCTCCAGCTAACTCTTACTTGTTCCTTAAAAATATCACATCCTTAGGAAGCCTTCCTTGACCATCTAAGCTCCCCACTTAACCCCTGTTAGTTAAGTCCCCATCTTATAAACACCCAAAGATTATACACATTAGGCAATAAATCTCTTTTGTAGCACTCCTTACACAGTTTAACTGTTTAGTGTCTGCTTCCCTGATTATTATAAACTTCACGAGATGTTGCAAGAGGCCTTATCTGTCTTGCTTACTGCTAAGTGCTTACTAAAATGCCTAGCACATAATAACAGTAAAATCTGTTCAACGATAAAATGAAATGACCTGCATGGTATCCGCATAAATGAGTGTTGACAGTTTAAAGAATTTGGCATATCCTATTGGGTAACAGTGAGGTCTGTCCATAATTTTTCAGTTTCTTCTGGCTTTCTGAAAAGTAGTGTTGTTATTGAAATGTCTACCATAAACATTATAAAACAGTAAGACAGTTAATGTCCTTTTTATGTTGTAATGTAGTATCAGACAGATCTTTTCATTTCATGTAAAAAACATGATCTTTGTCAGTGTTTCTTTTTACTGTCAGAATATGAAGCTATGAATTTTGCATATTAGCAGAAATATGACTAGAGTGTTTTTGTTTCTTAAACGTTTCAAGTTAACAATCTGCTGTTTAGTCCTTTAATCTGTCTTGAAAATATATATATCTCTCATTGTTATTTAAAGAAAGTGGGTAGCTAATTTGAGAATATAGCAATATTTTAACTTTTTAGTTGATTCTGTCTTTTCTAACTTGAAAAACAAACAAACCAATTCAAAACTTCAATAAAAGGACAATTATAGTATATTTTCCCTTGTTTGGGGGAGGAATACCAATATTGTGAAGCACTTTTCAAAATCCTTTTAAGCAGAATGTGAGTTGACTTAATAGTTATGTGCTCAGTGGGAGACAGCAAGAGGAAAGAGAACAGATAGAACCTGAGTCTATCTGGCTCTGCATTTTATAAGCTATGTGCATTGAACATCATTTTATTCATCTAAAAATGGATTAATAGTATATACTTTGAAGAGTTATTTTGAGAATCAAAGATAATATATTTAAAGCACTAGCACATCTTGCATGCCCTTTTACCACCTGCATTTTTTATGTTTTTATTAATCACACAAATATTTAAGCATATTTCTGCCTTGGGGCAGGCATTGGGAACACAATGGTGGATATGGCACCTGTCCCCACAGAATTTACAGTCCCTCCTTTTTCTTCTGACTGACTACTGCTGCTTGTCCCTTAAGACTCAGCTCAAGCTTCACATCCTCCAGTAAGCCATCGCCCATGCTCTATGCCTCTCTCCCCACCTCCCTCATCTGGTGCAGGCGTTCCTCCTCTGTGTACTCAGAGCACGCCGTGCATACTTTAATCATAGCACTTCTATGTACCAATTTTTCTCCCCACCAGACTAAACTTTGAGGGCGATTACTGTGTCCTATTCATGTTTTTTATACCCAGCACACGGCTTGGTACCCAATAGGTACCAGGACAGAATAATTGAATAAACAATGCCCTCTGGTGGCTAGCTGTTGTAAGTACAATCTTTTATGCCTCACAAGGGTGAGTAAAGCACAGGAAAGGCAATTTATTCTTTCTTTTAACACTGGGAAAGGAAATAGAGGAGAATACGTGGTCTTCTAGAATCTAGGTTTTTATTCCAACGTCTCTCCAAGTATTTAATAATTCAGTGAACAATATTTAGATGACACAACAGATAAAAGAAAACTACTTTGAGTAATTGTGTAAAAAGAAAATGTATCTCCTGTAATGAAGAAATGTAACATACTATACGATTTTTCATCATACCTTTATTTCAGGGCTGACACACTCACATTCATTCATTCATTCAACAAATATTGAGCACCTACAGTGTGCTAGGCAACATTCTAGGTGTTGGGGATGCAGTAGTGAACAAAACAAAGCCCTTAACTTTAAGGAGCTTACATTATAGTGGGAGAGACACAATAAGTAAATAAATATATATTTATTAGGGATTATAAGTGCTATGGATAAAAATAAAGTAGGATGCAGAGTAAGGTGAGAGAGAGAGATTGAGATTGTCCTTAAAGTGGGATCTGGGTTAATACCTTAGCTTTGATGCTGTCACAGTGAGGAAAGTGTTCTCTACTTTCTTGCCTATGTCTGCTTCATAAACACTGTGTTTCCTTGAATGCATCATTATAAGAAAGTAATGAATTCTTTGTAGCTCAGTAAGGTGACAAAGCTATTTATAACAACTTCTTGATAATTCATCAGATCTCCATGTTACCTCTCACTTTTTCTTCTCATCTCCCTTGCACAGAAAGTGACTGAATATTGAAAGAAGCTAAACTCAGCCTCTTTGCTCTGATGTTATGGAGTCTGAGAAGGTGGGATGGTGATCCCCTGAGTGGTCCTGGGCAATAATGGAAAGTGGGAAGTTTGTTGTGCCCTCCCACTTCTTCAAGCTCTGTGGCCCTGTGCCTGCCTTCTCTCTCCACCCTGTTCTCAACTGAGATGTTAATTAACAATGCTTAACATGTTACTGTAGTGCTAAGATCTTGACATTTTATCCAGGGACTCTCAGAGACTCAAAATGACAGCACAGCTCTGCATAATATACCTGCAACCCCCATTTCTAGCTGTCAGGCTGATCTGCTTTACCCAAACATGTTCTCTACTTTCCTGCCTATGCTTTTGCTCTTGCTGTTCATACCATTCTCTCTGCCTGGACTTCTCTCCCTTTAAGCCCCATTTCTGCCTGCCCAAGTCCTGCTTATCCTTCAAGACCAGCTCAGCCACATGACACCTTCCCTAATTCCCTGATCGTCCTTCTCCACAGGCAAAATTAGTTTTCTCTTCCCTATGCTGTCATACAGCTTTAATTATATTCCATTACTTGTTCTGCTATTTTAAATTATAATTAGTTGTATTCACACTCATCCTCTCCACTAGATTGTAAGTGCCTTGAAGGCAGAGGCTGAATCTTTTTCATCATTATATCCCACTCAGGGAACCTGATGTAGTTCCTTGTACGTGGTAGGCACTCAATAAATGTTTGCTGAAATAAAAAGTTCCCCAAATGATCTTTAGTGCTGGGATTTCAAAATCTTCTGGGTGGAAGGGGAAGATCTATTTGGGCAGAAGATTTTGGGGAATAAACTAGGTTGGCATTGATTGTATAGAATGGAGGACACTGAGATGGAGAAGCCAATGAAGAATTTCTATTGCCTGTAAATGCATTTTACTCGGGTCTGGGTGTATGGAATCATCTACTACTTCATACATATGAACAGGAAATCTCAGTGCCTTCTGAACTCCTGTGTAGCGGTCTACAGGACTGATGGATGTGACTGAGCTGAGGGGAAAGCGCAAGTGAGGAAATTTCTTATGGGGATGGCTTGGAGGGAAGGCTGATGAACTTTAAACCCAGGAATAAAAGGCCTATAGAATGAGTATATAGGAAATCTCTCAAAAAACTATCAAATAAGCTCTCTGAAAGAAGCTGAGGGTAAAAAGGTCTAGCCCACTTAAACTTCAATACAGAATAGAAACAATTGCCAAAATAACTTTTTGCAGTTTCTTAAATCTTTGCAACTTGCGGCTTTTGTGAACTCCCATGTGTTTATTTCCTTGTGAACAGCAGTAAAATCCTTCCAGCAGGGGACTTGTGTGTTTGTATGAGGATACAAAATTTGGGGAGACTAGGTCTTACTCTGCAGGTAATCTTTGGGCTGGGAAGTAGGAAAGAACTTCAGGAAAAAGGGGAGGATGGGCAGTTGGAAAGAAATATGTAAATCAAATTCTTGTTGCCTTTGGGAAGAAAGTGAAAGAGCACAGAGCAAAGAGGACCTGGAGACTCACCAGGGAGCCTGTGTTGCCTAGTGCTTAGGCCTTGGAAGACTGAGGCTGAGACCCTTAGTCTTAAACATCGCAAACTGACCCCAACAGTCTTTTTGGGGTGGGTGGATTTACACGAGTAGGTTGCCAAGATTGACCTAATGGTATTTTCAAGGAGGATAGATTTTTTTCCACAGACATAAAGCCATTTAGTCAAACCTGCTAACTGAAAACAAAGAGCAAAGGTCAAATAAAGAGCTGAGATCTTTTGCAAACCAACCAACCAGCCAAGGAGGCTTATTAAGATAACCCCAGTTATTTTCAACTAAGCGTTAATAAGCAAGTGAATTATCTCACTGTATTTTTCAAGCAAATCTACAAACAAAGAAAATACAAGGGCTTTCAAGTGCCTTCCAAGCAATTTGAGTTGTTTTATTCACATTACGAAGACAGTTTTTCCCCGAAGTATTTCCTGTTCAGAAAACACTTAAGGACCCTGCTCTTTTGGGCTGCTTCTTGACATGGAAAGATTTTAATGTCACTACTTTACCTTTAGTTTGGGATTTTTGCCTCTTCAGCCAACTTTCCACTCTACTAGTTGTGCCTGGTTGTTTTATCTCCCCTGATGTGACCGTCTAAAAAACCCTTCCCACCCTAACTCCCTCACTTCACCTTATATTTTCTCTACAAAATACACTCACTGGAGTATATTTTCTAATGTTTGGCATTCTTACTTTGATTTTTTTACTTTGCTAAATCAATCAGTAAATGTTTCTCAAATGTTTGTTGCGTGTAAGGCTTTGTGCCAGCTATAATCAGAGGAAGAAAGTAGCATAAAACCTTTCCTCAAGGAGCTTGCTGTCTAATTGAAGATTTTTCAGCAAGGGAGTGCTTCTCATATTTGATCTCTCCTTTCTGTTCCTATTATCCTTCTTGGATGGGCCTTGTTCACATCACAATAGCCTCCTAAATCATCCTCAAGCTTACCGTTACCCCCCATTAAATCAATCCTGCTTCATCTTCTTTAACTATAGTCATTGACCTTAGTTAACTATGGTCATTTTCCTACCATCTTACCTTTCCTCCTCTCAAAAATATTTTTCAAAGATACCATATTGCTTAAAGAAAAAAGTTCAATCTCATTTGCTTTGTTTGAAATTTCCCTCCTTCCCACCTTTTAAATCTAAGTCTTATTTCATCTTTAAGGTTCAATCAAAGTCCCGTTCCATTCATGCATCTTTCTTCTACTTCCCCACCAAGAGTGATCTTTCCTTTCAATTTATGTAAATTATAGTCTACATCACTTATTTGGGATTTAATTTATGCCATCTTGACTAGTTTGTTTTATATGTATGTGGCTCTTCCCCACCCAGATTGCAAATTTATTGAGGGCAAGGCCTTAGGCATTACACACAAAAGATGCCTAGTGTGTGTTTGATAATGAAGATGGTGATAATTTTTCCTGGCTTCAGGGTAGAGGGAGGATTATGAGGATGGTGGCAAAGGATAGCTTCTGGAGGTAGGGAGAGGTAGGTGAGGAGGCTTTTGCAATAACAGTCCAAAAGGGTGATAAGGGCCTTAACCTATTGGTTCGTTGGCTCAGATCCATACTATATTACCAAAAGAACTTTAGTGAGATGGAAAAGGAAAGGAAGGAAGGACTTTGGGACTGCTGTGAATTTATATGGGGGATAAGGGAGAAGTAGATGTCAAAGTTTACTGAACCTGAGTAACTGCAATAATGATAGTAGCATTGACCGGAAAAAAAAGAAAAAGGAAATCAGAGGTGGAAGCCAGATCTGGGGAGAAGTTGATAAGTTTGTTTTTAGACATACTGAGTTTAGGGTAACTTAAGTAACCAAGTGGATATGTCTAAAAGATATCTTTTCCCCATTCGATTCAATCCAACAAATATTTACTAAACATCTGCTGTATGCCAGTCACTATGCTAGAGATAGATAGGGTCAAATAAGACACAATCCTTGGCCTCTAGAACTCATGTTTGAGCGGGGAAGACAGACTAAAAAATTATTATGACATAAGGTAGTAAATGGTATAATTGAACTATATATAAAGTGCAATGGCAGTATAAGTAGTGGACCAATTGCTTGTGTCCAAGCAGGTAAGAAAAAATTACAGAAGTGATGATCTTTGAGCAGGGCCTTGAAAGATAAGTAAGGATCTGTTCAATAAACACATGGGGAAATGACTTTCCAAGTAAAAGAATAGTCTCAGGCAAAGGTACAGGACATGAAAAGTGCATGGCATTCTAGGGGAACAAGAAGGACTCTGAAGTGACTAACGAGAAAGGGATGACAGCATAAAGATGGATGATTTAACAGAGATAATGACAGGGATGTTGTTACACTCAATGGGAGAGGCAGTATGTATAATGGTTAAAGGTGTGGACTCTACTTCCTGGGTCTAAATCCCACCTCTACCACTTAACTAGCCAGGTAGCCTTGAGCAAGTCACTTGATCTCTCTGTGCTCAGATTTCCTCATCTGTCAAATGGAGACAATGGTACCTACCTCACAGGGTTGTTTTGAAGATTGAGAAAGCTAATATGTGTAAACTGATTAGAGCAATGCCTGGCATATAGTGAGTGTTATGTAAAGGTTAGTCCAAGGACTAAATTACAAGAAACATGGTACTACCCCATTGTGTACTATACCAGCAGCCACCTAAAAGAGAAACTATAAATAGAAAGGGTCTAAGTTTGCAGATACTCGAAGCAAGGACCCAGGGAGAACTAGATGATTCTCTTATTCTTCAATCAGTGGGAGTTTCTTGAGATGGTAAGATATCTGCCTTGGAATGGTAGATCCAATTTAAGGAAAGGGAAAGGAGTCTGAGAAAAAAAAGCAGAATGGCCAGAGTGGGACTATTCATTCAGAGTAAAGTAGAAGCTCCCATTGTGGCATTTCCCCAAGAAGGTGGAAATAAAGCAAAATAAGGTTATCACTCACCACCGGCAAAATGTATTTTATTTCAGTTAAGTAAGAAACAGATAATTAGCCAGCAGGGAGCTTAGAGGATGAAAGAGGAGGCAGCAGGTATTTTGCTGGGGTTGAAGAATGTAGAGGAACCTTCTGAAAAGGGATAGCAATCGGAAATGCAGCCCTACCTTGCTAATGAAACACATCTAGCCCCTTGAGTTTTGATGCTCTCAAGTAACCCATTATCTATTCCTCAGCCTTCTAGAGCTCTGCTTGAGTGATCCTTGAATAGACTCTTGGAATGATTGTGCTTCCCTGTGTGACTGCTCTGTGTGCTACTGAAGTGGAACTGAACCCTGTCCGCCCACCCAGCCAGCCCAGGGGTTTCACTTGACAGGACTCGGTTTGAAATCTGGTTTTACCACTTACTAGCTGTGTAATTTTTTTTTTTTTGAGCAAGTCACCAAAATTCTCTGGACCTCAGTTTCCCCATCTGTGAAATGGGAATAAAAATGGTTCCTATATTGTAAAGTTGTTATGATAATTACATGAAATAATTTATCTATAAAGTGCTTGGCAAGTTAAGTGCTTAAAATATGTTAGTTTTTTTCCCCCCTTCCATTCCCTTTGTGTTTGGGCAGTCCAAAGATCCCCCTACTCTCATTTTAGCTCCTCCCGGGGGCTCTGTACCATCCAGTGTCAGTAGTAATAGAGATGGGAAGAAGGAGAAATCAGTCCATGGAAAGACGGTGAAGAATGGTGCCTTTTTTTTTCCCCCTCTAACCCTGACTTTGCAGTAGAGATATTCTGGTGTAGCCGGTATCCCAAAATAGGAAAGGTATTCAGATACTGGACAGCCCAAGGTGAGAAATATCCACTAAAACATGATGACAACTATGTGAAAAAATGTCTGCACATTAATATATTTAATATGAAAATATATCTGGACATTCATATGCTGAAAAATTAGAAGAGAACAAGTAAAACTGAAATCATTTTTGTTAGCAAAATGATAGAAATATGTTGTTGTAATGTTATCTTAATATTATTGTGCCTGTGGAGGGGGATCTTCTTTTCTTGACATACATAAATCTCCTTACCCTCTTTCCAAACAAACAGCAGGAGGACAGGGTGCTGGAGTAAAGGGAATTGCACAGTGGGAATAACATGCCCCCATCTCATCTGTCCTTCTGCCCAGCCTTCCATTAACCATCATGATCTACCAGAGGCCCGGAGATCTTCCTATCTGTGGTGCTTCAATGCCCTTGCATCATTAATATCATCATCTCTACCCTTCTTCTAGGAGTGGATCTTATGAGGGAGGTATGGAAGAAGTTGTGCATGCTTAGCTGTCAGTCCGAACCTTTTAGAGCCAGCAGGGGACAAAGGCAACAATCACTGTGTAATATTCTGGACTTTCTTGGCAGGTGAATACTGCTATGCATGAGGCAAAACTTATGGAAGAATGTGATGAGTTGGTAGAGATCATCCAGCAGAGGAAGCAAATGATTGCTGTCAAAATCAAAGAGACAAAGGTAAAGCACAGCACTTCAGTGAGGCCAAGAAAGAGTTGAATTTACAAATGTAAAAGTTCGACCCAGATGGTTCCAATTTGAACGTGGATCATGAAAGCAAGAAGAAATGAGGTTGTAGGGAGAGAGGCAAAGAAAAAGCAATGTTTGGCCTAGTGCTATGAATCCAATAAAAATGCTGACCATTCTGGGGTGTTGGGAACGTTCTGTATCTTGACTTGGTTAGTAGTTATATGGGTGTATGTGTATGCAAAAATTCATTGAATTGTACACTTAAGATTTGGGTGCTTTACTGTTGTATAAGTCAATGCACAATGAAAGAAAAAAAGTAATGGTAGAAATGTGGGCCCGGATCATGGAAGGACCATGAATGCCAGTATGAGGACTTTGGGCTTAATCTGAGAGGTGTTGGAAAGCCCTTTTAGTTTCTTAGGAAGGAAAAAGACTGATTAATAGGGCAGAGGTATGCAGGGTAGGTCAGAATGGGATGATACCAAAGTCAGGAAAGCAAGTTATGAGACTTATGGAATGATTCTTGGTATGAGCTGATGAAGACTTAAACAAGAGTAGTGGCAGCACAAATGGAAGGGAAGAAGGCATTGCTAGAAAGGAAATGATAGGAATGATTGACTTATTAGATCAAAAAGATGAGGGAGAGAGAGGAGTCAGTGAAGACTCCTAGGTTTCTAGCCTGGGAACTGAAGAACCATGGTTAGGAAGGTCAGGTGTGAGCCTCCATGCAGCTATATGGTTTTAGGCTTGTTGGCGTACTGGTCAGTGGTAGTGATTATAAGCTCATGCTGTGTGTATAATGTGAGAAATTTTGAGAGCATGGAGTGATGCCCAATACTTTATGCCATGCCGGGGGGTTCCAGCTTACCCAGGAACTGAAGTTTTCAAGAACACAGATTTGTGAACACACAGGTATGCATAAAAACACTTGGAGAAATACATACATAGAACTGTAGATACTCATAAAGAAAAAAGTACTTTTTATTAAACATATATGTGAGAATATATTGATAGTAAAATGTAAACAATGGTCATCTCTGTGTGGTAGCATTTCTTTTTATTCTTTTTATTTTCTAAATTTTCTATAATGAGCATGCATTGCTTTTACAACCAGAAAAATTAATGTTATCAGTACAAAGAGGAGGTGGATAAGTGAGAGTATATGGCTGTTGCAGCCAAGTGAGCAAGCTGCAGACAGGAGAAGGGAGAGGGGTTGGCAAGAGAGACATAGCGGGTAGGGTGAGAAGGTGAGTGGTTAGTACAAGAACCATGGAATATTAATAAGCCTTATTTTTAGAATCACTCCACCATATCTCCTTCATGTTGGCTTTTTATTGTTTTTAATTAAGCACTGCATGTTATCTTATTTTTTTCTTTTACTAATTTCTTTAAGGTTATGAAACTGAGAAAGTTGGCACAGCAGGTTGCTAATTGCCGCCAGTGTCTTGAACGGTCAACAGTCCTCATCAACCAAGCTGAGCATATCCTGAAAGAAAATGACCAGGCACGGTTTCTACAGTCTGCAAAAAATATTGCTGAGAGGTGAGTTCCTTATATTCTTTTGAAATGCCTGTTCTTGTGAAAAGGCGCCAGCTTGAAGTCACTTAATTCTGTTCAGGCATATATGTAGCAGCTGCCACCTGAAGATTTTACCAGCTAAGTAGTTATTGAACTTCAGTGGTAAATTGCCCTGTGGACCTCTGGACCCTTCTCTCTGACTCTGCAGCCCCACCACCTCCAAGTTTTTTTTTTTTTTGGTTTTTTTTTTACAGGGTTTTTCTCTGTCACCCAGGCTGGAGTGCAGTGGCGTGATCATAGCTCACTGCAACCTCAAACTCCTGGGGCTCAAGTGATCCTCCTGCCTCAGCCTCCCAAGTAGCTGGAACTATAGGCACACACCAACATGCCTGGCTAATTTTATTTTTGTTTTTTGTAGAGATGGGATCTTGCTATGTTGCCCAGGCTGGTCTTGAACTCCTGGCCTCAAGCGATCCTCCCACCTTGGCCTCCCAAAATGTTGGGATTACAGGCATGAGCTACTGTGCCTTGGCCCACCAGTTCTTTTAAGGCACAGCTCAGCACTAAGCCCTAGCTACTGCCGTAGCTCCCTGCTGCTCACTCAGGGCTTGAACTTCTACGATGGAGTTGGTCTAGGGGAAGAGAAACTTTTAGCTATATTGATAGGCATGTGCCCTTCCTAGTCTACAAACAGTTTCTATTGCTTTCATTTAGTTACTCCTCAGACAAATCCTTTAGGGCAGTAATTCTTAGGTTTTTATTTAATCACTCACCCTTTTGAAAATTTGATGAAAGTCATGAACCTTCTTCCAGAGGAAAAAAATGCATTTTAGAAATATGCACAGAGAATTTTGTATATAATTTCAGAGGACTCATGGACCTTTAAAAACCCTTCTATAGACCACTGGCAAAAAATCCATGGTCTGAAACACTGTTCTGTATAGTTACCAAGGCTTCAAGGGGCTACAGCAGCTCATTATGCCAGATTTGATCTCCTCATATTTCCCTCTCATCCATTGAAGAGTTTGGCTCCAGGCTCATGTTATTCCTCCTTTTGCCCCTGCCATCATTCTGGATGACTTCAGCAGCACCCACATGGCTGACCCATCTAATGCCCTAGCCATCTAGCCTCCTTGACATCCCCTCCTCCAGTGACTCTCACCTCTGCTCCACCTCATCCACCCACTTCCATGGGCCACATGCTGAACTTCACCATCACTCAGAATTGCACTGAAATCATAAATTCAAATATCCCATTTTCTAACTATAATCTCTATACTTAAAACTGTTTTTTTCTTCAAATACATCTATTTTTCAACTTCACTGGGACCTGTAAGTCCTGACTTCTGTACTTTCTTTCTACCCACCAGCTACCTCCTGTCTGATTTCTTACTTCAGTTATTCTCTTTTCAATATCCGCAATTTCCTTAGACAGTTTCCTTGCCCCATTGTCTTTTTATCACACCAACCTCATGAAATCCCAACCCTGAATCAGTCCTGCTATTCCCATCTTTTCCATGTCTATATTTGCATTGCAGAGCCCCGCTGGGGAAAATCATATAACCAAAGAGGTTGGTACTACTGCAGCACAAATTTATGGCTTCTAATCTCACCTGGGCCCTCAGTACTGACCTGAAATCCTTCTGTGTTGCTTTGGTCAGCTTTCTTTTTAACTTGTTCTCTATAATGGATATTTCAAATCTTTTGTACTCACCTCAGAATTTCAACCCTGCCACCTTCCTGCTCATGCTTAGCAAATGCCCTCTTGTTTTACAAAGAACAGTAGGTGTGAAATGATAAATATCTCAACTTCTCATATCAAACTGCTGGACATACATGCATTCACATCCATTACTGCCTCTTTTCTTCTGGTTATAATGGAAGAGATGTCCCTTCATTTGTGCTTTGGTCACATGCCCTCTTTTTTCCATAGCTTCAATTTCTCCCCCTCTATAGTTGACTTCACTGCCATTTTTAAGCCCACTTATTTCTCTCCTACCTCAAAACAAAACAAATCTACAACTTTTTTTTTAAACCTCATACCCCCTCTAGCTATCACCCTATCCATTTCCTTCCCTTCAGAGAAAACTTCTTGAGAGACTTTCCATTTCCTCACCCCTAATTTACTCTTCTTAAGTATTTAAAACTTATGTATATCAAAGGGATACCTTGAACATAGTTAGAAAGTAAACTATTACTACAAGTCATATTATAAGAAATGCCAATCTCCTCCTCATCCTCTATTTCTGCTCTCTGATAATAATATGAATAATATTGAGAACTTACTTTGCACTGAGGATTATTTATTCTAAGCCTTGATAAGTATTAACTCATTTAATCCTCACAAAAACCTTATCACAAAAACCTTAGGTAAACACTATTATTATCCCCATTTTACAAATGCGAGAAAAATGCTCAGAGAGGTTAAGTGACTTGCCTATGATATCCAACTAGTAAGGGGCAGAGGCAGGATCCAAATCTCAGGAGTCTAGCGCCATAGTCTGCACTTTTACAACAAAGCCAAGCAATTTCAACCTTATTAGGTGTTTCTATTGTCATGACCTTTACATTTTTAAATAATATCCTTACATTGCTGTTTTTTAATTTTTTTCAGTTTTAGACATTATCCATTGACTTCTACAAATTTGGAATTTTTTTCAATCATTATTTCTTCAAATATTTTTTATGCCACCTTCTTCTCTATTGGGGATTCCAATTACATGTATATTAGACTGCTTGAAATTGTCCTATAGCTCACTGATACTGTATTTTTTTTTTTTTTTTTTGGAGTCTGTCTTCTCTGGGTGTTTCATTTAGGATAGTTTATATTGATATGTCTTCAAGTTCACTAACCTTTTCTTCTATGATGCCTAATCTGTCGTTAACCCCTCCAGTATATTTTTCATCTCAGATATTATAGTTTTCATCTCTAGAAGTTTGATTTGAGTCTTTTTTTATATCTTCCATATCTCTTCTTAAGATATCCAGCCTTTCCTCTAGCTTTTTGAACAAATGGAATACAGTCACAATAACTGTTTTAATGTCCTTGCCTGCTAATTCCAACACCTGTGTCAGATCTGGGTCAGTTTTGATTGGTTGCTTTTTCTCTTCATTATGTATTTTCTAGATTCTTTGCACGTGTGGTAATTTTTGATTGGATGCCAGACGTTGTGAGTTTCCTCTTAAGTGCTGTATGTTTTTATATTCCTATAAATATTCTTAAGCTTTGTTCTGGGACACAGTTAAGTTACTTGAAAATAGCTTGATCATTTCAAGTCTTGCTTTTAAGATTTGTTAGGTGGGATCAGAGCAGTGTTCAGTCTAGAGACAATTTTTCTCCACTACTGAGGCAAAACCCTTCTGAGTACTCTACCCAGTGTCCCATAAATCATGAGATTTTTCAGTTTAGCTGATAGGAACAGACACTATCCCTGGTCCTATATGAGCACCAAGGATTGTTCCCTGTAATCTTTTTCGGTGGCTCTTTCCCCAGTATTGAATAGTTTCCTCACGTGCATGTGTTGATCAGTATTCTGTTGAATACTAGAGGGAAACCCTCTGAAGATCTCTAGAATTCTCTCTCTGCAGCTTTTTCCTCTCTGGTACTCTACCCTATTCAACTCCAGCCAACTTAGTCTCCCTGGATTCTCAGCTGTGTCTCTTTAATTTTAGGGAATTCATCAGGCTCTGCCTGGATTTCCCCTTCCTATACTATTTTATTCACTTAATTTTTTTGAACAAATTCTCTCATAGTTTCTTAAGAAAGAGTACATGGAGAGTAAATTTTCAAGAACTTTTTGTCTAGAAATATTTTAATTAATTTTCGTACTTGATAGGTTGGAAATAAATTTCCCCTATAATTTTGAAGGCATGGCTCCATTGTCTCCTGACTTCCAGTGTTGTGTTAAGAAGTTCACTGCCATTTTGATTCCTGATCTTTTGAATATGACCCATATTTTAAAATCTAGAAGCTTTTAAAAATTAGCATTATTTTAAATTGACAAATCATAATTATATACATTAATGGGTTATAATGTGATGTTTTGCTATATGTATACAATGTGAATGATTAAATCAAAGCAGTTAACATATCCATTAGCTCACTTACTTATCATTTTTTGTGGCGAGACATTTGAAATTTACTCTCTTAGCTATTTGAAAATATACAATATATTATTATTGAGTATAGTCACCTTGCTGCCAAATAATAGATCTCAGAAACTCACTCTTCCTGTCTAACTGAAGCTTTATACTCTTTGACCAACAACTCCCCTTTCCCCCTTGCCCCCACCAGCCTCTGGTAACCACCACTCCATTCTCTACTTCTATGAGTTTGACTTTTTTAGATTCCACATATAAGTGAGATCATGTGGTATTTGTTTTTCCATGCCTGGCTTATTTCACTTAGCATATGTCCTCCAGGTTCATTCGTGCTGTTGCAAATGACAAGATTTCCTTCCTTTTTAAGGCTGAATAGTATTCCATTGTGTATATATACCACATTTTCTTTATCCATTCATCCGTTGATGGACACTTAGATTGATTCCATATCTTGGCTATTGTGAATAGTGCTGCAATAAACATGGGAGGGCAGATATCTCCTCAGCAAATTGATTTCAATTCCTTTGGGTATATACTGAGAAGTGGGATTGCTGGATCATATATGGTAGTTCTATTTTTAGTTTTATGAGGAACCTCCATACCATTTGCCTTAATGGCTGTACTAATTTACATTCCCACCAATGGTATACAAGGGTTCCCTTTTCTGTACATCCTCGCCAAGACTTACCTTTTCATCTTTTTGGTAATGGTCATTAAAATCTAGAAGCTTTTAAGATCTTATATTTAACCCTGTTTTTCTGCAAGTTCACCAAGATCTGCCTTGGTTGTGGGTCTTTTATCATTCATTTGTGCTGGGCACCCAGTGAGTCTTTCCAACCTGAAGACTAGTGACTCATAGTTCTAGGAAATATATTTCCTTAATTTTTTGTTCATCCTTCTATTGATATTTTAATTTCAGCATTCATATTTTTATTTACAAGAGCTCATTCTTGATCTTTGTTTCTTTTTTAGCTTTCTGTTTTTGCTTTGTGGATACAAACTATTTGTTTTTCTTCCTGAGAATATTATCATTTAAAAAGTTTTCTTCTAAACCCTGCATTGTCTTGGCTTCCTCCATGTTCCTTTTCTCTGTTAGTTTCAGTTGCTGTCTTTTCTTAAATATCTGGTAAGCTTTTGGCTATTTGTTTAAATATAAGCACTAGAAGATGACTAGGAGCTCTCAGTGGGTGGGGGAATTTGGTGAACTTTGCTTGGTGACCTTTGCTATAGGATTCTAAGGCAGAATGCCAGCTTTTAATTGAAGGACCCCAACTGTCATTTCTGTAGGTGTTTTCTCTTGGGTCATTTTCCCTTGGAAAGAATCCTCCAACCTCCTGCTTTTAGTGGGGGCTGGAGGGTATAAGTCTGGCTGCCAGCATTCTGGAAGCCAAGCAGGGAAAGGGAACTGAGAGTTTTAAGACTGCTTTTAGTATAATGTCAAAGCTCAGCGGAAAGTAAACCTCACATCTCCTGCCAGGATGAAGGAAGGGCAGTCTCTGGTTTAGTGGGTCTGGGGATCTAGCTGTTCTTCACGCAAACTTTAAACTTTCTGTGGCACTAAATCAGCCTGATGTTGTTGGCTTCCTGATCCAGCTTTCTCTGGTCTGTTGTTGGTTACCACACATTCATCCCTTTCTAGCTTCCAAACATTTGTTGACAATCTCTTACTTGTTGGCCTCCCTTTTCCATTCTCTTTGTCTTTGTGGGTTTACGACATTTCATTCTTGGGCTGTCATTTCCGTGGAATTTCATGAAAGCAAAGATAAAACATCTATTTAAACAACTGTATTTAATCGTCCCCGCTCTTCGAACCTCCTCTGAAATGTTTTCTCCCACTAGCACACCGCTGAAAATGTTCTTTTCAAGGTCACCAAATGAATATCTTGTTGCCAAATATAATAGACACTCCTTTGTTTCATCTTATTTGATCTGTCAGTAGCATTTGTCCCTACTGACCATTTTTACTTGAAATTTCTCTGCCCTTAGCTTCCATGAACACTCCTGTTTTTCTTCCTATCTAGTTTTTTTGCTTTTGTGAACAACTCTTCCTTGACCTATTCCTTTAATGCTATTATTCTTTGTGATTCTGTTTTAGGCTATTCTCTTCTCTCACTACACATTCTCCTTGTTGCAAACTCATTAGTTCCTAGGGCTTCAATCACCTGATGATTCCCTGCTCTCTATCTACTTGAGAGTCATCTATCCAACCTAATTGTCTTTCTCCCTGGTCTCTCACAGGGTCTGAAATTCCTCCCCACCATTATTCATTATATTGTGTTAAGGCACTATGACTTCAGTTTAAATGAGATTTTAGCTGGGAGAGGTGTCCTCTCCCCCTTATAAATGATACCTATTATATTATCCCTAATAGAGATCAAGGCCTTGACAGACTGCAACAAGATAGCTAATATTGTGCTTTGCTTAAATACAGAAACACCCCCCCATGTCACTTTTAACTCCTTCTTAACCTTTCAGCCACTGTTAACATTTGGGAACATAGTATCCCTGTATTTATATTTATATTTATATTTTTATATATTTCACAAACATAAGGCCATTCTATATATACTGTATCCTGTCCTACATTTTAAACTTAATATATCACAAACTTTTCTTCATGTCATTGGATATTATTATAAAACCTGATTTCCAATGGCCTCATGATATTTCATCTTTTGGTGTATAATACATTACTTAGCTAGGTCTCCATTGCTAGACAATTAGGTTATATATGGTGTGTTGAGTGCCCTTGTAGTGGTATCTTTGCGTATGTCTCAATTATTTCCATAATAAAAATATTGTGAAGTAGAACTATGGTGTCAAAGAATATCTACATTTTAAACTATTTCATATTTAACACTAAATTGGCCTCCAAAATGTGTATCAATTTCAATCCTAATACAAAAATGTAGGCGTTATTGAATATAAGCATACAAAGCTCCTATATTGTCACTTATTTGTAATCTAAATGCTTTTTTTTCATGTTCTGTGAATTAACTTTCTGCTTCATTTGTCTACACTCCTGTCACCACTTTACTTTCTGCTCCTTCCTAGACACCTTATAATCTGGTCTGCCTGCCTCTAATTTTGGCCCTTTCCAGCCCATCCACTGAAACCATCGTACTCTTCTTGAAACATGAATTTGAGCATATCACTCCTCTGCCTAAAATGCTTAGTGGCTCCCATTGTACCTGTACTTAGAATGAAATTCAAAGTTTGTAACATGACTTTGCTTGCCCCATTCTCCAGCCTTCGGGCAAGAAAGAACACACACACACGTTCACATGGTAGTCTTTGGTTAGCTAACTCCCACTCATCATGCAGGTAATTGCTCAAAATTAACTTCCTCTGGGGAGATTTCCCTAGCTCCCCAGTCCCTGCAGGTGACTCTTGTGTATGCTTTACTCCCTTTGTCAGGGGTCCCCAACGTATGGTGAGTTGTATAATTATTTCATTACATATTAAAATGTAATAATAATAGAAATAAAGTGCACAATAAATGTAATGTGCTTGAATCATCCTGAAACCATCCCCCTACGCCAGTCCTGTGGAAAAATTATCTTCCATGAAAACGGTCCCTGTTGCCAAAAAGGTTGGGGACTGCTGCCCTTTGTAGCAGCACTTCTATTGGCTATCCATTGTCTTTTTCCTTCACATTGTGTGAGCTCTTGAGGGGAAGACCGTAACAAGCTTGTTCTCGTGTGTATCTTCAGTGCTCAGCACAGTGCCTGACACATTAGTTGTGCTTAATAAGTGTTGGATAGATAGACGAAAGAAAGAAGATTGGGGAGGTCAGGAAGCAATTTTACAAGCTAATTTTCTGGGTTAACTGTACCCTAAAGAGGTTGTTGTCTCCTTACTCACCAAATCCTGGAAGACTGGCTATTCAATGTGAGACTTTAAGATTGCACTGAGTTAAGTCTTTCATTTGGCCTGTAGTGTATTCCTGAAACATTTCTATTCTCAGAAACAGCCAAGAGATACTGTTGGTAGATGTGTAGCAGGGTATACATGCATGTATTTGTTCAATTCCTCGTCCCCTACAACTAGTTTGCCATAAAAGTTTCTTCTCTGGTCTTCCTGCATTCATTGGCTTTTCCACTCTAACCTACATATTGTTGCCATGCGTAGGTTTCTTTCCACCCTGTCGTTTGCATGCTCAAGGATCTTCACTGGCTCTGATTCAGAAGATCTGGCCCAGGACTTAAACATGTATGTTTTGGTAAAAGTTCCCCCAGATAATTCTGAAGTGTAACCATGGTTAAGAACTGCTGAAGTATGTAAAATATACCTCTTTTTAAAAAAAAAAAAAAAAGAATGATCTAAATGGTTAATGGTATAGAGTTTAGAATCAGATGGACATGGGCTCAATTATATTTCTGACCCTTATTGGTTGTGTGATCTTGGGTAAGTTACTTATCTTTTCAATGTGTCAACTTTCTCATTTGCAAAATGGAAATAACATCTACTACACAGGGTTATGGTAAGGAGCAAATTAGATAATGTATGTAAAGAGCATACACAGTGCCTTGTATATACTAGGCGCTCAATAAATGTTAGCAGTTGTGTTGTTAGTCATTCAGTTATTCATTCAACAATTATTTTTTCATTATGTGTCCAACACTGTGTTAGGGACTGTGGAATATATAAGAGATACAAAATATGAATCCTGCTCTTGAGACTTTTAGAATTAGTTGGGGAGACAAAACTATATGGCATTATACAATTAGAGGATAATAAAATGAAATATAAATATTATAAAAGATCAAATAAATGATGTATTTAGGGGAAGGTGTTAACCTAGCATGCTGGCTTTTTGATTAGCATAAAAAAATAGAGAAGGAGGAAAAAATCTTTCAAACTGCTCTTACAAAGCCTTCAGAGGTCTAGTTTTCATGCTGCCTGCCAGATGGAAAATGATGCAGAGGGGAAAAAATCCTGTATTTACTTCTCGAAATTAAGACAGGATGGAGGAGTGTGTTTGAGGAGTGAACATATGTGAATAAATATGGTATAACTCTTAATTGGTTCCTGATGATTAAAATTTAAATGTTTTGCATTGGAAAAGCACAAATACAATATTTTCACTTAATGAATCAAGGCTTACAAGTCATTTCTTTTCACCTTGTTAAACCAGAAATCAAACATTGGATGAAGGTTGCAAACCTATTTTGATGTATATTGATGTACTTTTCTCTCTTTCAGGGTTGCTATGGCAACTGCATCTTCTCAAGTTCTGATTCCAGACATCAATTTTAATGATGCCTTTGAAAACTTTGCTTTAGATTTTTCCAGAGAAAAGAAACTGCTGGAGGGGCTAGATTATTTAACAGGTGTGAAAATACTGTGCTTTCCTTCCCATTTTAATTTTTTTCTTTTGGTATGCTTTTACTTAAAAATAATCTGAAAAGGATAATGTTTACAATGAAAATGTTTTTATAATCTTTAAAGTGATTCATGTATCTTTTTAGATAGAATAGATTTTAGTTCATGTAACAGAAAAGAAAGATGGTTTGTTAAATATTTCTGGGATCAGAATGGGTATACAATCCATACTTAAGGGTAAAACACAAGAAATTGCTGATGGATTACTCCTTATTATGAGTCTAACAGTAATATACTGTTGTTTGTTAAGAAGGCTGAACTCAGGTGGCAATTAGGGAGTATTAGAGAATGTTCCACATGGCAACAGGTACTACTGAAATGGTTTTAAGAAAACTTAGGAATTATTAGATCAGGAAGAAAAGTGTGAGAAATATCTGGCTTGCAGACAATTTTAGAAAATGAGGGATGCAACCAGCCTGTTAAAAAATGCTGGCTACCTTCAGGATTATTGAATGATCATTTCATGAGAAAAATATCCACACACTAACTTTTATGTTTTTTTTAATTAGAATAATGGCTATAACTTTTATGTTTGTAGCTCTTTTTGTTAATATATTAACATAGATGTCATTTATTAAATATCTACTTTATGCCAGACATTGAATATTAATTTTTTATCATTAATCCTTACAACAAATCATCCCTATGTACAGATGAGGGAACTCATATTAATTTGCACTTGACCATACTGCCAAAAATATATAATAAAACTTATTTTGAAATAAAAAGCAATAGGTTGAGGGCCATATATTAAGAAAACCATGTGACCACTTTACTCTGATATCTACATAAGCACTTATATAGGCAGACTAGACAACTGAGGCAACTATCACAATAATTTAGGCTTATATCTTTTCCTAAAATATCCTTATCATTGTAGCAAAAGTAGTTTGGGGGAGCTGGAGGTCCCAGCATTTTGCTTCAGGTTGTATGGTTCATGCAATCTAAAGTTTATCTATTAAGAAAACCTCTTCTCCAAGAGATGTTGGGTTAGGCAGGAAGAGTAACGATTGTAAAATTCCATAAGAGAGATTTTGCTTTCCTTACCTTTTCCATCTTTCCTTAACAGCCCCAAACCCACCATCTATCCGAGAGGAACTCTGTACTGCCTCCCACGACACCATTACAGTCCATTGGATCTCTGATGATGAGTTCAGCATCAGCTCCTATGAGCTTCAGTACACCATATTCACTGGCCAGGCTAACTTCATCAGTAAGTCATGGTGTAGTTGGGGCCTGTGGCCAGAGATAAGGAAATGTAAGGAAGCAGTAAGCTGCTCAAGATTGGCCGGGGCGCCACGAGGCAAGTGTTTGTAAGACATGTTAGGTTGTTTAGTATAGTGTTTCATAGACAGTGTAAGCTCCCAAGGGCATTGCAAAGACCTTATTGATGGGTGACAAGGTAGTTGTGTATTTCCTTTCTGGACAGTCACTGGGGCCACTCCAATTTATGTATGTAATCCATAGCCTTTCCTCAATTCATCCATGTCACTCCACTCTCCCAAGGAGCACAGCTCAGTATTTGTTCATCATTGCTGGTTCTGTGTGTGTGAACATCTCTCTCTCTCCTTGACTCTTTCACTTCATTATCATGGTAAAATATATTATGTTCAAAAACTTTCTTTCCCATACCTATTTGTATGAGTGAATATGGTGACAAGCTTCCTGCCTCTGTCAATATTCCCCTTACTCCTTTTCCCTTTCCACCAAGAATAACACTAAATATAAAAACATGTCAGTGGGCCACAAAATGAAAGCAGTTAACAAAGCAGTTGTTTAGCTCACATGTTATGGTTTCACCTTCTGGTGAATTGGAGCAAGACAAAGCAGAGTAGGAACTGCACATCACTCATTGTTTGCCAGTCAAGAGGGGTTGAGCTGAAAGTTCCCCTCTTGTGCTGGGGGGAAATGGAAACAAAAGCAGAATTAAAGCTGAATTCAAGACTGGAACGGATTCCCACCCTAAGGTTGCATCCACATAGCTGCAAATTAGAATTTTCTTTTACCTTTGTGTTTGTGTTTTGTGTTTGACTTCACAAGTTGGCACGAGAGGAGTTTTTCCAACTAAACCCTCCTGTGTAGGCTTCCTTTTCCTGTTTTGTGACAGTTCTGGGGCAGATTTCTGTTTGTGAAAATAGTGGGGTGGGGAGATGAAAGGACATTTGGAGGTCAAAATCTAAAAAACACTTGCCTCGTGCAGCTCCAACCTAAGCCACTTGGCCCATGTAGTTCCTGGTTGTTTCTTCAGCTTGTGACATCACACACTCTAAGGCTTCTCTGACATACTTGTCTCTCCCACTGTGGAAAGTCTTAGAGCCAACAACTGTGCTTCTTTTTCCTGATATGGTGAGAGCAGTCGTCTCCCAGGAGTTGAGAACAAGTCTGAGAAGTGACAAAGATTAAAAGGTTGTCACCTTTGTTTTCAAGGCTATATAGTCCCTTGTAAAGAAAAGCTTAGAGGATAATTCTTAATAATGATGGGATCATAGCATCTTAGAATTGGAATGGACCTTAGAAGTCATCTAGTCTAATCATCTTCCCTTCTGCCAGACACCCAGTAGATGATCATCCTTTCGGAGCTTGAACATTTCCAGTGATGAGGAGGGAGCTCACTTGTAACAAAACAGCCCATTCTATTGCTCTGTAGCTATAAATAATTGCCAGTATTTTCTTATAAGAGGCATGACTCTTCCGCTTAGTAAATAATAATGACATTAATAATTTACATGTGTATTGTGCTTTGACATTTACAAATGCTCCCACATACATTATCTCATTTAGTCCTCATGAGTTCTTACTTAGCCTTATGAAATACGCGATATTAACTCTGTTTTATAGATGAAGAAACAGAGGCTCAAGTTAAGTGAGTTGCCCAAGGTCACAGAGCTATAAAATGATGGAATCAAGACTGGAACCCAAGCCTGTCAGACTTCAAACTTAATGCTCCTTGAATTAAACCATAGCTACCAGTTAGTACTAGTTTTGGCCTTTTGTGTCTCACTAACAAACCTCATCCATCTTTCACATAGAAGTTCTTCAGATAATTTTAGGTAGCTTGTATGACCCTTCTAAAGTTTCTCTTTTCCAGGCTAGACATCCTCAGTTCTTTCAATTGCTCCTCATATGACATGGTTTTAAGATCTTTTACCATCCTGGTATACTTTTTATGGGTACACTCCTGTTTGTCAAAGTGCTTTATAAAATGTCTGTCAAAAAAGTGAATACAGCACTCCAAAAGTGGACTGACCACTGCAGAGGATAGCTGGATTATTTATTTCTCTTGTACATTAACTGATGCCCCCTCACCCTGTACCTTTTTTTCAGCAGACACATTGACTTCTGACTGTTTACCGAGCACACAGTCAATTGAATTCTGTGTATTCCAAATCCTGTTCTTTTACAATTGAGTGTCCAAACTGAAACACAATACTTTGACTTTATCCCTAGTACATTTTATCTGGTTGACTTTGACTTATTCCAGCATGCCAAAACCCTTTGGGATCCAGATTCTACCTTCCAATACACTTGCTTTCCCTTGGATCCTGCCTTCTAGGTCTTCCTTCAGTCATTGATAGTAAAGTTCAATAGGACAGGGATAAGGGCTGAGCCCTGAAGCAAAATTTTGGATGGCTACGGGAAACTATTTGACTAGAAATAAATATTTATGAAGATTCAGGTCCCCATTTTACCAACCAATGTGGCCTGCCGCTGTTGACTTAACCTCAGTTCTGAGAGCTATTTTCCCTTGAGGTTTTTTCACATTTTCTTTATCCAGAAATGTCATCCTTGTTGGTTAGGATTAAGTCTGGAAAAGTAGTCTCCCCCTCTATTTATTAACTTTCTTACTTCATTTTTAACTTTCTTCCCACCTCTTCTAAGATTTGAAATGATAATAACCAGTAATGTTTCAGATGATGCTGTTAGGTGAATGAGACTTCCAATAGGTGGGTGTTTGTCTTCTGCTTACTGTATTACCTTAAATTCTGTTTGAATTTTGTGTTTTGCATTACAAAAGCATTGGACATAACCTCTGTCTGGCCAAGCAGTCTATAACATACTGCCACAAAGATATAACTTCTATTTCCCCTCCTTTTCATTCTCATGCAAATGTTCTCCACCACACATTTATACTCAGGTTCTTGGATTTCCGTATTGTGATCTTTCCCTTCTGAACAAGAGGTACACCTCCATTATCATAATTCAGTCATAAGTCCCATCTCACCAAGTCTCAGTGATACCCAGAGGATCATATATTTACCTTTTTAAATTTAGAAATAATTTCAAAATTACCGAAGGGTTGCAAGATTAGCACAAAGAACACCCATATACTCTTTACCCAGATTTACCTATTGTTAATATTTTGTCCCATTTCATTTATCATTTGCTAACATTCTCTATCTCTGTTTTTGGGGGGGGAACATTTGAGAGTAAATTGTATACATCATGGCCTTTCACCTCTGAATTCTTCAGTGTACGTTTCCTAAGAATAAGGAAATTACCTTACATAACCACAGTACAGTTATCAACTTTAATTGATTCAGTACTTTTATCTAAACTACCATTCACATCCAATTTTTGACAAGTGACCCAATAACATTCTTTGTAACATATGAAGAACCCAATATTGTCCTTTATGGTCTGGGTAGGACCAGGTATTACATTTAATTGTCATATCTCTTTAGCCTCCTTTAATCTGGAACACTTCCTCAGCCCTTCTTTGTCCTTAATGACATTGACATTTCAAAAAGTGCCCTTTTATTTTTTTTGTTATACTTTATTATACTATTCCTTATTTTGGGTTTGTCTGATGTTTCCTCATGATTATATTCAGTACAGTCCTTTCTTAGGGTGTTATATCTGGAGGCACATGATGTCCACTTGCCCTTCATTGGTGATACTAATTTTGATCACCTAGTTAAGATGTTGTTTGATTTCTTCACTGTGTAGTTACTGCTTTTTCTTTTGCCACTAGTAAGCAATCTGTGTGGTGATACTTTAAGACCATGAAAATATCCTGCTTCCTCATCAAACCCATCTCACCCCTCTTTTAGCATCAGTTGATGATTCTTGCTTGATTCAGTCTTTACTATGATGATTGCAAAATGATGATTTTCCAGCTGAGTACTCCCTCCCACATTTAAAAGTTGGCACTCGGCATTCTACTATAAGCAAGAGCCCCATTCCCTGTTTCCCCTATTTATTTATTTATTTATCATTATGGACTGATGCATTCTCTTTTAATTTTTTACTGCCCTTACTTGTTTTGGTGCTCAAATTGTCCAGCTTTAGCCAGTGTGAGCCTTTCAAGGTCACTCCTGGGTCTTTATGACTTTCTCTTATCATTTTTTTAAGCACTTCCTTACTTTCTGGCATAACAAAATGTTCTAGGCTCATTTTGACTGTATCCCGTCCAGCCTTGAAATCAGCCATTTTTCCAAAGAGCCCTGGTTCCTTTTAGTGGGAGAATATCAGAGACGAAGACTTGGGTAGCATACGTACACACAAACATCCACATAGTTATACATATGTACACATATACTAGCATATGTACTTTACATATGTGCACATACAAAAACATATGCATGTTTTAGGAATCATAAGTTCACATCAATACCTCCAATTCCAATCCATTCCCATAGTTTCTTTCTTGCCTTCCCCCATTCCATATTTGTATGTTCCTTCTTCCACAGTATGAACCCTGGCTTCCAACAGTATCAACACATGTACTTATTTGCTCAATCCTGTAATATATCTATTATAAAATATAATAGTGTCAGAATTGCTTTGCCCATACCACTACAACAACAAACCTGCTAACAATATTTTAGGATTTGTTTGCTGTTCTCTCCTAACCCCCACTGCTTTGGTGTGGTCATGTTATTCATTTGAAATGCAGTTTGGCTCATTTGTTTCTGTTTGCCTTCAGTTTTAGTCCCCACCTTTCCATCTTTGTGGATTTAATTTTATTTTTTTGAACTTGTGAAACAACAACATGTTTCCCAAAGGGAGAACTATACAAAAAGGTATACTCAGAGAAGTGTCATTCCCTCCCATATCCTTTTAATCCTGTTACCCTACCCCTATCCCTTGTAGTTAACCAACTAACTTCATTATTTTCTGGTTTATCCTTCCTGTTGTTATTGTTGTTTCTTTGTAAATCCAAACAAACATATGTATGTGTTCTTATTTGCCTTTCTTTCTCTCAAAAAAGTAGCATACTATATAAGCTCTTTTGCAATTTATTATTTTCAATTGAAAATATTTCCTGGACATCATTCTATATCAGTTCATAGAGATCTTTCTCATTCTTTTTTCACAGCTGCATAGTATTTCATTGTGAAGTTTGTTTTTGTATTGTTACAAGCGTATCTGGAAGATCGTATATTTTCCTCATTGTATTAAAATTTCATGTGCAGCTTATGACTCATACTGTGCATTGGTATGTAGATAGGCAAGGCCTCAAACATTGATCCTGGCCCTTTCCCTTTTTGTCTTTTCATAAGAATCACTGGGCATCTTCCTCTTCTTTCTATAGCATATATGTCCTCCATTACGTTTCTTTTTCCAGTTTTAATTTAGGCTTTTCAACCTCCCCTCAAATTAATTATAAAACCCTTTTGATCAGATCTCTTGCAAAACAGTTATGACTTATTATTTTCAACTTTCAGGCTCACTAAATCCATTACTAGATCTGCATAGAAGTGACTAAATTCACCGCTCATTTTCTTTGCTCTTTCCTTTCCACCCTCTAGTAGAACTGTGGCTAAAAAGCGGCAAACTGACTACAAAGCAGATAATAGAAGAGAGAAGTCTAGATAATCCACAGACTAGAATGCTGGTCCCTCTTACTGAAAGCTAGCCAAATACATGTTTTTAATTATGTACATTTCTCCTGTTTAAGTCAACATTTATAGTCTAAAGACTTTAAAAAACAGAAGCCTAGATCTCTGTCTGATACCTTTCCCTACTTGGAAGGGATGAAGATTCCAGGCAACAATGTGTTACTGGACCGCTCAACCCGAAATGAATATGGGAATTAAAGCCAGGAAGGGGTAAAAATGTGTAGTGTCAGAGTGAGGAGATGATATCTTGCTTTGGTTATCATGTCATCTCCTTGGCTTACCTTTGACACCTTAGAGCCCAGCTAGTTTGGGAAGTAAGGGTGAGGATGAGGTGGGAGAGTGGAATCATAAGCCCCCAAAGCCTCACTACCTTGCAGAGACAAAGGAACATTGTCCTTCACCCCATGAACTGTGATATAGTGGAGAGAACAATGGGCTAAGATTTTAAAAATACCAGGGATCTACTCATAGTACCATCACGAATTATCTGTGGTCTTGGGCAAGTCACTTTTCTTCTCTCAATCCTAGTTTCCTATTTGTAAAATGAGGGAAACATGATGTCTAGGTGTTCTTTCAGCTCTGAGTTTCCATGTTTCTGTGCTCTGCACCGGACTGCTCCATCCATACAAGACCAGACCCAGCTCTCAGAAAAGTGGACATTTGGGGTAAAGATCCAGAGACTTCATAAAAGTGATGATAGTGATGATTCTGTGACTTTGTATAGTGGTGACTCCTGTGTTATTTGGCAGAAAATTGAAGTAACCTACCTTTTGCTAGTGGTTGTGCTCAATTGCCAGAAGCAAGGAGCCTAGCATAAACCTAGCTCTGTGGGAGAAAAGAAATAGTGGAATCATAAGCCCTAGTTCATCTCATTACGTCTTCCAAGACTCAAAAGAAAACAAAATGAATTCACTTTTGAGGGGGAGGGTCTTATGATGAATTTTCAGTGTGTTTTTCACCCTATCTCTCTTACCTGCTGGTTAATGTCCTTGTCTTTTCCCACTTTATAGGCCTGTATAATTCAGTGGATAGCTGGATGATTGTACCCAACATTAAACAGAACCATTACACAGTGCACGGACTCCAGAGCGGGACACGCTACATCTTCATTGTTAAAGCCATAAACCAAGCAGGCAGCCGGAACAGTGAACCTACCAGACTAAAAACAAACAGTACGTTGTAGTAATTTCAAAAGGGAAGATCAGTTTTCCTCTCCATGTCAGGGAGTGCATTTAGCCTGATCAGGCACCCATTACAGTGCATGAGAGCAGTGGCACTGGGTAGGGAAGTTTTACTATTGCTGTTTGTGCTTTGGGCAAGGGGTTTGTTGGTGCCCATGGGAGATTTGTGGACACAGAGATATACATAAAATAGCTGGCAGCTTGGGAAGATACTAGTGAAGAGTTTTTCTCTGCACTCCACCCCCCATATTTGGGAGACAATTGAATAAAAGAACATTATTTGTGATAATCTATTAGAATCCTACTGCAGAGAAGCCATATCTGTTAGGAATGCTTTTGACTTCGAATACCAGAAAGTACAACTAACTTAGCTTAACAAATAGCATTTGTTAGTAGCTTGAATGAATTGTATATTTTTTCCTCTCTGTTACATAACAAGAAGTTTGAAGGTAAGCGGTTCATGGCTTGTGCAGCCACTCTGTGATGTCATAAAAGATGCAGGCTCCTTCTCCTTTTGTGCATTGGCTTATTGCCACATGGTTGCAAAATGGCCACTGCAACCTTCAGATGTCATCATTCCTCTCAAGATAGGAAGGAGGAGGAAAGGGTTGGTACACATGATGACTATCCCTTTTATCAGAAAAACAAACTTTCCCAGAAGTTTCCTCCACTCTGTCTGACTTCTGCTTCCATCTTATCAGCTGTCCCTAGCAGCAAGGGAGGCTGGGAGATTGAGTATTTAGCTTTTCCAGCCTCTGTAGTGAAAGTGGGTAAGAGAGAAAAAGTTGGGAATGGGTGTTGTGTTAGCCACAAGCTTCTGTCACAGAAGCATTTTGTATAATAAAGCTCCTCCCATACCCACTAACTGGCCCCCTGGCAACAATGCTTTTGTTGTATGGTGATAAGGAATTCTCTGTTGTGAATGATCCTACACAGAAAATGTCTTCTCTGATCATTGATGATGCAACAGTCATTCTAATCAACTTGCCCAATTATATTTTGCTTACGTCCCTATTGTAAGAGGGCAAAAAACTGTCCTGTTGCTGAGCTCTCAGGGTTTTGTTTTTTGTTGTTTGGGTTTTTTTTTTGTTCTGGCATCAAGCACCAATACCTTATCAGTCTCCCTTACCTCAAACATTGTAAAACTCCTTCCCTTAAAATCTATCCAAATCCCAAACCACCCACTGAAATAAAGCAAAGCTCCTTTTTAATTTGATAATATATGATGAGGGGACAGCTTATTAGCTCCTATATGCTTAGAATATGACTTACAGCAAAATGCTCTTAGGAGTGATCCACATTTTTTTCCTACAGTGGTAAAATAAATGCCTCCACGAAGGTCATTTTGTGGGAGATTGACCTTTATTCTTAATTTATTGAAAACTCTGGCTTCTGGCCTGTTTCCTTAATATAATCTAAGCAGCAGCCAACTTGCACTGACCCAAGAATGATCATCATGTTGAGGCTCCCCTTTGTTCAGCATTCACAATCTGGCTCCCCTGGTAGTGGTGGTCCCAGAGGACAAAGGTAGAATTTTTAAATACTTCATTATGCTTTTTCTTTTTTCTAATTTTTTCAGGCCAGCCCTTTAAATTGGATCCCAAAATGACTCACAGGAAGTTGAAGATCTCCAATGACGGATTACAGATGGAGAAGGATGAAAGCTCTCTGAAAAAGAGCCATACCCCAGAGAGGTTCAGTGGCACAGGGTGCTATGGGGCAGCAGGAAATATATTCATTGACAGTGGCTGCCACTATTGGGAGGTGGTCATGGGTTCCTCAACATGGTGAGTGGATCCCATTTTTCTTTTCTCTTTTCTCGCCTGTCATTAGGTTCCTGGGAGATTCAATTCTATAGCACAGCCATAATACCAGTAAGTCAAAGTTAAAAGGTATGTGATTAGAACCACTCCTAGAAAAATTTGCCAGCTTTTTAATAAAATCATGGAAAATATACTGGCCTAGGAGTTGGAAATTACTACATCACTCTAATTGCTAGCTTTTTAAAGCTCTAGCGATATCAGCATTATGCATCTAAATGTAAATTTTTAAGGAAGAAATATGTATTCCGTTTCTTATATATCCTATCTGGTGTCTAGCACAACTGAGATCATTCGTAAACGTTTATTTCTCCTTTCCACTGTCTTGCAGGTATGCAATTGGTATTGCCTACAAATCAGCTCCAAAGAATGAATGGATTGGCAAGAATGCCTCCTCATGGGTCTTCTCTCGCTGCAATAGTAACTTCGTGGTGAGACATAACAACAAGGAAATGCTGGTGGATGTGCCTCCGCAGTTGAAGCGTCTGGGTGTCCTCCTGGATTATGACAACAACATGCTGTCTTTCTATGACCCAGCTAACTCTCTCCATCTTCATACTTTTGATGTGACCTTCATTCTTCCAGTTTGTCCGACATTCACAATCTGGAACAAATCCCTAATGATCCTGTCTGGCTTGCCTGCCCCAGATTTTATTGATTACCCTGAGCGGCAGGAATGCAACTGCAGGCCTCAAGAATCCCCCTATGTTTCTGGGATGAAAGCTTGTCATTAAGTTTCAAGAGAGCATATAATTCACTAGCTCTCCAGTTCAGCAGTTCTTCCCCCTCCTAAACCTAAGTTAGTGTTCAATATATGAAATACAAAATAAAGTTCATTTGAAGCATCCAAAATAACTAGATATTGTAGATTTAATTTTTGTGCATTAAAGCTTGTATTTGGATTAATGCATTGAGTTTCTCAAAACAAATTATCTGAGTAGTCTGGGTTCAAGACGTTGGAGAAAAATTTAGAGAATGCCTCTGTTGTCATTGGAGAATTAAAAATTCCCAATGATTTAGGAGTATAAGTGATACTGGAAGCAATTAGCATAATTCTAGGTAAATAATGTGGAAAGATGCTCTGAACAAGGGGCTAGCCAGCCAGAAAGGGGGTGGTGGTCAGCCTTTCTAGTGCTGGCCAGTTTGGCCAAATAGAATTTTGAACAGTGTCAAATTATCACATATTGTGTGTCACTTTTGATAAAAACCTACAATAAAGGGTTTATTATAAGTAAACCATGAATATGTATATATAATATATAAAATGAATTATACATTCATGTGACTGTATAATTTATTTTATATATTATATATATAGTAAACTTTTTAATTTGCTCATTTTGAGTGAGAAATATACAAGAAGGGAAAATAAATTACACCATCTGTTTTTGTCCCCTAAAGGAAACATCAAAATCAATCAACATTTCTCTCCTCCCTCCTTCCATCCCTCCCTTCCTCCTGTCACACACACGTACACATGCAGTCACGACATAGAGAGTGGGAAGAGTTCTTGGTTGGGTTAGGAGAAATTTGGGATAAGATTGCACAAGGGAGGCAATTTCTGGATAGAAAATTGGTCCAGGTAGAAGTGTCCTATGGAGCACAATTTCATTGATGCTTCCTAATAGAGGAGGTCCATCCAAATTGTTAAAAATTCTGTCACAGAATATTTAGAAGATACACAGTTTTATTACTGTCAAGTACATATAGTTGTTAGAATTAAGCTAAAAAATTGCATAATGGAAGTTCTTTAGGAACTTGCTTTACTTAAGCAGTAAGAATGGAGTGTTATAGATGCAACAACTATTTGCACACAAATGTACTTGTATTTTCAGATAAAACACTTCTGAAGTGCTTAAGAATGCCTGAAAACTGTTCATTTTCTTAAATAGGTTAAATAATCATTCCTCTTGCAATCTTGTTTACACTATTCATTTGCTTAGCCAACACTTCTGGCAAATACAGACATAAAATCCATCCCAGTCCTCATCAGTGTATCTGAAGGAAATGGAGCTTTATGGTCTGTGATTTTGTTAGTTCCATTGCAGGGACTGGGGATTTCAGAGAACCAGAGCTTTTCTCCTTTCCAGGAGCTAAGTGTGCTTCAAGGAGTCTACTCCTTGAGAGTTGTTAAAATATTACCATTGTACAATTACAGAGTGGTAGCTGTAATAATTCCCCCAGATGGCAGCCTTGAAACAATTTCAAAATTTCTTCCCTCTTCCTTTCCACCAGCTTGGTGGATGCTCATTTATTAATTCATTCAATAAATTATTAGATGACAGGTACCACACTACTGCTGTGGGAGTGCACGTTAATAAAACAGTAGCTGCTGTCAAATGGCTTCCTATTCTGTAGAAATGACAAAGTATCTATATTAATCCCTCCAGTAACAGTTATATATTGTTTCTTCACCTAACATGGAAAGAAAGACTGCTGCAGATACAGAAGGAAGGCTCAAACTTACACTATCTAGTGCCAAAGTCAGCTTTTTTTGGTTTTGAAGACCATATGTACTTACTGCTAATCAGGAAATAAGAAACCTCAGCAAGATTCATCAGTGCTATAATGGAAAGCTCATAACTTTGATTAAAATGATCCTAGTTTCTCTGCCATGTATTAATGGTATGACTTAGGGCAAGTACTTCATTCTCTGAGCCTCTGTTTACTTTTCTATAAAATAATGTCTACTTCATAAGGCTGTTTCAAAGATTTAAAAAGATAGAATGTGTAAACTGTCTAGCACTGTGCCTGACATTTACTAAGTGTCCCATAAATATTAATCTCTTCCCCTTCCCCCAGCTCCAATGCTGTGTAGCAGTGCTTTAAAATGTGTGCCCTTCATTTCTCAGTTACCCTGGTCTCCTAGGGCCTATCCCCAAATTCTTAAACCAAACAAATAATTTTCCCACTTCATAAAGCCTTTCACTGGCTCCTTAGCACTGATTAGAAGGTCCCCACTCCTTAGAGTTTGGCGTTTCATATCCCTGTTTGTTTTCCCAGCTTCATCTTTTGCCACTCCCCCCCCCCCCATACACTGGTTACTCTAGCCAAGTTTAATTATTTACGAAAGTTGTTCTCTGGGCCTGAAGCAGAGACATTATTAACAATTTTAATGCCCAGAGTAAACAATAGGAATTTCCCTTAAATTAAGGGAATAGTGTGAAAACGCTGTAAGTACAGAACACTCCACCTCCACCCCAGTCCAATTTCCCTTGCCTTGTCCTTGGCTCTCCAAAGCCATTCATTTATTTTTGTGTCCTTTAGCTTTTAGTGCTCTGGAACAAAGCTCTAATATCTCCACCCTACTTTTGACTCTAGCCTAGACTACCTCTCCCCACCCTTAACCCCTCTCAACCAGACTAACTCCTGACCCCCTAGACTGGGTTATGTTCCCCTCTTTGGAGCTCCCATGACACCCGGAGCATCCTCCTCTCAGCAATAATCACATTGTATAGCAGTGTTTTTCATAGTGTTTTTCAGACCATCTCTGTTAGACACCTTTAAAACAATTGATTCTGGGATCTTATTCCTGATTAATTAGAATATCTGGAAACATAGGTAGAAATATACATTTTTGACAAGCTCCTCATGTGATTCTGTTGCACAGGAAAGTTTAATGTGTGATAATTATCTTCCCTACTAGACTGTGAATACCTTGAGGGCAAGGACTGTCTTTTTTTATTGTTGTATTTTTAATACCTAGCACAGTATCTGCAACAGAGTAGCTTCCTGGCTAATGTTTATTGAATGAATGTATGAATGAACAAATGAATTATCAAAGTTTCCCTCTTGTACTCTGATGTCCATAGTGATGTTTGTTATTTCCTGAGCAGAAAAGCTTGGTTACTATTCCATTTGGGCTGTATTGATATTATTTTGCAGATGTACCAGGGCTCATACATATAAATGAGCATTGTCCTCCTCAAAAACTTCGGCAGTTATCTTAAGGAATTGTCTTTGGAGCATGTGGCACCATTCTTTTCAATATCATTTCAATCTTTTCAAACTTTGCTCCTTGAAGGTGGATTTAAGTTTTGATTATAGCCAAAAATTACTCAGAGCTAGGCCTACTGAATAAAGTGGGAAATTAAACTGGGTTTGGGGTAAGTAATGAAGTTTGACTCTAAAGTCCCAACTTCTGAGCCAAATAATGAAAAATATTTCCAAGATGTAACATGGTAGCAAAGTACTCAATGGGGGTGCAACGAGTCCCAGATATTTCCTTCAGTTAACTTAAGACTTTCATAGAATTCTGGCAATGCCCACCTTAAGAAAAATCATTGGCTACCACCAGCTAAACCCAGTTGGACAAAGGGAATAGGACCTACATTTAATATCTTCAAGGAAGGTGACTCCATAAGCTTTTGTTGTTATTGCTTTACTCAATCTATTTTCCACAACCCTTTCTATCAGAAAATTATTTTATGTCTGCAATTTATGCTTGTTTCCACTTTTTATATTGTCTTATTGAAGAAAGCACAATAATAATCAAAAATAAAGTTAAACCTGTTTTGAGAATATGAAAGAAATTTTAATGCCACATTGAGGTTCTGGCTATTTGTAAGTAACTGCATCTGGATGTGTTTTTATTATGTAATTCCATTGTGTATCTTTGGATGCGGTAAAATTCAGATTGCAGCAAAATCACTTATACATTCTTTCTGGCTAAAACACACTAGGTGAATTTTCTAAGCTTCCTTGGTTTACATATTTATATATGACTACCTGGATGGAGCAATCCATGGATGGACTTTTGAATAAGCTCAAATATTTGATACCCTTTCCTCCAAAGAATGGAGAATGTGAGGCAGGTAGATAAGAACCGCTCCTACATTTATTTCTAGCTCCTGAAGCCAGTTGCAGCCTCGGAGCCATTGGGCTGTATTTGGCTGTGTATTATAGGTTGGCCAGGCTGATTACCATCATGTTAGGCAAAACTGCCTTTTATGGTATGGTCTGCCAGCTTCAGACATATGCTGTATTGTTGTTATTGGCTAGAATATTTGTTAGAATATTGTCAGACTATTTTTTATCAAATGCTTTACCCCAGGCCTGTTTGTACTGGGAGTTCTGGACCAATAGTGTCTCTCCTAGTGACAGAAATATGAGCATCTGTGGATTACACAGCCTCGTCCCTCTCTAAAATATCCCAGCCCATCCAAAATGCTATATTATGAATTAAATAAATATATATGTATTCATGAGTTCTTGGTTGTCTCTCACTGGAGTTTAATTGGGGGAGGACTAAAAGGAAGATGGCCATAACTTACTGGAATTGGGTAAGTGAGTTGGGGAGAACCAATGATCACATAATAGAGATCTGGGCAGAGAGGGTCCAGGGGGTCTGGAACTCGAGATCGAATCATGAAGACTTTGGTTTCAGGAGCAGGATACAGTCAAGAAGACCAAAGAAAGAAGGTTTAAGGGCCAAGGAAACATGGCCTATTTAGTTTCAGAGATTGGAGCAGAAGGAGAGAATTAAAGAAGAACAAATAAAATCCCAGTGCTGGAACCCATTGGTTAAGATTAGGGTAGGACTAGAAGCAAGTGAGTTGACTTACTGTTAAACACCTGGCCTGTAGAAGGAGCGTAGGAGGGTTAGTCAGGGCTGGAATTGGGCATATCTTAGAGTTGTGGTGGCACTGAGACTACAGGGGTCATGCAAGGTGAAGTGAAGCAGGGCAGTCAAGGGTGGCCGCTAGAGAAGTGACTTCAAACAGGTCGTCAGACCAAGGGCCTATGAACACTCTAGCCCAAAAGCAAGAAGATTAAAATATAAAGGAGATGAGTTTAGAATATCAGGAATTTAGTAGTCTAATTGGAGAACAGTCTGGGCAAATGCCAAATATGGGGTTTTTACCCACAGCTAAGATTTTAATGTATATATTTTATTGTGATGTGCTGTTTGGAAAGGCTAACTCCATTTAATGTGCCAGGGCAGAGCAGACATAGGGTTCTTTATATTTCCTCATGTAGGAATAGAATTGGTCCCAGAGTCTCAGTGAAGCTGAGCCTGTAGGTGGCGGTGAGGTGGTCTCAGTAATGAAGGTTAGGAGTAGGTTGTTACAAGGCTATTGAAAATGTATTTAGCATGATAGCTAATGAAAATGACTTTCCTTCACTGTGAATTTCCAGGAATGGAGGATCAAGGTGGTCTTCCTATAACTGCTGGGCACAATGTACAAATTACAGTTGTGACTGGTTTGGCCTAGTCATCAAGAGCATATGACCACTTGTTATGTTCCTAGTACTCTTCTCATTTTTGTGGGGGGATATTAAGATTAAAAAAAATTCCTAACATTTATAATGGGGTACCCAGTTCAATAATTCTTCCCAAATAGTTTTAGATCTATGAACTCAATGAGTTACTAGGAGCAGCTGAAAAAGGGAGCATTTACTGGAGACACAGGAGTGAGAGTGGAAGCTCTAACCAGGATCTAGCATGGAGACTTGTACACAGCAGATGCTTAGTAAATGCTGCTTGAATAGAATTAGAACCTAGTAAGCAGAATGACAAACAGGCCACCTTGTACATTGTGAGGTTAGAGGTTAGGTGAACTCACCACCACCACTTGTCAAATCCCCTTCAGACAGGTATTCCTGGTCCAGTGTTCCCATGACTGCTTCTTGCCATTGTTCTTTAAGGCCAGGCTCCTTCAAAGGGCACAATTAGAAGAATTAATAAATTAGCCATCAATAATGTGCTAATGGAGGAGTATGGGCAAAATTCACACTCCTACCCAATCCTTCCTCTTCCTTCTTTCTCAGAAAACAAGAAATGTTAACAAGGACCTTCTAGAGAAAATGTTTTTATTGTCTAATCTGGGGGTGGCAAGGTGGGGAGGGCAAACTTCAGACTTTCAGATTTAGAAGGGTCTGCCGACAATGCCCTGGCAGGCTTGTAGGGGACATATTTTGGGCCAAGAAGAGTCTTTCAAATAATGATACATGGATTCAACTCTACTTTCTATAGGGCTGGCCTTGCACACGGAATGCAAAAAGGATCTGCTACTACTCCACCCAGATTGAAAGTCCCAGAAAATGGAATTTGGGCTGATTATCTCTTTGATGTGCAGTGGCAGGAAAAAGCCATTATGATCTACATTTTTTTTGTCCAGCTCAACTCCCTCAGTGATAAGGGATGGTGCTGTGATATCCCAGAAATGCAAAATTCACAGCAAGCAGCTGTCAAACACATAAGGCAAGGCCAAGTCTAAGGCATGAGTGATTCAACAGGTAAAGATACAACGAATCACTTTTAGATCCAAACAGCTTATTATTTACACAATGAAAGAAAAAGCAGTCAAAGATTCCAGCTCCTAGTGGTCCTTGTCCTAAACAACAAAAAGGATGACACTGAAACAAAAGGGGCCAGAACACTGCCACGTGAGTTGTGGGGTATCCAATTGCTAAGAAGCAAATTCTAGACTGCAGCTAAGTGGCTTTATAGTGTGTAGCTCTATTCTGAGGTAAGTGGGTCAGGAAGCCTCGTACCTTATCAGAACCAGGGAGGTGGGAGACTATGAAAAACTGTCTCATGACAGCCTCCCAGGGGAGATAAGGAGACAAGTAGGATATGACCTTGAAGCTGCTCCTCTCAGGCTTCCTATCCTCTTGTGCTCTGGAAGGATCACAGGTGCTCTGACAAGACTCAGATTAGCTGTGGTTCAAGCCTTTGCCTAAGGGACCATGGTGGATATTGCCAGGTCACTAGGGTGCCGGGGGGAGCCATTCTCCAACAGAGGCTAGTTGAAGGTCCAGGTAACTTGGGGGGGGGGAAGCAAAAGGAAGTAAAGTCAGGGTCTTTTGAGGAAACTCCCCTCTCCCTCCTTTCTGCTGACATTTCATTCATGTCCTTTTGTTCTCAGTCTCTTTGGGGTTAGAGGTGGGGATGGAGCAGGGATTAAAGGAATAATTAGGATATACAATAAATTCAGGCCCCGAAAGATTCAGTACCAAGGCCAGAGAACCCCAAGGTCCAAATCCTTTGCTATCTTCGGCTCTTAGTTTTTCAGTAAAGTGTAGGGGTAATTTCTGAGGCCCCTTCTAGCCCTAAGAGTATGGATTTCCATAAATGCAAATTTAGTTATTGTAGTGACAGAAGCCTAATCTGCATACCTACCCCAAGAATGTTGGGACATCAGGGCAGATCATCAGGAATCCTATGACTGGAACTGAGAAGTGGGTGACATTACTGTTACTTTAGGACCACCATCTGTCCTCCCCCATACACACTTCACTTCACTTGGACCTCCCCTGCCAATCTCCTCCACTTATTATTTGCCACCATAATTTTTTAGCTTTCCACAAGATGCAAATACTGCTTTAGCTAGCCATGGCTGAGTTTCAAATTTCAGGTCAGCTGTCTGACAGTCTTCCATGCCTCTATGTAAATAATTGCCAAAGACATTCCATTTTCCAAGGCAGAGCATGTCACTCGATATAGCAACTGACAAGGGTTCTGTGTGCTACCTTCCCCAATCATGGACTTTTCCCCCAAACTCCCACAAATACACTCCTTATGGGGCAGAGGAGAGAGTCTTGGTATAGCCACCGTTCCAAGTTATCATTCAATCATTCATTTACTCACTCATTCAACAGATAATTTATTGATAGTTTCTTTGTGTCAGGTGCTGAAGTTCAGTGATGAATAAGACACATAGTCCCTGCCGTCATGAGACTCATAATCTAGAGGGATGACAGACAATCAACGAATGAACACTTCTAATCATAGGAGCTATCATTGATTGATTGCTTACACTACACTGAGCAACTGAGATGCAGTGACTCATTTAGTCCTCCCAGCAACCCTAATAGGTAAAGACTATTATTGGCTAGAACATGAAGAGTTAATCTCTGCACCCATGCCCAAACCAGCAGATCCCTAGATGCCTGGTGAGCTGCTGGCAAGGATCTTAGCCATGGCTGCCTTTGGCACGAGGTAAACAAGTTTAAGGCCCAGCACTGAGGAAATGGCCTAGTACAGCAGCTCCTGAAATCAGGATTAACCAGGAAGGACTTCCAGGTCTTCGCCAGACACCCTCAAAACTGCCCTTTTTCTTCCCCCCCCCCCCCCCGTTTCTAGCCCAGCCCCTCCCTCCGGGCCGCCTCCTTTCTGAGTCATTTCCCCTTCCCCGCCCCAAAGACCTTGGCTCTCTCTCGGAATCCCTACCCCGCTGGCAGGAAGTAGAGGAAGGGCAAACTGGCTTTGGGAACCAGGTGAGCACTTTCCCCAGCGAGGATGAGAAACGCCTCCCTGCTCCCCACCCGCACCCCACGCCCCGGATTCGGAGGGGTGAGAAACAAAGGGAGTTCCCTCAGGCCGAGCGCTCGGCGTCCCTGTGGTCTTCAGGCCCTTCCTGGTGGCCGAGCGTGAGAGGGGCCACACCCCGCCCGGTGTCTCCTGGGATGTGAGGAGGGAAGCGGCGGTCCAGTCAGATGAGTCTGTGGGGCTGCCGCGGGCTGAGGCGGGGTGAGCTCAGCGCGCTGGGGAGGGACCTCGCTGCTGCGAAGCTGGGGCGTGGGAGGGCCGGCCCCCAAAACCAGCCATTGAGAGGGGAGAAGGGAAAAAGCTCCCGAGGATGCGTGTGGGGGGTGCGTGCATGTGCAAGAGGGCTGGTACGTGTAGTGAGGGGGATGCGCGTGTACGAAGGACTGTAGAGAGAGGCATATGCGGGCGGGCGCATGTGTGTAGGAATGCGTGTGTGTGGGTGTGTGCAGGAGATGCATGTGGTGACTTACGCTGGTGCGGATGTGGAAGTGTACGTGCGGTAACACAGGCATGCCTGTGTAGGGATGTGCGTGTGGGAGTGTGCGTGAGGGGATTTATATGCGTGCGCGTGGGGTGCGTGCGTGCGTGGGGGTCCGTACGTGGGGGTGCGTGCGTGTGGGGTGCTGCGTGCGCGGGGGTGCGTGCGTGTAGGCGTGCGTGTGGGGGAGGGGAGAGCGGAAAGGAAGGCTGGCAGTGGGAGACGGGAGCGACCGTGCATGTGTGCGCAGCTGAGGTAAAGACGTCAGGGAAGCTCTTGCTGACAGAGCTTAAAGCCATGATTCTTAACCTTTTTTTGAGGTGGGTGGGTGGATGGATGTGGACTCATTGAAAATCTGAGGAAAACTATTGACCATTTCCTTAAAAAGAAATGCCCATGGTTTGCATATAGGCATAGAGGGTTCGTGGGCCCACAGATGGCCATCCGTAGATCCCAGATTATGATTTAAAGGACAGAGGAGACCCAAATAGATTACTTTGATATCTGTCATTGTCTTTGGATTCTGTGAGAGCACAAATGGAACAGGTGACCGAGCTGTTGCCTAATCTTTCTGTGGGCCTGTCCTTGGCTTGGTGTGGCTTTGAGGCTAGGTTTGCTGCTCCTGTGGGACATGGTGCCTGCAGAGTTGGGGGGGTATGATAAATCACTCCCCAGAGTAAGATTGCAGAAGGGTGCCTCGTGGCCTTCATGGTAAAGCCCGGTGCCTCCCTGAGCCCGTCCTCACCGATCTCACTAGCCTCAGCTCTTGCTGGTCAGCTCCTAGGTGAGGTTGAAGCGCAGAGATTTGTAGTGCTTTCTCGTGTGATTTTTTCCCCCCAAGGGTCTCGACAGCCTGTGGGTAGTGCGGGGAATCTAAGGTTGGGACTTTGTTGGGTAAGTGACCAGGAGACCAGCAGACTTGGGTTCTGATCCCATCTTTACCATTAACTAGAACTGTGTGACGTTAGGAACTCTCTTGATCTTCCCGGACCTCACTTTCCTCACTTCTAAAATGGATGGGTAGCTCACAGGGTAGCTGGAGGTGTGAATAAGACTATAATAAATTTCAAGTACATGGGAAGTCTTTAATAAGTGGTAGCATACCTAGTAATATATGTGTGTGTGTATATATTTGCAGAGAAGTTAAAGTAAAAATTTTCTCCTGAAAGAATGCTTTAAGCTACTGATTTATTTTTGGTTTCTTCTAGGCACACCTAGTTGTGCTATCCTGAGCCAAAGCCCACTGAATTCATCCTGTAAAGTCACACGCCTGAAGTAAGTGGGACTTTATCTTGAATTATTCGCAGTGTTTGGGTAGATAATGATTAGTCCACCATCACCTCTCACCTGGATTGCTGCCTTGCTCTCCAAGCCTTCGCACTTGCCTGCTTCACT
Organism: Daubentonia madagascariensis; assembly: GCA_023783475.1. NCBI lineage: Eukaryota > Metazoa > Chordata > Mammalia > Primates > Daubentoniidae > Daubentonia > Daubentonia madagascariensis. The sequence continues at coordinate 1,440,611 of JAKFHU010002579.1, forward strand.
CTTTTTCATTCCCGTGTTGCGGTCAGAGCTGTCTTTCCCTCTGAGAGGCAAACATAACCTACTTCATATAAAGCCCAAAATACTTAAGAGAGCCTGTCATCCAGCCTCAGCTCACATTAACCCTCCTGGTTTGGAGTACTGACCTTGGAGTCAGACATATCTCCTTCATATCCCAATTATACCCTGCTCCACTACTTTCCAGCTGTGTGACCTTGCACAAGTTACTTTGCTGCTTTAAGAATCCTTTTCCTAATCTTTTGAGAAATGTCTATTCAGATCCTTTGCCCTTTTTAAAACTGGATTATTTGATTTTTTCCTTTTCAGTTGTTGGAGCTCCTTACATATTTAAGTTATTAATCCCTTGTCAGATGGGTAGTTTGTAAATATTTTCTCCCATTCTGTGGGTTGTCTCTTCACTTTGTTAATTGTTTCCTTTGCTGTGCAGAAACTTTTTAGCTTGATGTGGTTCCATTTGTCCACTTTCGCTTTGGTTGCCTGTGCTTTGGGTGTATTATTCAAGAACTCCTTGCCCAGACCAATATCCTGAAGTGTTTCCCCAATGTTTTCTTCTAGCAGTATCATAGTTTCAGGTCTTAGATTTAAGTCTTTAATCCATTTTGATTTGATTTTTGTATATGGTGAGAGATAAGGGTGTAGTTTCATTCTCCTGCCTGTGGATATGTAGTTTTCCCAGCACCATTTATTGAAGAGACTGTCTTTTCCCCACTGTATGTTCTTGGCACCTTTGTTGAAGATAAGTTCACTATATATATGTGGATTTATTTCTGGGTTCTCTATTCTGTTCCATTGGTCTGTGTGTCTGTTTTTATGTCAGTACCATGCTGTTTAGGTTACTACAGCTCTGTAGGATAATTTGAAGTCAGGTAATGTGATTCCTCCAGTTTTGATCTTTTTGCTGAGGATGGCTTTGGCTATTCTGGGTCTTTTGTGGTTTTATATAAATTTTAAGATTATTTTTTCTATTTCTGTGAAGAATGTCATGGTATTTCGATGGTGATTGCATTGAATCTGTAGATTACTTTGGGTAGTATGGACATTTTAACGATATTGATTCTTCCAATCCATGAGCATGGAATATCTTTCCATTTTTTTGTGCCCTCTTCAATTTCTTTCATCAGTGTTTTATAGTTTTCATTATAAAGATCTTTCACTTCTTTGGTTAAGTTTGTTCCTAACTTTTTTATTTTATTTGTAGCTATTGTAAATGGGATTACTTTCTTGGTTTCTTTTTCAGATCGTTGACTGTTGCTATGTAGAAATTCTACTGATTTTTGTATGTTGATTTTGTATCCTACAACTTTACTGAATTTATCAGTTCGGTAAAAGGGGACAATGGTTATATCAACCTCAAAGGTTTTGTGAGACGTTGAAGAGGTAATGCATGTAAAGTGGCTCATAGTAACTGCTCAATAAATGGTAGACTAAAAATGGTAAGGGCAGGGAAGCTTTTAACAAGAGAGTGGTTGAAGTGATGCACCATGGCACCTAGAGAATAGGAAGTGAAGCCATGAGGTGATAATGAGCTGGAGAATGAGAGAAATCAAAGGATGGGATATCTTGATGAGAATGAGGAGTGGGTATTCTGAGTACCAAGAAGTAAGAGGGATAGGAGGTTCTAGCCAGAGACTAGGCTAGTGGAGTTCAGGAATTCTAAAGTGGAGCAGCTCCAGTGTTTATTGGATGGTTTAGGACACTAATGGCTAGAAATGGCATGTGAAGTGGCATGTAGTCAGAGGTTGTTGAAATAGAGGAGATCAAAGGACAGTGAGGCTAGCATGTTGGGTGAGTTATCAACAGACATTGATGTTGCTTGTATGATGGCAGGGGTTGAAATGGAGAGGAAAATAGAACCAGTGCTAAAGCCAAGGTCCACCCTGATTAATGGGGAACAGTCACTTATTTCACAAATATTTGCTGAGCTCTTACTAGATGTCAGGATATAACAAGACAGACAAGAGCCCGAGTGTTAACAGACATTAGTAATCCTACCTACAAATAGAAAGCTGCAAACTGTGATAAGAGCTATGAAGGAAAAATAAGGGTTCTGTAAGTGCTTATAAACAGGGGGATCTGACCCTGTCTGGAATGTCAGGGAAGGCTTCCCTGAAGAAGTGATGAAAACTGGATAAATTGGGCTCGATGGAGGTGGATGATGGGTGTGTGGAGGAAGTATTCTAGGTAGAGGAAACAGCATATGCAAAGACCTGAAGCTAGAACATGTATAATGATTTGAAGAACTGAAAGACGTCTGCTATGGTTAGAGCATACTAAACGGTGCTATACTCTAGCCATAGGAGGGTTAATGTGAGCTGAGGCTGGATGACAGGCTCTCTTAAGTATTTTGGGCTTTATATGAAGAGCAATGGGAATATTCCTATTAAAGGGTTTTGATTAGGTGCATGACGTGATCAGCTTTCTAAGTATTTGTGTGTTTCTTAAGTAATAACTATACAGTTATTATAAAAAAGACAACACAGAAGTATATAGGGTAAATCGTGAAAGGCCAATTTGTGTGTGTGTTAGTGTATGTGTGTCTGTGTGTGTATATGGGCACACACTCACATGTGTATAAAATTCACACGTATAATATGTAAACACGTAATAGATGTATATATATATAATATAGTAAAATGATACATACCATTTTACCACTTAAAAAATTTTAAATATACAATAATCATATTTCCATGTTCATATTTAGAGATCCACCTTATTCTTAAGGGTTGCATAGTATACCATGTTATGGATGCAGCATGACTTATTTAACTATTGCCCTATTGATAGACATTTAATTTGTCTCTCACTGTATATTAATTTTGCAATGTGCCATTTTATAAAATTTTCTTTTTTTCTCTAGTATTATATTTTAGATTTTATTTTTTAAATTATACAAGGAATATATGAGGAATTACATGAGGAATACATGAATATTTTCTTATAAAATTATAAAAATATAGAAATATGTAACAATGAGAGTAAATGCTTACATAGGCCTTTCTCTGCCCAGCATCATTCTAAATGCTTTAGATTAGTTCATTTACTACATGAGATAGGTACTGTTATATTTTCCATTTTACAGATGGGAATACTGAGGCACAAAGAGATCGGGTAACTTGCATGAGATCTTACAGCTAGCTAGTTATTGTTGGAGCTGTGTTCTTAATCACCCTCATTGTCTTCCTTCACCTCTACCCCAACCCAAGTCCCCACCTCAAATTTAACAACTGTTCTTAATTTCATTTGCAACTTTATCTACCTATATATAAACACATGCAAAATATTTAGTTTTGTTTGGTTTGTTGGTTTGCTTTTTATATAATAGGTTATTACTGTGTTATCCTGCAACTAGCTTTTTCTGCTTAACAATATGTCTTTGACTTTTCCCTTGTCTTTATTTTTTTAATTACTTAATAATATGTAAGTATATTTTCATGGTAAAAGATCAAAACATGGTATATGGGTGCCATGGTATATCACTATACACAGGTATAGAGAGAGTAAATCTTGCAACTTGCCTTTCCTGCTCCCTCTCTGCCATCCCACAACAACAACAACAAAAGACAGCCAGTTTGGTATGTATCCTTACAGTCCCCTTCCCATGCATTATGTGTGAATAGATAAGTACTCATACATATATATGATTTTTAGCGTCATTGGACTGATTCATATTGTTATGCAGCCTTTTAATTATTTATTTATTGATTTAATTGCACACATGATACATGAATACGTTGTTCTTTTGAGAGATTAGAACATTACAGGGAAGTTTAAAATCCCCTTTGATCATCATTGATTTCCTTCCCACCTCTTCCATTCCTACTCACTGTTTGATATAACTTCTCCCATACCTTTTAAAAATTTTTTGCAAACATTTTACATACACACACACACGCATGTGGAGAATATATGATCTTATTTCGTGGTTTTAAAAAATATAAATTGTATCATGGTATATGTATTGTTCTGCTACTTGCTACTTTCACCCAACATTTTATCTGAGAGCTTTTCATGTTAATAGATGTAAATCTACTTTGTTCTTTTTCACTGTTGCCTAGTATTCTACAGAATAAATAGGCTATAATTTATGTAGACATTTCCCCATTGACATGGTTATTCCTAAATTTCTGCTAACATAAAATCTGCTGCAATGAATATCTTTCTACATGCCTCCCTCTTTATTTTCTCCACTGACTTTTAAATGCTGCCTTTAATCAACATAGATTCTTATGCATACTTGGGTTTGTTTCAGGATTCTCTGTTTGGTTCTACTGATCCATTTATTTATACGTACATCTCTACCACACTATTTTAATTTCTATATTTTTATAATATGTTTGCTAACTGGCATTGAAAGATACTTCTTTTTTCCTTCAATTTTTTGTTATTCTTACATATTTACATATTTACTATTTTATATGGATTTTAAAATGAGATTGTCATATCCACATAGAATCTTATTGGCATTTTTGTTGGCATTGCATTGAGTTTACAGATTTAACTGGGGAGAATTGGCATCTTTACATTAACAAATCTGCCTTTATATGAATAAACATGGTGTGGCTCTCCATTTATTCAAATTTTTAAGTCCTTTAGCAATGCTTCATAATTTTTTCCATAAATGTCTTGAACATATCTTATTGTTTAATTTAATGTCTAGATACTTTATAGTTTTGTTGCTACTATGAATAGGATTTTTTCTTTCATTTTATCGTTATTAAAGGTATATAAGAAAACTGTTGATTTTTGTATGTGATCTTATCTCCAACAACTTTACTAAATTCTCTTTTTATTCTAATAGTTTGTTCATTGATTCTGTTGGATTTCCTTGGTAGGAAAACAGATTATGTACAAATATTGATAGTTTTATCTTTTTGTCTTCAGCCTGCATACCATATATATTTTTCTTGTCTCAATGCATTGTCTAGGACCTCCAGTATAAGATTGAGTAGTAGCAATGATATCAGATATTTTTTATCTTATCCCTCCTTTTAATGGGAATGCTTCTACAATTTTATCATTAAGTATTATGTTTACTGTGGGTTTCTGGCAGTTACCCTTTATTAAGTGAAATAAGTTTTCTTTAATTTTTACCTTTTTGAAGCTTTTTAAAAACACAAATAGGTATGAAAGTTTATCAATTGCTTTTTCACCTCTAAGTTGGACATATAGTTTTTTTCCCCTTTAATGCATTAAATTGCATTAATAGCTTTAAAAAAAACTTTCTATTATGAAAATTTCTAAACATACACAACAGTAGAGTATACGATAAACGCCTACATACCCATAACTCAGCTTCAGTAACCATCAACATTTTGCCATACTTGTTTCAACTACCCTCTTCCCCTCTTTCATGCTAGAATATTTTAGGCTAATCATGAATATCATGTGATTTTATTCCTAAATATTTCAGTATGCATAACAAAAGAATTATAGCAAAAAGAATATCTTCTATAATCACAATACCATTATCACACTAATACCCAGTGAATAATCAGATTTTTCTGATTATCTAAAAAATGTTTTTACCATTGAGGGAGGTTTGTTGGAATCAGGATCCAGCTGGGGTCAACTTATTGTATTAGGCTATGTCTCTTTAGTTTCGTTTAAATTTTAATTTTTTTATGTTTAAAGAAGGTAATATTTAATAAACAATAACATTTGAGATTTTATCTAATTTTAAAATGCACCACAGATTACAGATGCTCTTATGAGTATTTGAAAATGGAGTATGAAAAGCAAATAAAACCTCTTACTCAACTTGTTGGATCTACTTAAAATGTAGATAATATGGATACTTTTAACAAGTACATTATTCATTTAAATTTTTAAAAAGATAAAACCAAACAATACTTCCTCCCTTTTATTTTCATGCCATTGGGTAGTTGAAGAAACCTGCCATTTGTCCTGTAGACTGTCCCACATTCTGGATTTGGCTGATAACTTCCTTGAGGTGTTTTACTTGTTTCTGTATTGTCTGTATTTCCTGTAGACTGGAAGTTAGATCTAAAGGCTTGATTACATTCAGGTTTTTAAAAATTATTATTTGGCAAGAATACTTCGTGGTTGATACTATGTACTTCCTTTTACATGATGCGTGGTTGTCTCACTTTTAGTAATGCTAAAAGTGGATCAAGGTGGTGACAGTCGGATCCCTCCGTTGTAAAGTTCTCCATCATCCTTTCACCTAATGACTTTACCATTCGTTTGATAACTGTTATCTGGAAAAATTATTTCATTAGGGTTTCAAAGTAATGATTTTCTAATTCCATCATTTTTTCAGCATTCATTAGCTAGAATTCCTCTATAAAAAGAACTATCCCTCATCTACTAGGGCTATTTGGTGAGCCTAAAATATAGCTCCTATAGGAAAGACAGGATAAATGCTTACCTTTCCCCTTTTAATTGACAATTTTCCAAGGAAGGATTTAGTGCCTTGTTCCACATTGACAGATCTATAAATGTTAAACCTTCCTTGCATTCCTAGGATTAGTCTATCAGAGCATGATGTATCTTTTTTTAATCTACTGCAGGATTTGAGTGACTAATATTTTATTTAGCATGTTTGTATCTGTGTTCATAAGTGAAATTCCCTATACCCATGGTCCCCAACCCTGGTAGCGGTTCGTGGCCTGTTAGGAACTGGGCCACGTCACTGCCTGACCTCTGCCTCCCCACCCCCTTCCATGGAAAAATTGTCTTCCATGAAACTGGTCCCTGGTGCCAAAAAGGTTGGGGACTGCTGGCCTATACCATTGACCCTCAATCTCAGGCTAAACCACCCCTCTAGGAGGCATTTGGAAATATCTGAAGGTGCTTTTGGTTGTCACAGTTTATTGGGGGGTGTGTGTGGGAGGAGTCCTAGTATCATTTAGTAAATGGGAACTAGGGATACTAAATGAAGAATTGTCTCAACCAAAATGTCATTAGCACTCCTGTGAAATATGCTGGCCTATAGTTTTCTTGTGCTTGTCCAATTTTGGTATCAAGGTTATACATTTTTATGTCAAGGTTCATAGCGAGATGGGCCTATAATTTTCTTTCCCTTTACTTGTCCACTTTGGTATCAAGATTATACCAGGCTTATAGCTGTGTGGTATCATTTCTCTTTTTTGTTTCTTTGCAATGGAAAAATTGATATAAAGTTTGATTAATCTGTTCCTAGGTGGTTTGGTCAAACTAGTCCACAAAACTTTTGGGGTTGGTGACTTTTAAGATAGATTGTTGATTATCATTTTACATTCTTCTATGATTAATTGGTCTATTTAAGTTTTCTATTTCTTAGGCTAATTTTTGTTACTTATTTTCCTGGAAAGTATCCATTTCACCTAGATTTTCAAAATTATTGGTGTAAAAGTTATGCATAGTATTTTAAAAATAAATTTTAATCTCTTCTGTCTGTAGTTTGGTCCCCTTTCATTTTTATGTTAATTTGTGTCTTCTTTATTTTTGAAGTCATATTTGCCAAAAATTTGTCTATTTTTATTGGTCTTTTCACAGAACTATTTTTCCTTTTATTGATCTACTCTATTTTTTTATTATTGCTTGCCTTCTATTTTGGTAATTATTGATTTTATCATAATTATTTTTTTTGATCTAGCTTTTAACTTAAAAAACTCTTTTACTTTAAATTTTTCTAAATTTCTAATAAATGAATTTAAGTTTATAAACTTCCCTGTCACCACATCCCACAGGGATTTTTTTCCCTCAATATTTTATTATGATAGTTTTTAAACATATAGACATGTTCAGTGAATACCCATATACTCAACACTTAGTTTCTATAATTTTTAACATTTTGCTGTATTTGCTTTATCACATGTCTGTTCATCCATCAATACATCTTATTTGTGATGCATTTAATTTTTTTTTTTTTTTTAGAGACACAGTTTCACTTCATTGCCCAGGCTGTAGTGCAGTGGCACAATCACAGCTCATTGCAGCATTGAACTCCTGGGCTTGAGTGATCCTCTTGCCTCAGCCTTCTGAGTAGCTAGGACTACAGGTGTGCACCACCACACTGGCTAATATTTATTTTTCTTATTTTTTGTAGAGATGGGATCTCGCTACATGGCCTAGGCTGGTCTTGTATTCCTGGCCTCAAGTGATCTTCCCCTCTTGGCCTCCCAAAGCACTGGGATTACAGGTGTGAACCACCATGACTGGCCATCAGTCTTTTTTATATTACCCATTCTGGTGGGTATGAAGTGGTACCTCGTTGCAGTTTTTATTTGCATCTCCCTAATGACTAATGATGTCATCTTTTCATGTGCTATTGAGCATCTTTTCATGTGCTACTGACCATTTCTGTGTCTTCCTTTGTGAAAGATCTGTTCAAATATTTGCCCATTTAAAAATTTTGGTAAAATATATATAACATAAAATTTGACATTTTAGCTATTGTTAAGTGTAGAGTTCCATGGCATTAAGTAAATTCACATTGTGCAATCATCACCACCATCCATTTCCAGAACTTTTTCATCTTCCCAAACTGAAACTCTATGACCATTAAATAATTACTCCCTATTACCCTTTCCCCCCAGCCCCTGGTGATCACTATTCTACTTTTCATCTCTATGAATTTGATTATTCTAGATAACTCATATAAGTGGAATCATATAATATTTGTCCTGTTGTGTCTGGCTCATTTCACTTAGCATAGTGTCTTTGAAGTTCATCCATGTTGTAGCATGTGTCAGAATTTCTTTCCTTTTAAGGCTGAAAAATATTCCATTATATGTATATACCACATTTTATTTAGCCATTCATCCATTAATGGACATTTGGGTTGTTTCTACTTTTTTGCTATGTATTGTGCTGCTGTGAACATTTTTCTACAAGTTTGTGTTTGAATACCTGTTTTCAGTTCTTTTGTGTGTACCCCTGGGAGTGGAATTGCTGGGTCATATTGTAATTCTATGTTTAATTTATTAAGGAACTGCCAAACTGTTTTCAACAGTGCTTATACCATTTTATATTCCTGTCTGCAATGTAGGAGAGTTCCAGTTTTTCCACATCTTTGCCATTTTTCGTTTTTAAAATTATAGTCATAAAAAGGAACAAAGTACTGATGCATGCTACAATATGTGTGAACCTTGGAAATATTATGGCAAGTGAAAAAAGCCAGGTACAAAAGGCCAAATATTATATGGTTTCCTTTATATGAAATGTCCAGAATAGGCAAATCCTTGGAGATTTTAATGGAATATATCATCTTTCTGTCAAAGTTATAACAAATGCTATCTTATTTTTTTCTCTAACATTTATCATTTATATTGCACCTGGCCCTGTGCTAAGTGTTTTATGAATGTCATTTTATTTAATCCTCACAAAAAATTAATGAGGTAGGTATTATTATCAACCGTATTTTACAGGTGGGTTACTGGAGTCTCAGAGAGTTTAAGCAATTTACTCAAGGTCGTATTGCTAGAAAGAGTGAATGGGACTTAAATGAAGTTTATCTGAATTCAAAGACATTTCTACTCCATATAAAATGATACAGCAACAAAATACAGCTATAGTTTAAGATTATTGAGCCCTGACTGTATACCATGTAGTGTGCTGAATATGTTATACGCATTATCTCTTTTAATCCTTGTAATTACCTTATAAGGAAAGTACTATTGTTATCCCTACTTAACAGATGAAGTATCTGAGGCTTGGAAATGTTAATTCCATGATTGTCACACAGTCAGTTAAGTGGTAGAGTCAGGGCTTGAACACATTTGTTTGACTCTAAAGCCTATGTGTTTCACCAATACACATTTTCCTCTATCAGAAATAACCAAATCTTAGAACAGTGGCTCTCTTCCTTAGCTTTGTATTAGAATCACTTGGGGAACTTAAAAAAAAATCGATGCCAAGCCTCATCATCAAAGATACTGATCTAATTTATCAGGAATGCAAATGAGTCATTGGATTTTTTAAAAAGCTTCTATTTATTTAATTTATTCAATAAACATTTAATGAATGTCTACTCTGTCCAAATGCTTCCTATGCATTTATGTTCTAGCAAGATGTATCAGTTAGCTATTGCCACAGTGATGCGTAACAATAATCACAAAATTTACATGACGTGAAAAATTAAAGACTTATTAAGCATTTATTCTCACAGATCTGGAGGCCATCTGGGACTCAGCTGATTAGGAAGGGCTCTGTAGGGCAACTGATTCAGACTGGGGTGGCTCTACTTTTCTTGCTCCAAGACTGTGGGTAAACTGGGGTGGCTCTGCTTCATGTATTTCTAATCCTCCTTGGACCATTGGACTAGCTGGGTCTTGTTTCTCTTTGGCTCTTCTCATGACAGTGACAGAATCACAAGATGTGACATGTCCAACTCTGGGTATACTCCATTAGCCAAAGCAAGTCTCATGACTAAGCTATAAGACAAGAGGTAGGAAAATAAGCTCTATTTTTTTGTGTGTGGAATTGCAAAGTTCATGGCGAAAGCTGAGACTTGGGGCCAATAATTCAATTTATGTGGGAAAGACTGACAAGAATAATAACCATAATACTTAAGTAAATTATCAAATATATTAGGAGGTGATAAGTAATATTTCAGAGAAGGAAAAAAAGTTCTGGAAGGTAATGTGAAGGTGATTCTAATATGTATCTAGGACTGAGAACCACTGATCTTACAGTGTTAAACCTGGAAAGAAACCTGGTCTAACATTTCCTGAACCCTTTTGAAAATAGTAAAACAGACCCAGAAAGGAGAAGAATTTTACTCAAGGTCCATAGGTAGATAGAAATGGAACTATGGTCTAGGTCTCCTGACTTTTCAGACTATTCTTTTATTCCACAGTAGTCCAATATGTAGGCTTAGAATTTTCCCTTTATTGATGGCACCATAAATATCTTGTGGAAGTACATAGTCATTCTTACTTCTCTTGACTACAAACATTAGAGGTATACTACGTAAATCCTGTGCTTCCCTTAGTAACCCAATTCAGAGCCCAGTTTGACATTCCCCATATTTGTACCTTTCAAAGCTTTATAGACATTCTATCCTCTTTTAGCTTTTTTTCTCTTCAGGTTGAAGACCGTTAGTTTTGGTCTGCCTTCATGTGATTCCTCCCAGTCTCACCCCAGCTATCTACTTGGTTTTTGGGCATTCTCTCCTCCCCGACTCTGTAATGCCTTGAATGTGGAATCTGTGAATGTGTTATTTTTTCACTCTGAGCTTCCACTAGGCCTTATAGTCATCATTTCTGTTTTGGATTACAGTCTTCTTGATTTACCAGGATGAACAATCAGAAGAAAAGAAAAGATATGGAACCCGCTTGTACCTGGAGTTTATTGTCTGAAAAGAGAGGTGAGTAACTGAGTGAAGTAACAGCGGCTATACTCTAGGTATGCCTGTTCATTCTCTTTCTCCTACTACTTCTCCTCATCGCCTTCGGAATTCTTCTGAATCTTTAAAATTTTGTTGGATGTATATATGTGTGTGTATATATTAAGATATTAGATGGATGTGGTATTTACCCATAAATCTCTTGAAACTGTCTCCACAATTTTTGTGTTGCCCAAAATGAGGAAAAAAGAAAGACAGAAAGGAGAAGAGGCAACTGTGGTTTTTGTTGTTTTCCATAATCCCCAGAACATTTATAATTGCAAAAGAACCTCTCCCTTTGATGTAACCACAGCTTTTCACAGGAGACAGCACAGAAGAGCAAAGAGTGAAGACTGATGGAGTCCTTCCCCTTGTGGCTGATTCCTGAACTCCAAGGAATGTTCAGTTGTGGGGAATAGAAGCCATTTATCCTCAATAGACCACTCACTTGCCTGCCCATTTCTGTGACATTCTAATGTCTGCCTTTCCAGACTTTCCTTCCTCCCATCCACCTGTTAGTACCCATCTAATCATACCTTCTCCCCAACTATAAGTCTCACTCTTGTTTTTGAAGGTGTGCAAGTAGTAAAAAAACTATAGGAATGTGGAGTTGTTTGTGTGCTTGTGTATTTTATTTATATACCTATATGTGCAAGTGTTTGGATTGAGTGTGAGTATATGTATTTGAATGTAGCTTATTGTCTATATCTGTCAAACTAATATTCAACAGTGCCTTACTCTCTTTCCCATTAACAAGTTAGGCTCAACAGAAGCAATTGACTAATATGCGATGGAGAGCAAAATGCCAGAAAACAGTCACTGCAGACAATGCATCTTTAAGTTCATGCCTAAAATTTTCCTTATTGATCATATGAATTAAAATGTTCATACCCTAAATATATGTATAAGGAAAGTCCTTATGTTTTACCTTATGTTGGACATTAGCTATAAAATACCTTTGTGGGTAAGTTAGAAAAGATGTTGAGGTGACTTACTTTCTTTGTTGTATTTCTGTTTGGGGAACAGCATGAATGACTATAGCAGTGTCATTCTGTATATTTCAGGTTTTGGTATGAAGGTATATTTGTGCTACTCCTAACCCTAACTCTTTTCTTTGCACAGTTACTTCAAGTTCTCTGGCTTCATTTTCATGGAGGGAGCTTACAGGTAGATGTCTTTTCTATTTTACTGTCTTTTTCTGTTTTGGGAAAGTATTGCCCATGAGCCCAACTACTCGTCCTCACTTCTCTCCCATTTCCCCCCGCCTTATTCACTGGAGCAACAGTCAGTGGTTTTTTTTTTTTTTTTTTTTGCAATATCTATGAAGCTCCAAACTGTCATAACAAATAGGACTTCCATATCATATAGAATATATTCAAATAGGTATTCAAATACTGGGAAGACCACTGATGGTGGTGGTCAGGAGCCAGATGTAGAGACTTTTATGCCAAGAAAAGATACAATTCTCTTCTGGAATTATCTAGATCAGGGCCAGCAAACTATAGCTAGTGGGCCAAATCTAGCCACTTGCCTATTTTTGTAAATAAAGTTTTATTGGAACACTAAACATTTACATATTGTCTATGGCTACTTTGACACTAAGATGGCAGAGTTGGGTAATTACAACAGAGACTGAAAAGCCTAAACTACTTATGAAAATTTGCAGAAAATGTTTACCAACCCTTATCTAGATCAGCATTCCCAAAAATGAGTTCTACGGAACAGTTTTCCAGGAATGAATAACTTTGCTGTTAGAAAAGTGTTCTCTAGTCATTTAAGACCAGAAAATGTTGGATTAAACAAAGTTAAACAACCTTTTTTTTAATGGTAGGTGAGTTAAAGAACCTTTCATATGCTAACCTTTCATATGCTAACCTAAGAGCCTTTCACGTGCTAATATGCATTGAGAAACTCTAAGAGACTAGAGGGTACCTTTCCCTCAGTTTATTTGACCATAGAACACCTTTTTCACAGCTCTCCTGTTAATATCTTGCAGAACAGTCTTCCAAGGAACACTGATTTGGGAAATGCTGGTTAGACATTCACTTAAGAAAAGTTTGAACTTGATGGCTGACTCTTTTTTTTCTAGTTACAGAAGATGAAAAGCTACCTAGTATTTAAGCATATAAACCTCAGACAAACCTGAATCTAAATTAAGCCTCTTCCACTTAGTAGCATTTGACAAATTATCTAATGCTATAAGTAGCACTGGCTACATAACTTGCAAGGTGCAGTGCAAAATGAAAATGGTGAGACCCCTTGTTCAAATATTAAGCATTTCAAGACAGCAACAGCAGAGCATTAAACCAAGCATAGGTACTTCTGAGCATGGGGACCTGTGTAATTGCACAGATTGCACACTTATGAAGCTGGCTTGGTTATTGAGTTTCAGTTTCCTCAACTATCAAGTGTGGATAATACCTACTTTGTGGGATTATTGTGAGAATTAAATCAGAAATGTATGTAAAGGGCCTATACAGTATCTGGCACAGAATAGGTGATAACAAGTGACTGGTTTTTAATTCAAAAGCATTTATGGTCCTATTGAATACATATTTATTGAGTGTCTACTATGTGCTGGGCATTGTGCTAGGTACTCAGGGTACTATGCTGAAGATAACAGATAATGCCTCTGTCTTCATGTAGATTATCGTATAGCAGAAAAGACAAACAATGAAAAAGTAAACAAACAAGACAGTTATAAATTGCTATCAAGGGGAAAATAGGGTGCCAAGAAGGAGAATATTAGAGAGAATCTGCTTTAAAATGGGTGACCAGGCAAATCCTCTTCTAGGAAATTATATTTAAGTTGAGATGAGAAGGATGAGAAGGAGCCCAGAGGGATGAGAAGGAGCTCTCCATGGGAACAGCAGGAGGAACAGTGTTCCAGGTAGAGAGAATAGCTAGTGTAAAGGCCCTGAAGTAGGAGAGAACATGGCATTTTTGAGAAACTGAAAGTAGGCCAATGTGGCTTTAGTATAGGAAGTGAGAAGGAGAATGATTAGGGGAGGGGCGGTAGGTAGGGCCCAGATCATGGAACACCTTGTAGGATGAGGTAAGGATTTTGGATTTTATACCAAGTGCAATGAAAAGCTCTTGAAGGATTTTGGGCAGGGCAGTGATATGATATAATCGCTATCTGTAGGAGACTGCTTTGGCTGCTGTGTGGAGAGGAACCGGAAGATGGTCAAGAGTAGATGAGTAGGAGGCTATTTCAGCAGTACAGGAAAGAGTTGGTAGTGCCTTGGGCTTGGGTGGTATTTAAGGATATAGTGATAAATAAATGGATTTTAGGCTTATTTTGGAAATATAAAATGATAAGACTTGCAAATTGATTGGATGTAGAGGATTGAAGGAAAAAAAGAAATGAAGAATGACTCCTAACACTTTTCTGAGGAACTGGATGGCACCATTTAACTGAGCTGAGATGCCTGGGGAGGGCTGTTTTGGAAGGCAGAGGAGTGTAGAAATCAAGAACTCAGGTTTAGATATGTAAATTTTGAGGAGCCTTTGAGACATCTAAGTGGAGATGGAGGTGATGGTGGTATTAGAGTTGTTGTTTGTATTATTGTCTATGATTCTGTGATTACTAACTCTTGGTGTCACCACATTAGATTACCGGGAAGTATTCAGAAAACATCTAAAAGAAAAATACCTAAAAATAGGAGTTGATAAATGTTTTCACCATGGCAAGCATATAGAGTCACGACTGCTTCTTGTAAAAGAACACGGTATATCAGAAAAGACACCATGTGGAATTCCTCAACAAGATCATTTTATTGAGATGGAACATGTATTTGATCCTGATGAAGAGGGCTCCAGCTCATCCCGAACTGTGGTGCTTCAGGGATGTGCTGGGATTGGAAAAACAGCTGTGGTGCACAAGTTCATGTTTGACTGGGCAGCAGGAATGGTTACTCCAGGCAGATTTGACTATCTCATCTACGTCAACTGCAGAGAAATAAGCCATATTGCTAACCTTAGTGCTGCTGACCTGATTACTAACACTTTTCAAGATATAAATGGACCAATCTTGGACATTATTCTTATATATCCAGAGAAGCTTCTGTTCATTCTTGATGGATTTCCTGAGCTGCAGTACCCTATGGGTGACCGAGAAGAGGATCTTAGTGATCACCCCCAGGAGAGGAAGCCAGTAGAGAGCCTCTTGTGCAGTTTTGTGCGGAAGAAACTGTTTCCTGAATCCTCCCTCCTGATAACTGCCCGGCCTACAGCCATGAAGAAGCTCCACTCTCTGTTAAAACAACCTATCCAGGCAGAGATCTTATGGTTTACAGATGCTGAAAAGAAAGCATATTTCTTGAGTCAGTTTTCAGGTGCTAATGCAGCAATGAAAGTCTTTTATGGTCTGCGAGAAAATGAAGGCCTTGACATTATGTCTTCTCTTCCCATTGTCTCCTGGATGATATGCAGTGTCCTGCAGTCACAAGGAGATGGTGACAAGACTCTTTTGAGGTCACTTCAGACCATGACTGATGTGTATCTGTTCTATTTTTCCAAGTGCCTCAAAACCCTTACAGGCATCTCAGTGTGGAAAGGACAAAGTTGCCTGTGGGGCCTTTGCTCTTTGGCTGCAGAAGGACTCCAGAACCATCAGGTTCTGTTTGCAGTCAGTGACCTCAGAAGACATGGGATAGGAGTGTATGATAGCGACTGTGCTTTTCTCAATCACTTTTTGAAAAAAGCTGAAGGAGATGTCAATGTTTACACTTTCCTTCACTTCAGTTTCCAAGAGTTCTTGACTGCTGTGTTCTATGCCCTGAAGAATGACAACAGCTGGATGTTTTTTGATCAAGTGGGAAAAACATGGCAAGAAATATTCCAACAATATGGAAAAGGTTTTTCATCACTAATGATACAGTTCTTATTTGGGCTCTTACATAAAGGAAAAGGAAAGGCTGTGGAAACTACTTTTGGAAGAAAAGTCTCTGCAGGACTTCGAGAAGAGTTACTAAAATGGACTGAGAGAGAAATAAGGGATAAGTCTTCTAGGTTACAGATTGAGCCAGTGGACTTGTTTCATTGCTTGTATGAGATTCAGGAAGAAGAATATTCAAAAAGGATAATTGATGATTTACAGTCAGTTATACTGCTTCAACCTACCTATACAAAAATGGACATTCTGGCTATGTCCTTCTGTGTGAAAAGCAGTCACAGTCACTTGTCAGTGTCTCTGAAGTGTCAGCACCTACCTGGATTTGAAGAGGAAGAGCCAGCCTCAGCATTTGTGCCACCAGCCTTGACACTTAATGAGTGAGTATATCCATGTCTTTCCTCCAGTTTCTGGCCTTCATAGACAATGGGCCTACTTATTTATTTCATGTATTCAGGCACATGATCATTTCTAGAATTGTCAATAAGTAAATAAACGAAAGTAAGAAATAAGCACCTCAACTTTCCATATTTTATGTCAATCAGTATAGTAAGGATCTATTGAATATCTATTATGTGCCAGGCACTGTACTAGCCACTGTGTGTGTGTCTTCATTGTCACTCTGTGGATGTGCTTTATAATTATAAAGTGTTATGAGCATGTAAGGTCATCAAGATTATCATTGAGGACTCTGCTGTTTTGGTGTAGATGACCATTCTAGAAAAGATAGTAAACCTGACATTGGATTGATTGTCACTCTCCTCTACATATACTTCATCACTGAGGCCTCAAAGAGCTTCAGATGAGTAAGGGGCAGAGCTACACTCCTGTGTATCTTGCTGTAAAGCCTAGGCTCTTTCCACCAGACGTTGCAACTTCACAGAGGGTCAAAAGCTAAAGTTCAAAGAGGCTTAAGTAAACCACTTTTATAATATGGACTATGTGTAATATAAAATACAGTTCTTTTGGTTTATTGACTAAAGCAGCAAAGAAGACTTATGCCTGTGTTATCTAGAACATGCCTTAAGTCTGTTCTCAATATTTGGGTTTGCCTCTTCCATAGTTTTGGGGCCAGCTGATGGGTAGGGGACCTTGAGGATAGGAGAGTAAGCAAAAGGCTCTACTTGAGAAATGAGTTAAACCAAGTCTTTTTTTTTAAAAAAATATTTATTTATTTATTTTTAGAGACAGGGTCTTGTTTTGTCACCCAGGCTGGAGTGCAGTGGCATGATCATAGCTCACTATAACCTTGAACTCCTGGGCTCAAGCAGTCCTCCCACCTGGGCCTCCCAGAGTGCTGAGATTATGGGCATGAGCCATCATACTGGGCCTAACCCAAGTATTATCTCTTATAGTTGTGTTTCCTTAGTGGGCAATAGCATAGAGGTGGAAATAAGCATGTGATATGTGTGTTTGAGGGAAGCAGAGAGGGGAAGGGAGGTGCAGCAAGAGTTTGTGTTTGGAACTAGAGGGGGAAGGGGTTGGAGAGCTTAAATAGACTCAGAATTGTGAAAGACCTTGGCTACAAGGTCTTGACCAATTAATGACACCTTTAATCCAGCTGTATATTATACAATAAAATAATGGACTAATACATTTGAGAGAGTTGAAACACTGATGGACACAAAAGGGCTTCTGGTTCATTCTCGGTGTCCAGAAAATCAGCCTTAGATGGAGTTCCCACCCCTAACACTTATTTCCTTTATCAGAGGGCTTAAACTCTTATCAAAATTAAACCCAAAATACTCCTTTCCCAAGCATCTTGGCTAAGTGAGGGTTTACTATTGAACTTTCTTACTTTTCAGTTATTATCATTAATTCTATTAGCACTGATGACCAAGAATCAGTTATATTGTAAAGGTAGCTTGGGAATGTCACTTGCCCGAGTGACATCTGGGAGGAGCATCTGCAAAATGGTGATTACAATACCTGTCATTGGGTTAAGGTCCAGATAAGATAATTTGTGTATATAGAGTGTTTACCTAGGTGCTTGGCACATAATAACATGGCTTTAGAGTCAGACCTGAGTAATGACCTCTGTTTTGTACTTACCTATGTGACCTTGAGCAAATTACTTAACTTTTTGTGCTTTTATTTCCTTTTCTGCAAAATGGGGTAATACCTCTTAAAGTTTTTGGAAGGGGTAAATTAGTACTAGCATGGTGACAAAAGCCAAAATAAGCCTTTTAAAGTTTTGTTTTAAATTATTTTTGTTTTCTCAACTCTTTTAGGTCCTTTCAGCTGCGCAACTTGCCAGTGTCTCGGCTACACTTGCTCTGCCAAGCATTGCGTAATCCATACTGTAAAATCAAAGACCTGAAGTAAGTTGAACTTTGCTTTAAACTCTTAGGTATTTGCAGGTAAAGACTGGGTTGCTAGAAATTATACTCCCAGCTAGTTGGACCTGAAAACAAAGTATAGCTAGTGCTCAGCTTCTCTATAGCAGAGCAACAAATGAAAAGATACACTACAAGCCTAGAAGGGGAAGGAGTCAGACACATATCTCTGCCCACCCTTCCTGCCTTTTCCCCTTTTGCACGTGCTGTTTCTGCTGTAATGAGTAGATGGCAAGTTGTGACACCTGAGAGATTTGTGTCTGGTGTCCCTCCTGGATCTACCCTCCTTCCTTTTCCTCCCAGACACCCGCTGTTCTCCCCCTTAGTTTTCTTTCAGTTGGATCCTATCCTACTCCATGCTGCTTGATGATCCTTTTATCTCCCTCCACTCCTCACCTTCACTCCCCTCCAGTTACTCCCCAAAGTGCTCAAAGAAGCCCCCATCCTTGCCCTGACCTTCCATCCTCACTCACTCTCAGGTTCTTTGTCCAAATCACACACAAGGAGCCCCCTTGTTCCCTGCCCTCTGCCTTTGCCACATAGATCAGTGTTTGCTCTCCTTCTTCCCTCCTGTCCCAGAGGAAAAGGCGGTCCTTCCAAACCAATACATCCACTTCCTTTTATTTTTTGTATTTTTGTGAACATTTAATTATTTTACTTTCGCAACACAGAAGCATATAAAGAAATAAAAGCCATCCACCCAACTGCCCCGTACTCCATCCCATCCTATACCCCCATACCCCACTGCCTCCCATCCCCTGACCCTGAGCCCACCCTCTCTAGGTAATAACCTTGTTTGCTAAATGTCTTTTCAGACCTTTTTCTATGCTTACTCAAACATAAATCTGTAACATAAGGCAAACATAAATTTGTAGATATATATAACATACATACACACTTACAGAACTTTTGGGGTTTTGTTTTACAAAAAACAGAAATGACTTTGTCATATGATTTTTTTTTCATTTAACAATACAGTGGCCATGCCTCCAATGTAGTATGCAGCATCTACTGCATTCTTTCATATAGTTCTTCCATTTTCAAGCTTTCTTCAGCTATCTTCTTCCTCATGGCTCAAATTTCTCCCATATTCGAAAGAACCCTCTCTCTCAACCATGTACCCCACTTCACTCCTTCCTTTCACAGCCAAGAGTCCTTGAAGAGCCTCCCCTCACTGACTCACTTTCTCACTTCCCATTCACTCCTGAGTCCTGCTTCTGCCCCCTGCCACTCCCCTGTATCTGCTTGAAGATCCAAAGTAAACACCAGACCCGATGGCCACTTTTCAGCTCCTATCTTACAGGGCCCCTTCAGCCTCCCTGACCTTTTTATGTTTTGATTGTTCTGACTGTTCCTAAGTACCTCATTGCCTCCCTGCTTCCCACCAGGGATGGTTTTGACTTCTAGTGGATATGTGGCAATATCTGGAGACATTTTTGGTTGTCACAACTGGGGGTGTGGGAGTGGGTGCTCCTGACATCTAGTGGGTAGAGGCTAGGGATTCTGCTAAACATCCTACAATGCACTTGACAGCCACCTGCAACAAAGAATTATCCAATTTCAAATGTCAGGAGTACTGAGGTTAGGAAACTCTGTCCTAGAGGGATACAAACAAGCCCAGACATTTTTGAAAGGTGCAGGCTAGGGATCTGGCCCCCCAGTCCTGATGATGATTGTCTACACCCTCCCCACCAGGAGACAACCCAAAGTCACATCTAGTTGCTGCAGAGATGTCCCAGGATCAAGACAGCTTCACAGTCTCTACATTCACAGGCTCTGGGCAATGTCCAGGGCTCTTCCAGTTGTGACTCAGTCTGGTCCAGGTTTAACTCCTCCCCATCCTTCCACCTGTGGGCTAAACCATACATTTAGCCCCCATCAACACAGCTTATAGTTATCAAAGGGAGAGAAGCAGACCAACCTCTCACCCACCCCTTACCCTACCCACTCCCATCCTCCCCGACCTCATCCCCTCCTTCTGGAAGTTGATTTCCCAATGGGATATGTTTCTGTTGTATTTCACATTTCTGAATTCACTGAGAGCTTCGTAGCCAGATTCCCCTCCCACATTTATCATGGTGGTAGGTAGGGGGAGAGAATCTCTCAAGGTGGCACCACACTTTGGCCTGAGGTCTGGACCAGGAAACCCTCTGGGCACTATCAGTCGCTGACTTACCTCCCTGGCAGTGGCATGAGTTCCCTGTTCAGATCTGACTGTCCCAGGTTCTGCCCACTGGAAACTGGGGAGGATTCTGTCATGGGGCTGCACAGTCACAGCAGTCCTCGCCTGCAGCTAGTGCTGGCATCCTCTGTACGCAGCCCTGAGGGATTCCCTTAGGGGTGGCAAATCTCTACTGTGTTGATTTGAGACAGCATGAACTTGAGGTTAACCCCAGACCTGTTTTGATCCTCGTGATGTAACTCCCTCAGAACATGAATGAGCTTCCTGTCCAGTTCATTCCTGGAAACTCTTGGGATGTAGGAATCCCCTCTACTCTCCACACCCTGATGCAACTCCCCAGTCAGTTCCAACATTTTCTTTGATGGTCTTTTGTTCAAAATTGCTCTTCTGGTACCAATTTCTGACTTGGAAATAATCTGGTTGTCCAGAACAGGAACCCACTCAAGTCAGCTTAAAGAAAAGGGGATCTGTATAAAGTGGATCTTCAGGTAGCACAATTGTGGGAAGTAAAAAGTGGTTGGGCACTCTATCTCTCTGGAGCCACAGGATGAACTCCTCTGTGCCTATCTGCTCCCTGGAACCTCATACTGGAATCCTCTACAAGACACTTGTCTCTGTAAAGCATCCAGTTCTGTTCCTCCACAGCCAGGGCCAGGCCTTAGCTGTGGCACTGGCATCCATGGCTCTGACCCTGGCCCCAACTCCAAGTGACCCATTGCTTCATTGCCCAACACCATCCTGACTAGAATCTGCCTCTCTCTTAAAATTCTCTGGGCTCGAGATGGGTCAAATGTCCACTCCTGCTCCAATCATCTAAGGCCTAGGTGGGGGAGAGGGTAGGGTGTTATATACATGGCTGCACAGGTCCACCAGACATTAGGGTGGGGAGAGAGACACACAAACACAAATAGAAGCGGCAGCAGTTCTGGAGTGCTGAGTGCTAATGCTCTGGAATACAAAGGGCATCATCAAAATATGTCTCTCCCCCCACCAGCTATACACTCCCTACCTCACCTCCCACCCCCCACCCTACCTCCCACCCGCCACCCCACTTCCCTCCCACTCCCCTTGCCCCATCATCCCACTCACCCCCTTCCCCCCACTCCACCCAGCCCCCCACCCTCTGAAAATTGATTTCCCATTGGGATATATTTCCCTTCTACTTCACATTTCTGAATTCACTGAGGGCTTTGCAGCCAGATTCCCCTCCCACAGCGGAAGCAAATTTCCCTCCGTGAAAAATTCACGGCTTTACACCAAGGGCAGTCCCAGTCTCCGGGCCTGCGAAATACTGGAGGTCTTCTCTGCTGATGAGGTTCGGAGTCTCTCCTATCTCTTTGGAGTTCTTGAGGATCTATTCCCTGGGCCCCCACATCAGACCACAGGCTAGTATCATAGGCCCCCCAGTGGGGAGGCATCTGAGGTGGAGGTGGTGCTGTGACCATTGCTGCTGGTGGGGATGGACTGGGTCCAGCTGAGAAGGGGGACAAAGGGCATGAGTATGAGTATGTGAATGAGGCAGGGAGCTGGACCGGAAGGGGCTCTGGTGAGGCGGTGGCCCCGGGCTCCAGGGTCCCAGGGAAAGAAAACATGGCTGTTTCCACTGACCTGAGATTTCCCTCCCTCTGCCCCCCAGAGGGGTAATTTTTCTTTTCCACAGCTCCGAGAAGCTGCAGGAGGCTTCCATCCAGCTCCTGTGCAGCCTCTGTGGAGGCAGCCCCTGCCTCTGCATCCCTCTCTTCCTCTCCTCCTCCTCCTTCAGCAGCACCAGCAGCAGCAGCAGCAGCCTCCATCTCTTCCTCCTCACCTCCTTGGTCTCCTGTGGCTGTGGCCTGTTCCTGCTCCCGGGGACACCTCAGCTCCTGGAAAGAAGTGGGCAGGGCTGAGACGTGTTCTGGGGGCGGGGAGGGGGGCGGGACGGGGAAACTGGGCGGGGACCAGTCAGGTAATATAATCTTACGGTCTGGAGGAGCTTCCACCTCAGCAGTTCCTGCTCTCTCTGCACCCGGGCGAGGTTGGCCTGGGTCAGCCGCAGCTGGAAGGCCGCCTCCTTGCGCTCCATCTCCTGCTGCGCCGTGAGCTCCTTCAGGTCTGAGGCCAAGGCCTGCGCAGCTGACTTGTGCAGTTTGGCGAAGTCGTGCAGCCATTGCACCCTGCGCCCTTGTAACTGCCCCTGCCTGCGGGCAAAGCGCACGCCCAGGGCCAGGCCGCCCCAGGCGCAGGCCTCCTTGGCCTGGCTGGGCACCTCGCTGTCCTCCAGGATGGCATTGAGCTTGTCTTCCACCTCCTCCCAGGACAGGGACATGTTCTCGAGGTAGAACTCGGGGCCTTTTACGTGCCCGGCCATCTTCTCATTGATGAAGGCCACCACCTTGCCATGCTGGAACCCACCACAGGGGTCGTCTGGTTTCAAGGCCATGGTGGCTTAGGACCTTAGTGGTTTTGCTGGCCCTGCAAGGATGGATCAACCAGTAGTACCCTCCCCTCCCCCTTAGCCCCTCCTCTCTCCCTTAGCCCCGCCCCTTCCCTTCAGTCTCCTCCCATCCCCCACCCTCCCCCTCCCCCTTTGGACTAGACCCTTATAAGGCCCCCCTGATGGCTTGTCCTGCCTTAGGACACCTTCCCACGTGCCTCACGTCTTCAGCCAGTGGCCAGAGGAAGTACAGGCCAACCACGCCTGCCTACCAGGCCCAAAGAGAGAGCACGGCCTCTCTCCTTCCAAGGGCTGCAGGGAAAAGAAGGCTCTGGGCCAACCCTGGAGGCTTTTGCTCTCAGACTGTTCCAATTTCCAGAGACTGGGGGGGTGGAAGGGAGAGAGTGAGGAAGGCCCCTGCCCCTCCACAGGATGTAAGGGAACCCACCACAAGGTTGAAAGCCCTTGAGTGCAGGAAGAAACAGGAGTGGTTGGAAAAGACTTAGAACCAAGAAAACAAAGCACTTGTAATCAAGTAAAAAAAGTCCCACCCCCCCACCATAATGGTTTGTCCCATGCCAGGGGAGCCCCCTCCTAGGCATGGAATATTCTAGAACAGGAAATAGCCCCAACCATTCAGTAGCTTCCGGTAATCCTTGGAAGAAGAGGGTGGAGCCAGGGGTGGAGTCCCATACCCTATTGGCTTTGGACTGACCAACCCAGTCACTCTAAATGGGTATAAATTCTGGCTCCACCCCTCCAAAAAACGGGTCTTGAATATGTCCACCTCCACCTGCCAATCCTAGTCCAGTCCACCCTCATTTCTTCCCCCACCACTACAGCGCTCTGACATCACGTTGGCCTCCTGTCCTTTTAAAACTTTCAATGACTTTCTGAAACCTGCAAGATAGACCAGAAAGAGCTCAGGTTAAGTCCTACTTTACCACTTGTTATATAACCTTTTTGTACTATAACTGAATCTCAGTTTTTACCTATGGGTCTATGATCGGGACTGAATGACATAAGTGCATGTAAAGTTGAAGAGGTAATGTTTTCTATTATCCCATTTTTGTAAAATTTACCAAAAAATCATACATATATATATGTGTGTGTGTGTATATATATACACACACACACGTATGTTTGCATATGTTTCTATAATCTTGGAGAACAGAGTGGAGGAGGCTATACATCAGACTCTTAACATTCGTTATTCCTGGGAGGTGGGGTTGAACTGGAGGTTAAGAAAAAGTTTTTAACTTTTTAAAATACATCTTTCTCTGATTTTATTTGTTATAAAGAGCATATAACTATATGTATACATGTATTAACATCTGGAAAATTATATACCAACATTTTAACAGCAGTTATCTTTGGGTGGTAGGAATACAATACTTAAAATCTTCATTATTTGTATTTTTCTCTATTGTAAAGTTGTTTATAATAAGCATTTATTATGTTTTTCAAAATTTTTTAAAAAATGCTTTGTTTTCCCAGTAACATCTGCTCATTGTAAGTATTTTTTACATACTTGGAAAATACATGTCTTTTTATAATTTCACCCTTCTTCAACCTGGGAGATAACCACTGTTAATAGTTTGATATATATCCTTCCAGTCTTTTAAAATAGGCCGTAACAAATAATTTGCAGTTTCTCAAGTGAAGCATCTTCTCTCTTGCCTCCTGGCCCTTGCACAGGCTGCTCTGTGCATGGATTGCCCCTCAGCCCATCGTGCTGTCTCCACTCCCATTCTCCGCATCCACGTAACTCCTGTTCAATTTCTGTTCCCCTTTCATGACAATGCTGAAGCATTTCTTTCTCTTCTAAGCATTTTTTGATCTTCCAAACCCCACCTCAAGCTAGGCTGAATCGGGCCACCTTTCTGTCTCCATCATACCTTGTGCATACCTCTTGCAGTATTCTTCACACCATATTATGACCCATGATTTTCTAATCTTTTTTCCCCATTAACTGGGCATTCCTTGAGGTAATGGTCTGTGTCTTAATTATCTCTGTGTTTTCAGCATGTAGTACAGTGGTAAGCACCTAATAATTAATTGTTGAATGAATTGAAATAATTTATTACACCAGTAAGGTGCAAACAAGTACCTTTAAAGAGAGCCCTATTCTTTTTTTTCTGAAATGTGTTTTTCTCCACACAGACTGATTTTCTGTCACCTCACAGCTTCTTGTGGTAGGGACCTCTCTTCAGTATTTGAAACCAACCAGTATCTGACAGATTTGGAATTTGTAAAAAATACCCTGGAAGATTCAGGAATGAAGCTTTTGTGTGAAGGATTAAAACAGCCCAACTGTATATTACAGACATTGAGGTAACTGATAGCAGATTAATTTGTTGTTTGTATTTATTATTTTTTTGTTAATTGCTATTTCTGTGGGGAGAGAGCATGAATAAGGTAATGAGGTTATTCTTCTGTTCTCTAAAGGTTGTACCGGTGCCTTATCTCTCCTGCTTCTTGTGGTGCTCTAGCAGCTGTTCTTAGCACCAATCAGTGGCTCACTGAGCTGGAATTTAGTGAAACAAAACTGGAAGCTTCAGCTTTGAAATTGCTCTGTGAAGGCTTGAAAGATCCAAATTGCAAATTACAGAAGCTCAAGTAAGTTGTAACTGTTAGTTTGCATTCTGCAAGAATATTTGAAAAATATGCAACTCAAGATGGATGCCATGTGATTAAAACAGGTGTCAAGGAGTCATGGAGAAGAAGAATAAGAATGGCAGTTACTAAAATTGTTTCTATGTAACAAGCTTATGAAGAGAATTTTCATTTTAAGTGGCAATATCATCAATGATAATAACTCACAGTTACTGAGCAATTACTTTGTTCTAAGCATTGTGCTGAATGCTTTGTATACATGATTTCTTTTAATCTGCACAACAACTGTGAGAGGTCTAGATTATTATCCCCATTTTAGCGGATGAGGAAATGGAGGCCCAATGTCATTAGGCTAGAAAACATGGCAGAGGTATAAATTCAAAACCCAGATGTGTCTAACTTCAGGTCCATAATAATCACCTTAATCAAAAATTTGTCATCATATATGTATTAGGGTTCTTCAGAGAAACAACCAAGAGGATGTGTATGTGTGTGTATACATACATATATATATGTATATATAGAGAGACAGAGAGACAGAGACTTACTTTTTAAAATTGGCTTATGCAATTATAGAGGCTGGCAAGTCCAAAATCTGCAGGGTGGGATGGTAGACTGGAGACACAGGAAAGAGCCAGTGTTGTGGTTCAAGTCTGAAAGCTGTCTGCTGGTAGAATTCCCTTTTCTTCTGAGGAAGTCAGTCTTTTTCCATTAGGGCTTTCAACTGATTGGGTGAGCCCCACTCATATTATGGAGGATCATCTACTTTACTCAAAGTTAATGATTAAAATGTTAATTTCATCTAAAAAGTACCTTCACAGAAACATCTAGAATAATGTTTGACAAAATATCTGGGTACCATGGCCTACCCAAGTTGACACATAAAATTAACCATTACAATATATATGTGATTTTTTTAAAGCAAAATCTCTTTAGCATTAAAGCTTTTAAAAATCCACTTAGAAAACTCATTTTATGCAAAGTACCTCTATTTAAAATTTCTAAATTGGGGAGATATAAATACATCTCGTTATAACCTGTCTTCAAGACTGAGTTTAGAGCCTGGTAAGTCAAGAAAAAATTAAAGATTGAAAAATTATAGTGTATATCTAGAAATTCTTGAAAGTGATGGAAGAAAAAGTTGAAGGGAAATGGTTCAAGGAATTGGACTGCTTAATATAGAGAAACAAAGATTGAGAAGACAGGGAGGTTAGAAAAAATCATTCTTTGTGCCAAAGAAAGAATATTACACAGATGATGGTGATGGGCTGGGTCTCTCTAAGGATGGCAAATTAATAAATAATGACTTTAGATAAGAGGAAAAGAGAGACCGTTTGGCTGTAAAATTTATGAAGGATGATTATAGAATTTCCCCCTGGGATTTGAAAGAAGATATGAGATAGACTGCTAAATTCACATAAGGATTTAAAATGAGATTATATCATCTTAATATTTCCTCCCAACCCTTTTTTTCCCTCAGGCATTCAACATTTATTGAGTTTCCACCATGGGACACATTGTTTTGGAAGCATTGCACAAGTTCTTGCCATGGGGGATAAGGGGCTGTGACATGCTCAAGATTGGGGGTCTTGTATCTGTGGGGCTTTATTTTCTCTGCTCATACAGTATTGTGCATAGGGAGTGACTAGTACAGTAAAAAGTGGCCAATTCTGTCTCTTTACATTGTTCCCTCCAGGTTGTGTGCTAGCCTTCTTCCAGAAAGCTCAGAGGCTGTTTGCAAGTATCTTGCCTCTGTTCTCATTTGCAACCCACACCTCACTGAGCTGGACCTGAGTGAAAATCCCCTGGGGGACACAGGAGTGAAGTATCTTTGTGAGGGTCTCAGACATTCCAACTGTAAAGTAGAGAAACTAGAGTAAGTTTCTTAGAACTATCAGGTGCCATCTTAGGACTATTGAACTTGTTGAGTGGTTGCTATGTGCTTGGTGCTTGCCAAGTGACAAGCCTACCCTTAAGGACATGTAGATATGTGCCAAATACTGTGGAATCATTTAGAAATGCCACATGAGCCCAGGGAAGAAGGGAGGTCACTATGGGCTGGAGACCTCAGGAGGAGGTTCTGTGAAGGAGGTGGGAGAGGGCAGGAGCTGGAACTTAAGGGATGGCTAGGACTTAGCTAAATGGGCAGAACATTTCCAGGAAGCCAAAATGATGGCAGTGGCTGATTTTTCTTTTCTTTTTCTCTGGGTAGCTTGAGCACATGTTACCTAACAGATGCTAGCTGTGTGGAGCTCTCTTCTTTCTTGCAAGTGAGTCAGACTCTAAAAGAGCTCTTTGTGTTTGCCAATGCCCTGGGGGACACAGGAGTACAGCATCTATGTGAAGGTCTGCAGCATGCAAAGGGTATAATTGAGAATCTTGTGTAAGTGTTTGCTTGTACTTCTCATGGGCCTTGGCATTTGAGGATCAGTGGGACTCTCTGCTGCCATAGTTAACAGCCACCTTGGTGTCCCCATCCTTCCAGGTTTTCCGAGTGTTCCCTCTCTGCAGCTTGTTGTGAGCCCCTTGCCCAAGTCCTGAGCTCCACTCGGAGCCTGACAAGGCTGCTTCTAATTAATAACAAAATTGAAGATTTGGGACTGAAATTGCTGTGTGAAGGATTGAAGCAGCCTGACTGTCAGTTAAAGGATCTGGCGTAAGTATCATGGACTATAGCCACAGGCAGAGTTTCCTGATGTTTCAGCAACTCCCCAAATTAAATGAGTATTTTTTGGCCTGGTGATTGAATCTCCAAGGAAGCAATATATGAAGAACCAAATAATTTAGGGGGATTAAATCATCCTTTCTCCACAATCTCTGCCTGGCCCTGGCTCAAGGGATTTTTTTTTTTTCACATGACACTCTGATTTTCTAATGTGTTTTTCTAATGGGCAAACACAATTCTTAAAGTGACCCAGTGCAGATGAAATGATGCCAGCCTTCTCTACCTTACTTCCTGACAGATTGTGGACCTGTCACCTGACTGGAGCATGTTGTCAGGATTTGTGCAATGCACTCTACACCAATGAACACCTAAGAGTCCTTGACCTCAGTGACAACGCCTTAGGGGATGAGGGCATGCAGGTGCTGTGTGAAGGGCTGAAGCACCCCTGCTGTAAACTACAGACATTGTGGTAAGTGCACAGGGACCCTTTGTCTACTGGGCTTTTGTTCTAGGCTGAATATGAAAGGGAAGGCCACTGGGGAACTTGGGATAAAACTGATTTCTTTCTTGAATGTTCAATCCCTCACAGGTTAGCAGAATGTCATCTCACAGATGCATGCTGTGGAGCCCTTGCCTCTGTCCTCAACAGAAATGAGAACCTAACATTGCTGGACTTAAGTGGGAATGACCTCAGGGATTTTGGAGTGCAGATGCTGTGTGATGCACTGATTCATCCAATATGTAAACTTCAGACGTTCTAGTAAGTCACTGTGGTGGGGGAAGTGGGAGGGAAAGGGTCAGGACAGGAATGTTGGGTTTGGTCATAGCCCATTGCAGTGAGGAAAGAGAAGAAAAACTGAGGGCAGGCCAAACCTACTTTACCTTACTAGTAAAGTAAGTGAAATTACCAATAGGCCTATTTTCCTTGGACATAGGAGCCGGGAGAGAGGCAGAGAACAGGCAGCTCTGTATCTCAGAGCCAAGGGAAGCAACATGGTATAGGAAAAAGAGCATAGGATCTAGATTTTGCTAAGTCTGGTTCAAATCCTAGGTCTAGCATCTACTAGCTACATGATCATGCTTACTTAACCTCAGTCTGTAAAGTGGGGATTATGCTGGTACCTTACTACCAGGGGTTAACATGGGGATTGAATTGAGACAGCAATTATAAATATACCTATACAACCCTTGGCACATAGGAGGTACTCCATAAATGTTAGACTTTTTCTGTTTCCACTTCTCATACCTGCTGGAGGGCTTAATGTGTACGTCTTGAGAGTCTTTAAGACTTAAGGGGATGAAACTGTAATGGTGCAATTACAGAGGGTAGAAGTCTTGACTCTCTCTGGTCAGTGTCCATCTGCCAGCTCAGCAGGCTGGCATGACACACAGAGTAATTCTTAATTAGAATACAACCATGCTCTGTTGGCAGCTAACCAGTGGCCAAATGACCATTCGTTTCTGGCATTCAGAATTGGAACACATAATGGAAAATAAAGGTCGAGTGCAATAATTCTACATTCCAAAGCCAATTTGATGGATTGAAGAGTAAATGAAAATAGCGTAATGGCCTGATTACAAGTCTGGCTAATACAGAAGCTGGTTCTCTACTAGCAAAGTAAAGTCTGTTAGTTTCAAAGGCTCAAGAGTGTGATGATTATTGCCTAAGCGTAAGGAATTATTTACAATATGATAAGCCTCAGGCGTTAGGGATCTCCATGGTGTCTTTCTCAGAAAGATGTGGCTGAAATCTTTATTATCAACAGGTTGAAATAAGCTCAACAATCAACCTTAATGTGTCTTTAAATGTAGAGTAATTTAACATAGTAGCATTCCACAGTGTGTATGCTGCAGTAAAAGTCCTAAATAGCAGCAAGAAGAAATTATTTTGTTGGTGATGGCATGCCGATATTTTTTTTTTTTTTGAGACAGTCTTGCTCTGTCTCCCAGGCTAGAGTGCCGTGGCATCAGCTTAGCTTACAGCAACCTCAAACTCCTGGGCTCAAGCGAGCCTCCTCCTTCAGCCTCCCGAGTAGCTGGGACTACAGGCGTGCACCACCACGCCTGGCTGATTTTTTCTATTTTTAGTAGAGATGGGGTCTCGCTTTTGCTCAGGCTGGTCTAGAACTCCTGACCTCAAGTGACCCTCATGCCTCAGCCTCCCAGAGTGCTAGGATTATAGGCGTGAGCTACCACGCCTGGCCCAATATTTGTTTTTTAATTGTAAATTGTTGCACCATTTCCTGTTTCTCTGGAACTTTGTCTTTGTTTGTTTGTTTGTTTGAGACAGGATCTCTCTCTGCCACCCAGGCTGGAGTGCAGTGGTGCTATCATAACTCACTGCATCCTCTAACTCCCGGGCTCAAGTGATCCTCCTGCCTCAGCCTCCCAAGTAGTTGGGACTACAGGCAGGTGCAACCATGCCCAGCTAATTTTTCTTATTTTTTGTAGAAACAGGGTCTCACTATTTTGCCTAGGCTGGTCTTGAGCTCCTGGGCTCGAGTGATCCCACCTCAGCCTCCCCAAGCGCTGGGATTACAGGCATGAGCTACTACACCTGGCCTTGAGCTTTGTCTTTTAACCAGAATGCTTTTATTGTGTTTTCAGTCCAACCTTCAAACCCCTATAAATTGTCAATCAACAAGTTGATAGCAGTGTTCAATAATAGCTCTGAATACAAAATAAAGGACACACATACACATGCACACAGAGTAGGCACAATTTGCTGGCCTTAAATAAATTTTGAATGTTAGAATATATATAAGATAAAGCTGAAATCAATATAAATATATACTTACCCAAGTGAGGTAAGATCATGGATCATGTGGTAGGCTGGAGAGGAGTAAACCCAGGGGAGCCTCCTAGAAGGGTAGTCATCTTTGGAAATTGGAAAGGCAGGAAGAAGGTTATTTTCTAAGAACTGCTTGAGCACAGGGTCTATATCTTATTTCTCACCATATTTTCCCCTGTGAACTTCCTGGCACAGTGCCTTGCATATAGTAAGTACATACAGAAGACCAGTTAGTAATTTAGAGCATCTGAGGGGCAAGGCAAGGAGACAGTAAATGATATGTTCAATAAAGGCCAGATGTCTATACATTCAGAAGGCCAAGAGAAGAGAAGATATTTTGGCCCCAGAGTGACAAAGCTCACCTTCATTCATTCCACAATCACTTGCTGAATACCTCTTATGTGCCAGGCAAATGTGCTGGGTGCAAGGGTGACAAGAATGAATAAGATATGAGACATGATCTGTGCTCTTCAAGGGCCAGTGGGCTTGGTGGTAGAGACAGGCACATAAACTGACTAATGCAATGATGTAATCATGAGGTATTAAGGGAGCCGTGGCAGGATACAACTAACCCAGCCCAAGAGGGTCAGGGAAAGCTTCTTGGAGGAAGGGCCACCAGAGTTTAGTCTTAGGACTATAGCCAGGAGAAATGGGGGTAAGGATGGAGAAGGGTAGTCCAGACTTAGGAGATAGCATGAGCAAAGGTAACCCATGCAGTAAATGGCATGGTTCATGGTACTTGATGCAGATGGGGATGGGGAATCTCTAGGAAGTTTGGTATTGCTGGAGAATAAAGTCCAAGGCAGAGTGTGTCAAGAAATGAGGCTGGGGAGGTAGTTAGTACCTAGCATACCATGTGTGATGAGTAAGACCTGTTAGCAGAACTCTCAGTGCAAATTCAGTCATCTCTCTCTTTCTCTCACATGCTCTAGTAGTGGTACATTTTGAGGCCTCTCCTCACTCCACCTTTCCAAAACTGGGCCCCAAAGATGGGGCCCAGTTTTGCTTCCAAAGCTAGATGGAAAATCAGTCTGCTGTTGCTGCTGCTGCTGCTGCTGTTTCTTGCTGCCACATGGGCTTGATCTTGAGAACTGATCCTACACAGCCCTACAGAAGCTTGATGATTGGACAGTGATGCCATGGCTGGTGCAAGAACTCTGCCAGCCCTGCAGTGGCATTATACTTGGGCTCTGAGGTTATAGATATCTTAGTCTACACCCAAACGTGCAGCTGTTGTTCTGTAAAGTACCATATGTGTCAGGGTGGCTGGGTCTAGAGGAGCACCTTTAATCAGCCACAGGTATATATGTGCTGAAGCCTGCCCTTGCCCACAAAGATTTAGGCTCTTGAATTGAGCCAGGGACACCAATTAAGCCTTCCTCTTTCTTCAAGGTAATTTTGTATAAGGGATCTTGGTGCCTTTCCCAGACCCTAGGCCTTGGACAAAACTCCCTAGCCCATCCTGATACATGTTCCTAATTCTAAATTGGGAAAAAAGGGGTTGAGAGTAACTGGTCTCTTAACTCCCAGAAGACCTCTGGGCTTCCCAAGCAAGGTGACCCACCTCCTCCCCAGCACTGAGTTCTACATACAGGAGGTAAGGCAGCTTTTGCTAAGTCACTCAAAAGATTCTGTAGGTCTTGTTACACTTCTATGGCATTAAATGTCCACATACCCTACAATTACAAAACTAACAGGGTCACTCATTTAACCTTGCTAGATAAAGACGAGCTTCTATCCATTAAAAACTAAAAACTGTACCTCAAGCTGCACAGTTGAAAGAGCTTATACTTTCTTTCATAGTCAATGGGTTTTAATCAGGGATATACATATTGAGTTTGAAGTGCCTGGGGTATACTCAGGAAGTTTTCTCGTAGGTAGGCAGTTGGATATAGGAGTGTGCCCTGGGATGTGATCATCTACAGAGATGATAGCTGAAGCCATGACATTGGATGATATCTGCTAGGAAGAATGAGAAGAGAAAAACCTCTGAGGAATATCTCTGGGGATTAAGCCCTGGGCAATACCAATTTTTAAGAGGTGGTTATGGAAAGGAAACCCCATGGAGAGAACGAGGAGAGAATAGTATCCTGGAAGCTAGGAGAAAAATGAATTTCAAGGAAGAAGTGCTCAGCAGTATCAAATGGAGCAGAGAGGTCCAATAGGATGAGCACTGAAAAGTGTTCATTGGATTTAGCAATTAGGAGGTTATAGGTTACCTTGTCAAGGGCTATTTTAGTAGTATGGTGGGGCCAGAAACCATATTGCAATGAGTTGAAGAGATGAAAGAAAAAGAAGTGGAGGAAGAGAGCAGAGATTATTTTTTCAAGAAGTTTGTGAAAAGAAGAGATGTAAGCTTGTAGCTGGAGGGAGTTGTGGGACTGGAGGAAGCAGGGAGTTGTTCTTTTTCTTTTTTTGCCTTGTTTTGATACAGATAAATCAAGGAGAGAAAGGAGCCCATAGAGAGGAAGAGGTTGCAGGTACAGGAGTGGGAACTAATGGGCTAATGGAACAGGGCCCTGGATAAAGCAGGGGGAACAGGAGTGAGAGTCTAAGAGGAAGTTAAGCATTTTATCTTTTGAGACTCAAGGAAAGGAGCTAAGGCTGGGGGAGGAGGTAGATAACCAAGTGGATGAAATAACTGAGTGGTGCCATGGACCAAGTGTGAATGGGAATCTTAACCTTGAGAATAGGAAAGCTACTGCAGGCATCTCTTGGCTTGACTTAATGCAAGATTTTTTTCCTTTTCACAGCATTGACACAGATCATTTACATGAAGACACATTTAGAAAGATGGAAGCTTTAAAAATGAGCAAGCCTGGAATCACCTGGTAGTTTCCAAGGAGAACCCTTGAATTGACTGCATATAGACCCCCTCCATCTGGCACCATCTTTAACAGTTGTGCAGTATTATTTTTCCAAACTGTTAACCTTTGCTGAGGATACTAGTGTGAAACAAGCAGCAGTGATTGCTATTTCTTACATAGAACCATCCACTAAGTAGGATGTAAAAGACAGAAGCACCTTAGTTCAAATGTCTTCAGCAATAATACCTTACACTCATATATTGTGTTACAATGTTTACTATGCTTTTATAAGAACCCTCAAAGGTGGGAAGATGAGGCTCAAAGAGGTTGTGACTAACTCCAGGTCACATAGCTCATTAAGGGGAGAGGTGAGACTGGAATCCAGCCAGGTCTTCCAACACCCAGACCATGCAGGGAAACAATAGAAAAAACACACATGAATGAATACACTTAAAGAAACAAGATACTTGAAGTGATTAAAGGATAAGAGAGTATACAAATACATGTCATATCTTATGGTGCTGATTTTAAATAAACTTGTAATTCACAAAAGAGAGAAGAATAAGCTGGACTAATAGGGAAAGGCTTCATAGAGAAGGTTGAAGCGACAAAGAATGAGTAGGCTTGAGATAGGTGAAGATATAGTGGTCAGTAGCTTTAAGACTGCAGAACAACAGGGCTGTGTTTGTGAGCAGCTCACCAAAAGAGCCTAGGAAGAGGGAAATGTTTGCATTAGAATTTTTTGAGCTGCCAGAATATCCATAATCCTACGCTCCTGCGGGTGCTCTTCAGTTCCCAGTCTCAGTCCCCTTTCTGAACTTTTAATAACTTCCCAATATGTTTGTTATTTGTTCATGGGCTCCTAGGATTGACTCAGTCTTCATCCCTGACAGCGTCTTGCATAGCCTAGCATAGATCCTACAGAACTCCCAGTTTCTATCTCTGCCTAGCTTCCACAAAACACCATATGGAGCAAGTGGAGAAGGGGAGTGCTAAGCAAGGAAAATAGCACAAAGTCAGTGAAATAGGAGAGAATGTGATGTGGTATTAACAGAGAGTAGGGTGACCTTATTAAAATGTAGAGTTGTCTTTGGAAGCTATTAATATAGCTTTGTGGCCCTGAATAAGTCACTTGGATTCCTGGAACCTCAGTTTTCTTATCAATAAAGTGACATTGACCTTGCAAGTCTATTTCCCAACATGGTGCCTACTCCCCAGTAGTCACCAATTGATTGTAGCTGTTTTTATGAGTGTGTACCTGTAGTATAACTCAGCTGTATAGTCTTTGAGCTCCTAGATTTTCTTGCTGTGTAGTCAGTGTTAACTGTGCATTTGAACTAAATGTGTGTGCTGGAGGCAATGAATCTAGTGGAGGGAGAGACACACAGGAGGAAGTTATTGCAGGTAAGAGGTTGTAGAACGGCCCAGCTGCTCCATGTCTTCATCCATCATCTTGTATTGTTCCTTGCCACCCTGGGAAATGGTAATGTTCAGTAAGGAAAATGGGTCTGTCCTGAGAAAAATGGTCAAGATAGCAGTTTGTCTTCAGTTTTCTCAAGTTCTTCTTTCCCTTTAGTTATTTAACACATATTTATTGAACATTTATTATGTGCCAGGTTTTGGGATAAGTATTGGCTTTACAGAAATGAATATGTCTTTTCCCATGTACTTCCCCTACCATGTTCTCTGACTGCCCTAGTTTCTCTGTCAGTCTGGTAAACATCTGATAAAACTCAATCACATTAAGAACTCAAAGATATAATGTTAAATGAAAAATTGCAAAACTGTGTGTGTGTATCCAGTTTGTGTACAAAAGGATATATATGCATGTGTATGTATGTGTCCCGAAAATCTATGGAAGGATATATACAAGAAACTGCTAACAGTGATTGCCTCTGGCAAGAGGAATTTGGCAAGCAGGGATGGTGGGGAGAAGAGGAAAGGAACTTTTCATCTATAGCCCTCTGTTCTACTTGATGTTTTTACCATGCGCATGTATTACTTTTATAATTAATAAACTTGATGTTAAAAATAAAACTCAGTCATACTGAGGAGTTATTTTTCTTCTTTTAAAACACAGTGATTTAGAAGAAAATATAGGGCAGGTATTTATAAGCATGATATAAAAACCCAAAGGAAAAGAATAAAAGATTTGATAACATCAAAATTAAAAACCTGTTTATGAAAAAATACATCATAAATAAAATTAAAAGACTAGTGGTAAACTGGAAAAACATATTTGACACATATAAATGACAAGGCTAATGTCCATAATATAAAGAACAACAAATATCAGAAACACAAAACTTGGGAGGACTTCTACTTCTGGCAATGATGGTGTAACAGTCGCTGGATTTACCATCCCATCTTAACTCAAAAAATAGGCAAAATATATGAAACAATTTCCAGACATTGGATAATAGGAAGAGGTGGGACAAATAAAAAAAATAGCAAGATTGTAGGTTTAAACAGAAACATCAATAATCATATTACAGTTAATGGTCTCACAGCAACCTAATTAAAAGGCTGATATTTGTAGAATGGGAAAAAAATTTTGAAGACCCAACTATACGCTACCTACTTAAGTATAAAACCCACAAATAAACAAATAGGTTAAACATGAAAGATAAGAAAAGATATACCATGTTAACATTAATTTTTAAAAATCTAGAATGACTATATTATTATCAGAGAAGTAGATTGCAAAGCAAAGAGTACTACCAGAGATAAAGAGGACCATTTCATAATGATAAAGTGGCTGATTCATCATGAGGACAAAACAATGCTAAATACATATGCATCTAATAACAAAAGATTTGAAATACATGAAGCAAAAACTGATTGAACCTCAGGAGAAATAGACAAACCCACAATTTTAGTCAGTGATTTTGATACCTCTCTCTCAATCATTGATAGACAAAGGAGACAGAAAATCAGTAAGAATATAGAAGACTTGAATAACACAAGTAATAAAATTGACCTAATTGGCATTTATACAACATTCAACCCAACAATGACAGAAAACATATTCTTTTCAAGTGTACATTGAACATTTACCAAGATAAACCATATCTGGGTCGTATAGCAAGTCTCAATAAACTTAAAGGATCCAAGTCATACAAAGTATATTCTCTGACCATATGGAATTAAATTAAAAATCAATAAAAGAAAGATATATGGAAAACCCCCAAATATTTGGAAAATAAATAACACTTCTAAATAATCCATAGCTCAAAGAGAAAGTCTTAAGGGAAATTAGAAAGTATTTTAAACTGAATGAAAAAAACATGAGACATATTTATGGGCTATAGCTAATGCAGTGCTTAGAGGGAAATGTATAGTACTAAATAGCTATATTAGAAAAGAAATAACTTATATCAATGACCTCATCTTCCACAATAAGAAACTGGAAAAAGAAAATCAAATTTAATTCAGAGTAAGCAGAATAAAGGAAATAATTAGAAGAACAGAAATCAATAAAATAGAAAAAAATCAATGAAACCAAAAGCTGGTTCTTTGAGAAGATCAATAAAAATCACAAGCTGTTAGCAAAATTGATCAGAGAAAAAGAAGACACAACTTACCAATATCAGAAATGAGAGCAGGCCACCACTACAGATCCCACAGACATTAAAAAAAAATAATAAGAGAATATTATGAACAGCTTTATGCCAAAATTTGTAGACTAGATTAAATGGATAAATAACTTGAAAGACACAAACTATCAAAGCTCACTCAAGAAAAAATAGAAAACATGAACAGCCCAATATCTAGAAATTAAATTTTAGTTAAAAACTTTTCCATAAAAGAAACTTAAGGCATAAATGGCTTCACTAGTGAATTCTACCAAACATTCAAAGAAGAAATAATGTCAATTCTACACAAAGTCTTCCAGAAAATTGAAGAAAAGGTAACATTTCCTAACCTATTCTATGAAGTCAACATTACCCTATTACCAAAACTGGAAAAAGACAATATAAGCAAAGAAAACTATAACTCAATATCTCTCATGGAGATAGACACAAAAATACTTAAAATTTTAGCAAATGAAATCCAGCAATATATAAAAATAACAATGTATTATGACCAATTGGGTTTTATCCTAGAAATGCAAGGATGATGCAATATTCAAAAATTAATATAATTTATCATTCTGATAGACTGAAGAAAAAACATGATTATCTCAATAGATGCAGAGAAAACATTTGTTTGACTCCAACATTCATTGCTGATAAAAAAAATTGAAGTAAACGTGGAATACGGAGGAACTTTCTCAATCTGAAAATGGGCAATAACTTTTTTTTGAAAAAAAATATCCCTACAGCTAGCATCCTACCTACTGTCTGAAGGTCTGAAGGTTTTCTCCCTAAGATTGGAAACAAAACCGGGATGTCTGCTCTCACCATGCCTGACCAGTATTCTGCTGGACATTCTAGCCATTGCCATAGGGTTAAAAAAAAAAAAAGCACACAGATTAGAAAGAAGAAATAAAACTGTCTTTATTTCCAGATGATATAGTCTGTGTAGAAAATCCTAAGGAATCTATAAATAAGGTGCTAGAACTATTAAGTAGATATTACTAAGTTTGCAGGATATGAGATACATATATAAAAATTAATTGTGGTATTTCTGTGAACTAACAGCAAGCAGGAATGAAAATTTAAAAAATTTACCATTTATAATAGCACCAAAAAATTGAAATACTTAGGGATAAATCTGGCAAAAGGTGTGTAAGACTTGTGCACTGAGCACTATAAAGACTTGCTGAAAGAAATTAAATACCTAAATAAATAGAGCAATATACCATGTTCATGGATAGGAAGACACAATGTTAAGATATCAATTCTTCCCATATTCATCTCTCAATTCATTGCAATCCCAAGCAAAGTCCCAATAGGATTTTTTTTTGAAGTGGAAATTGACAACCTGCATCTCAAATTCATATGGAACTGCAAAGAATATAGAATTTCCCAAACAACTTCAAAAAATAAGAATAAAGTTAGGGGACTCATCCCACCTGATTTTAAGACTTATTACACAGGTACAGTAATCAAAGCAGTGTGGTACTGGTGTAAAGTTAGACATAGAACAATGGAGCAGAATAGAGTCCAGAAATATATCTACGCACATAGACATTTGATTTTTGACAAAGGTGCCATGGCAAATTCTGCTGGGAAGAGATAATATTTTTCAGCAAATGGTGTTGGAACAATTGGATACCCATTTGCAAAAGAGTGGCTCTCAACCCTTACCTCACACTATACACAAATATTAACTCAAAATAGATTATAAACCAAAATGTAAGAGCTAAAATTATCAATCTTCTAGAAGAAAACACAGGAGAAAGTTTAGTCACCTTGGTTTGGCAATATTTATTTAATAAGACATGTAAAATTATGAACTATAAAAGGGAAGAAATCAATAAATTGGACTTCATCAAAATTAAAAACTTTTGCTCTTCAAAAGACCCTCTTACAAACATAAAAAGGCAAGCTGAAGACTGGTAGAAAATATCAATATCTGCAGAACACATATCTGACAAAGAACTTCTATCTAGAATATATTAATATAAAGAACTTATACAAATTTATAATTAAAAGACAAATGGCTTAATTTTTGAAATGGCAAAAATTTGAACAGACACATCACCAAAGAAGATACACACTCAAGCATATGAAAAGACACTCACCATCATGATTCCTTAGGGAAATGTAAGCTAAAACCACAATGAGATACCACTACACATCTACTAGAAAGGCTAAAATGAACCAGATTGACCATATGAAATATTTACAATGATGGAACTCCCATACGCTATTGGTTGGGAATGTAAAATTGTACATCCACTTTGGAACAAAGTTTGTCAGTTTCTCACAATGTTAAATATTTACCTACCATACAAGCAAGACATTTCATTCCTTGGAATTTACCCAAGAGAAATGAAATCAAATGTCTACACAACAACTTATACATGAATGTTCATAGTAGCTTTGTTCATGATACCCCACGCCTGGAAACAACTCAAATGTCCATCAACAGACAAATGGATAAACAAATTGTGCTACATCCATACAATGGAACACAGCTAATAAAAAGGAACAAACTATTGACACA
This sequence comes from Daubentonia madagascariensis, assembly GCA_023783475.1. Taxonomy (NCBI): domain Eukaryota; kingdom Metazoa; phylum Chordata; class Mammalia; order Primates; family Daubentoniidae; genus Daubentonia; species Daubentonia madagascariensis. The sequence goes on from JAKFHU010002579.1 coordinate 1,480,779, forward strand.
TGCAATATGGATGAGTCTCAGAATAAATATGCTTAGTGAAAGAAGCTAGACAAAAAAGGGTACATACTGTATGATTCCAATGTTATAAAATTCTAGAAAATTCAAAGTATTCAATAGTGACAGAAAATAGATCAGTGATTACTTGGGGACAGGGTTGGGGAGAGGAAAGGATGCTCTCCAAAAGGACAAAGAAAACTTTTGAGAATGATGGATATGCCCATTATCTTGTTTTTGGTGACGATTCCAGTCAAAACTCATCAAATTGTACTAGTAAATGCGTCCAGTTTGTGGTATGCCAATTTTACCTCAGCAGAGTTGTAAACACACACATTTACAAACATATCTGAAAGAGACATTTAAGAACACCAGTTGTCTAACCCTCTTATTCTATAGATGAGGAACCTGGGGTCCAAATAGGTCAAGGTCACGGAGCTAATTCATGATAAGACTGGGATTAGCATTTACGTGTCCTTATTTCTGGTCTTGCTGTTCTTAGCACACTAAAGGCAGAGCTCAGATCAAAAAAATAAATTTCAATTGGTGGATTTTCAAGCTTTTGTGGCATACCAGTGGGAAAGAAACATATACATGAAGAAAGAAATGACTTCCCCAGGATTCTTTCAATGGTGTGCTGGAACTGACTTGTACTGGCTCATGAAAGTTGATGGTTAAATTTTCAGGCATTTTGCAAGTTTATTGTTAAACAAAGCCATTTCTAAAAATTAAATCATATAAAATTACAATTAAATAAATTATATTAAAATAAAGCCAGCCCAAGCAAGAGCAAGACCCCATCTCTACAAAAAAATAGAAAAAATGAGCCAAGCGTGGTGGCTGCACCTGTAGTCCCAGCTACTTGGGAGGCTGAGGCAGGAGGATCACTTGAGCCCAGGAGTTTGAGGTTGCAGTGAGCTACGATGACGCCACTGCACTCCAGCCCAGGTGACAGAGTGAGACCCTGTCTCAAAAATAAAATAAAATAAAATAAAATAAAATAAAATAAAATAAAATAAAAGTAATAAATACTCAAAACTCATCATTTCCTAATTATTTTCCTACATTTTACTATCATCTATACTCTTAAGGTTATTCACATCTATTTTATCTGTGTGGTAGAAATATTATATAATAATGTTCTACCCTGCATCTCTACTCTTTTCCCCATTCACTGACATCACATTAGTAGTTTAAAATTGGCCACAGTGGGAGTGTTTTCACCATAGAAATTGGCAAATGCTACAAATCAGAGATTCCTCTCCCCTTCACCCAGAAGCCTGGTTGTTAAACATTTGCCAGCACTTTTCTGCCTTAAAGCGTCGCTAGCCCTGGCATTCATTTAAGTCTGGCCTGGCAAGCAATCTATCAGTGCCTAAAGTCATGTTAGATAAACAGTGGGCAGTCAATAAGTGTTTGAGGGTAACCAATCATCTCTGCTTGCCCAGGACTTTCTTGTTTTTACACTGAACTTCCCTGGAAACCTCCTCAGTTCTGAGAAAGCCAGGATGATCTCTCTGGAGTTTGCACCCTTTTCGTGAAAAGGAACCAGGTGAGTAAATCAATTGAAAGTTATATCCTTTCATGGAAAAATAGCCCAAATATGTCTCATGGCACATTTGTGCATAAAACACCATACATTATACAGTCTCAGTAGTACCCAGGAGGGAAAGACAGGGCCCTACACATGGTAGGTGCTCAAGAAATGTCTACTGGTGGTAGATGGCTGGAGAGAGGCAAGCCCACAATGGGAAAGGAGGCTCAAAGATGGTGGAAAGCTGTAGAGTCTGGTCTACTAGCTGGTGGCACCTGTAGGTGGCAATGACTCTGGATCTGAGACAGGCAGGGGCTGGGAAAGCCTCATGAGAGAAAGGATCAAAAAAGATACTGTCAACAAGAGTAATGTGTGAACACTAAAGTGGGTGACTACAACTTTGTTTATTGTGGTTGTTATTACTTTGAGGATACCAAAGGAGTTTATTGGGAAGGGCCTGCCTATTTCACTTCATGTTCCTTTTCTTCTGTTCAAGGTTCACTCTACCCAAGGGCTCAGTAAGCAGTTGCCTATGTAGCATAGTAAAGTTTTCCCTGCCCTTTTCTCCTCTGTCAGGCCTTCAGTTTTGACCACTAGTCTGTCTCCTGAGTTAAGGTGCTCAAAAACACTGTGTAGTGAGGAAACAAGAAGCTATTAACAGCCCATTAACACCTGACCTCTGATTAGGTTAGCAAATTAGCTCCTGATTGGTTCCCAGGAGTCTAGAATATACACAGCAAGTGAATTTTGGTGGTGAGAAGAGGAGAGAGGAAGAGAAGATTCTGGAACATTGGTGGACAACAAGGCAGGCCTGGTCTGGGCACATCAGTTAGTACCTAAATTGGAGAGAGAGGTAATGACCTGAGGAAAAAAGGGGGACACAGCAAACAAATGTCACCCATTTCCCGGTTTTATTTATGATTGGTTCAGTTTCTTTTGCTCACTTCTCTTTCTTGTTTTTCCAACTCTAGGAAATCTTCCCTGAAAAAGTTGGAGGTGCAGTAACAAGTTCCATTCCCTCATGTGAATGTATCAAGCTCCATCTCGCCAAGCCACTCCTTAATTCTCATCGGAATGGGCTGGGGGTGTGCCTTTTTTTCCAAATGAAACAGATAGTAATAATAAAAGCAATAGGAATTATTACTGTTCAATAACTTATTTGTGACAGGCATTGTGCTTTACTATATTTTCTCATTTAATTCTATGAAGTAGATATTTAGTTTCTTGATGTTATATATGAGATCCAGATTCGTCGAGTAATTTGCCAAAGGTCATATACATAATAACTGGCACAGCCAAAATTCAAATCTATGTCTGACTCTAAAACCTAAAGCTCTTAACAACCATACCTCTTCATATAGACTCCAGCTAGGGGTGGAAGAAGAAGAAAGAGGTAGACAGAAAAGAATTATTCCAGTCGACAAATGTGTATGGACTTCCTACCATGTGTTGGACCTATGGAGTATAAAAAGAGGAATATGCAGTACCTGTCCTTAATGAGATTAGTTGAATAGAAAGGATATGAACACTGTTCTTAAAGCTCTAATAAATGGCAGAGTTGGATCAGCATCATGACATAATAATGATAATAGCTACCATTTACTGAGAGCATGCTATGTGTCAGGCACTATGCTAATACATTCTACATATATTTAATCCTCATGACAACTCTGAGACTATTACTCCATTTTACACATGAGAAAACAAGATTAGTAGAGGGCTACTTAACTTCTGTGGCTCAGAATAGCACGTTACTGGGCCCTTCAGAGGCAGAAGGAGAGAAGTGTACTCAACGTTTACTTATACTGCCTTTTTGAGTGAACTAAAAAGTATCTGCACCCAACTCAGCGCCTATAAACCAGACCCACCAGCTGCTTCAGTATCATCTATACCTCAGCCAGCGCTGCAACTAAAGCAGCTTTATACCATACTTTCACTTTATTTGGACCTTGAGAACAGTGAAGTCCACCAGAGTCCCATCATTGGCCACCACCACACAAACGCCTCCCTCCTTTTTTGGTTTAAAACCACTCATTCATTTTGAATGTACTAAGTGCCACTGAATGGTACACTTTAAAATGGTTAAAATGGTAAATTTTATGTTATGTGTATTTTACCACAATAAAAACATCTATTATACAAAATATTAATTTTTATAAAAAGTTTGATATACAATGCTTGGTTACAGAAAGTTATCTTCCTGCAAAAAAAAGTTTCCAAAGCTATATAAGGGCAATGGCCTTTTTCTAAGGAGAGCAGTAGACCAGTTCTACCGTCACTGGGGCAGAGTTATGGAGAGCAACCTTGCCTCAATTGTCTCTCATATTTTCAATATTTTGTGCTTCTTTTTCTCAGCCTTTCTTTCCATGGCTCCCTTCCCTCACAAATATTTCCACTGTGTTCCCTAGATCTTTTGTTGTGTGATAAACAAGCTGTCCTATACGCTCACCCTTGTCACCAAATGCTACTTGCACCTCCTTGCCCTAGCTTACTCTGGTGTTTCCCTCGAGGATATTCCTGATGTTGGAGTAGTGAAGAGTGGAGGATGCCCATTCTACTACAGGGATTGGAGGAGCGGCTGGCATTCTTTTGATTTTCTGAGACAGCTTCCAGGCCATTGTTTCTCTGCCCTGCTGGAAACACAATGTTAAGACATGTGCCATATAAATCAATCACTTACCACACTTCTTCTCTGTTGCCTAGACACTGGTCATGCCCCCAAAATAATCTAGGCCTTTTGGCCTCTAACACACAGCCTTCCTCACCAACAGTCATGTCATTGTCCTGGGGGCTTTAATATCCACTTGGTTTATTCATCTAAACCTTGGTCCAGCAGTTCCTGGCTTCTTAAAACCTAATGACCTTGACCTGCCACCATTTTAGTCACCCTCTTTCATGGCTACCCTCTAGACCTGTGCAGGCCAATACAGTAGCCAGTAGCCACAGGTGGTTATTGAAATGTAAATAAATTAAAATTAAATAAAAATTGAAAATCAGCACTCAGTTGCACCAGCCACATTTCACATGCTCAATAGCTACATGTGGCTAGTGGCTAATGTATTAGATAGTGCAGATAAAAAAAATTCTGTCATCAAAGAAAGCATAGTCCTCATCCAGAACTGCTCTACCTCAGAAATATTGAAAATGTAGCCAGGTGGCGGTGTGTGCCTGTAGTCGCAGCTACTTGGGAGGCTGAGGCAGGAGGATTGCTTGAGGCCAGGAGTTCAAGGCTGCAGTGTGCTATGATTGTGCCTGTGAATAGCCACTGTACTCCAGCCTGGGCAACATAAAGAGACCCCCATCTCTAAAAAAAATTGTGTATCTGTTTGCTAGGCACTGTGCAAGGAGCTGAGGATACAATGGTGAACAAAACAGACATCATCTATTAAGGATTACTGTGTAGCTATAGTAATTAAGACAGTACAGTATTGGGGATGCGATAGACACATAGATCATTGAAACAGAATAGAGAACCTAGAAATAGGCCTGCATAAATATGCCCAACTTTTTTTTTTAACACAAGTAATTCAATGGAAGAAGGATAGACTTTTCAACAAATGGCATTGGAGCAATTGGACATTCATAGGCCAAAAAAGGAAGAAAGAAAAAGAAAAGGAACCCCAGCCTAAACCTCACGATTACACAAAAATTAACTCAAAATGAATCATGAACTTAAATGTAAAATGTAAAATTATAAAACTTTAGGACAAAGCATAGGAGAAAATCTTTGGGTTCTAGGTGTAGGCATAAGTTCTTAGACTTGACACCAAAAGAACAATGTATAAAAGGAAAAAATGGACCCTATCAAAATTAAAAACTTTTGCCCTATTAAGAGGATGCAAAAGACAAGCTAGCGACCAGGAAAAAATGTTTACTAACCGCATATCTGACAAGGGACTTATATCTGAAATATATAAAGAACTCTCAAAACTCAACAGTAAAAAAAATAGACCATCCAATTAGAAAATGAGCAAAATACATGAACAGACATACCACCGAAGAAGATATACAGATGTCACATAAGCACATGAAAAGATATTGAATGTCATTAGCTAGTAGAGAAATGTGAATAAAACCACAATAAGATACTGCTACATACCTTTCAGAATGGCTAAAATAAAAAAGAGTAACAACACCAAATGCTGATGATGATGCAGAGAAACAATCACTCATCCATTGCTGGTAAGAATTTAAAATGGTACAGCTACCCTGGAAAATAGTTTGGCAATTTCTTCCAAAACCATGCAACTACCATATGACCCAGCAATTGTACTCTTGGGCATTTATCTCAGAGAAATGAAAATTTATATTTACATTTACACAGAAAGTGTACATAAATGTTCATAACAGCTTTTTTCAAAATAGTCCTAAACTGGAAACAACCCTGATGTTATTCAACAAATGAGTGGTTAAACAAACTATGGTACCTACATAACCTGGAATACTACCCAGCAATGAAAAAGAATGAAACATTAATACATGCAACAACCTGGATAAATCTCCAGAGAATTATGCTGAGTAAAAAAAGCCAATCTAAAAAGGACACATGCTTTATGATTCCACTTATATAAAATTCTTTGCCAGAAGTTAAGGATGGAGGTGGGGGTGTGTGTGACAAGGGTCTGGGAGAGAAGTGTAGCTACAAAAGGGCAACATGAAAGATCCTTGTGGTGCTGAAACTGTTCTGTATCTTGACTGAATCAATGTCAATATTGTGAGTATGATATCATACTATAGTTTTGCAGATGTTAGCATTGGGAAAAACTAGGTGGAGGGTACATGGGATTGCTCTGTATTACTTCTCATAACTGTATATGAATCTACAATTATTTCAAAATAATAAATTCACTTTAAAAAAGCCAAGGGTGCCATGCAAAGCTGGGGGGCCTCGTTAAAAAAAAAAGAAAAAAAAGCCAAAGGAGGTGAACATTTCAAGAAGAAGGACGTGATTAACTGGGTCAAATTCTTCCAAGAAGTCAAGTAAGATGAAAAGTGAAAAAAATGTTTGACAATATGGAGGTTATTGTGACCTAAGCAAGAGCAATTTTGCTGTTGTAAAGGGGCTGGAAAGGAGATAGAAGTGGACTGAGTTGTAAACAGGAGGCAAGAAAACAATGACAACAAGAAGAGACAACTCTTAAGAAGTTAGGCTGTAAAGTGGAGAATGGCAGCTTGAGGGAAGTGTGGGGTTAAGCAAACTTTTTTGGTTTTATTTTGTTTTTAATGGAGATAGCATGTTTAAACCTATTGGGTAGGACCCAATGGAGGGACAAGTTGAACAAACAGGAAAGATAAAGGATCATCCATAGTGTAAGGCTCCTGACAGATAGAAGATCCAAAGTACACATGGAGGGATTTCCATCAGAGAGAAGCAGTGACAGCTTTTTTAACATAACAGAAGAGAATAAAATGAGGATGGAAGCAGCTATTTCTCTCTGTGATGTAGGAAGAACTGCTGAGAGCAAGGGTGGGTGTGAGGAGAGGAGGAAGTATGTCAGGGAGAACCAGAGTTTGAGGAGACAGAGAAAGTTTTGAAATATTTGTTCTGGAGAATGAGTTAACCAAAGAAATTTAGTAGGATTGTCCAGCAGTGTTGGGGCCTATTTAGAACTGATGATCTTGAACTCCTTGTAAACCAGTATGCCCTGTTGTATGAATTTCTCTAGCAGTGCTCAGGTGCAGGTACAGAAAACACAGAGTCGGGTTTAGCAGGGTAGAGGTTTTACAAAACAAGTTCGAGGCAAGGGAGCTTAGAGTACTGGCAAGAATATTATTGACATGATGGACCTTGGAACCTAAGATAAGTAATGAGGGAAATAAGAAAAGAGAGCCTTGATGGCCTGAGAGGAAGTAGAAGGGTGCAGGCTCTGTGCACTCAAGGAGCCGAGGAATGATCATAGTGTTACATAGCTGGAAACCTGGGAATAGGAGGTTGTCACTAGAGGATGGGATGCTAGAATTAGCAATTTCAACTAATTTGTGATTCTGGAGTGAAGCAGTTTCAGGTAATAATAAGATCTAAGGTGTGACTATCTGTATGCGTGGCTAAGGTGAAAGAGGTCATTTGAGAAGGAAATGAGTGGCGAGATGTCGGATGGGTCATCCTTGGGGGTGTTGAAATCACTCAGGACAGAGGCAGAGCTTGAGGTGGGAAGAATGGTTGTGAACAGGGGCCAGTGATAAATGACGGGGAGTGGCCCAAAGGTAAATCCATGAGTGACAAGGAGGGGAAGAGGGGATATAATTGAATGGCCTTAAAGGATCGGGTTTGGGTTTTATAGTTTATACTTTTGTTTCGGGAGCATGGGGAAGGAAGTAATGGTCTGAAAGCAGAAATGGGGCCAAGGAGGACACAGTCCCACTCTTCGTCTTGCTCTGAGGACTGGAAAGACAAACCCTATTCCAGAGGCTTCAGTGGCGGCCACCAGGTTTCACTTAAGATTGGGGGTGAAGGAAACTCTTGATGATGAGGCTGAGGACGCAGGAGGCCTTGCTGAATACAGTGAGACAATTCCAGAGGAAAATTTCTGGGGCTGGGGGAGGTGTAAGGAAGCACATGGCATTATGGGGACTGTAGTGGAATAGATGATAGATGTCAGGGGCAGGAAGAGTGACGACCACCTGCATGAGGGGCTTGTGGATGTAGCTTCAACAGATTTACAGGAGGGTGGAAACTAGGCCTAGTGACCAGAGTCCCCTCAGCCTAGCAACTATAGTCTCTGCCTATTCAGACGAACATAGTGGCAAACCTAGAGGTTATAGTTTCTGTACTGCTATGGCCTGGAGTGGCACTGGTCCCAGAGGAGGTGGCTTCGGTCTTGATCCTCTTGATCTTTGTGGCCTGGGATAGTGGCATCCTTGGTGGCTAGACTTCTACTTCTCTGACCAAATCCTTCTCTCTCTCTGGTCTTTATTGTCACTATAATGATTCTTCTAACTCATCTAACCATCACCCTCTCATCTTTTGATCCCTTCACTATCTCCCAAGAAACCTATCAGCCCTATTCTTCATTTCCAGCCCAGACAACCATCTTACCAATATTTTCAATAGCCTTGCCCCTGGTCCATCCATTGCACTTGCGTAATAGCAGGATCCTGAATCTAGATCACACCCAAATGTCTACCTTCTATGCATGGGATTCGGCTTTAGTCTCACACGGGCTTTCTGCACTGCCATGGATCCGTGTGCCCTTCGTCAGCATGCCCTTTCGTTCTCCTATTCACTTAACAAGCCATTTCAGCCCCTTCACCTGTTTTCCTAAGCCCCCTTCCCCCGTCTCTCAGCAGATAACCTGGACTACCCCTTGACCATAAATGTAGAGACCAGAAACAGCCTCAACTTCTTGCCACTCAACCTGATACATCCCTCATAAACTCATAGGCATCTAAGATTAATCATGGCATCTATGGTACGTAGCCTCCTTCTTTCTTAGGAAACTTGAGCCATTGTTAGACAACCCTCTCTCCCTGCCTCCCAGTTGTACCTTCAACCTTTCCCTCTCTACCAGCTTCTCTCTCTCTCTCTCTCTGTCTCACACACATACCACACGCACACACACACACACACACACACCCTGCTAGGTATAAATATGCTCAAGTATCATTCAGCTTTAAAAAAATTCTATTTTCAAACAAGTGTTTCTTTGATATTGTCTTCATTTGTTATTAAGTCTATTTTGACTGAATTCATTACACTTCCACTGCACAATAGCTTGTGTGAGGGTGGGAGGGAAGGGAAGGGAAGGGAAGAGAGAAGAGGATGGACAGTGACAAGGAAAGAAATGCTGTTTCAATATGGCCTGTAGGAATACCAGGAAGCTGTTAGGACGATGCTCGCACAACACATTTATTAATATGGCAAAGTGTTTACAATATACTTTAATTTAAAAATAAGTTACAAAACCTTATCTGTGTGTTGATGCCATTTTTTGTAAAAATGTGTGTGTTGTGTGTATTATAGGACAATGACAGGCCAGAAAGATAAGTGACAAAATGTTACCCATGACTCTTTCTGACTTGTGGGATACCTTTTGTTTACCAATATCTTTTAAATCTTCTGCATTAAACATGCAACTTTTGTAATAAGAAAGAAAGAATCCCCCTAGATACTAGATTATTCCTTTCCTGTAGCTACCACCTTATCTCTCCCCTTCCCTTTAAATCTAAACTTTTAAAATAGTCTCCATTCACTGTTTCCACTTCTTTCCTCCCCTTTTTCTCCTCAATTGTTTGCAATCTGGCCTGAGCTCCCATCACCCACTGACACTGTCCTCACCAAAGTCACCCACAACATCCTTGCTGCTGATCTACTGGACATTTTTCTGTCCTTATCTGACCTGACCAAACTGTTGGACTAGATTTGACACTATACTATGGATTGCTCTATTCTTCCTTATATGCTTTTATCCCTTGGGTCCTAGGATCATACTCTTTCCTAGGTTGCTTGGCAGCAAGTGTTTGAACTGCAAAGGCAGACAAATCTGAGTTTGAAGCCTCGCTCTGCCACTGACTAGCAGCATAAATTTGGGCGGGTTATCTTCATGTCTTTGAGTCTCAGTTTCCTTCTCAGGAAAATGGGAATGATAATGCCTACTTTATAAAGTTTTGTTCAGTATTAAATGAGATGATACTTGTAAAGCACTTAGCACAGTCATTGGCACATGGCAAGTGGTAATAAATGATAGTAGTGGCATTAGTAGAATTATTATTCTTACTTCTCTGAATTCTCTTTTCAGCTTCCCCTTAAATGTCAGTGATCCTTAGGGTTCTGTCCTGGGTCCTCTTCTCTTATGATGCTATACAGTATTTCTGGGTGATCTCGTCCATGCTCACGCTTCAGCTAACACCGTATGCTAATAAACTGTCAAATACGTGCCCTCATCCAGCCCTCTCTCCTGAGTTCCAGACCCTTCTAACCATCTGCCTGTGGTTCATCACCACTTGGATTTCAGAGGTAGGAGGGTTTTGTTCCCCCAGATGACATTTGGCACTGTCTAGAGTTATTCTTGGTTGTCACAGCTGGAGGAGTTGCTACCGACATCTAGTGGGTAGAGGCCGGGGATGTTGCTAAACATCCTACAATGCACATGACAGCACCCTACACAAGGAATTGTCCTGCTCCAAAAGACAATAGTGTCAGGGTTGTGATACCCTAGGGTAAATAATCTCTAAAGGCCCAGCTCTGATATTCTTGCAAGGGGCATCCAAGTAATGATGAACATGGACCCTGAGGTCTAGAGAAAGAAGTGACATAATTAAGGTCACAGAAGATTTTAGAGGCAAAGTGATTGTTGATTCTGTTTTGTTCCTTGTTTCCCTTCTACCCCTCTTGCTGCTCTTACTCTACCTGTTTTGTAGACTGTTCTTCCTATATATGTTCCTTAAACAGCTGTCTCTTCAGTCTCTGTCCTCATCTCTGTCCCCTCAACAACTCTCCCTGAGTGATTTCACCTAGTCCCATGGCTTCAACTTCAACCTATATGTTGACGATTTCCAAGTCTGTATTTCCAGGCCAGACTTTGACCTCTCAAGCTCAAGACTCATATAGCCACCCCTGCTTACTATTATCCAGACTATCTGCTGAACATCATTTCTGTTCTCATATCCGAGGCTTGGAGATTTTGAAGGACTATACAGTGCTATGTTCTGCCCTGTGCCTTCTTCTTTAGTCACTTAGTGACGAGGTGTGTGCATGGTCACATGGTCCCCACGATTCTTCCCCAGGGGCCTGCATGGATGTGCTTGTGAGGTTTGCTGATCTAAGCCATCAGTATGAGTATGAGAAGGTTTATAGTTATGGTGACCCAATAGTTTATTGTCTCAAGCCAGACTGTAAAAGTAGCACTAATAATCATTACACCATAACAATAGTGACCATATATCAAGACTTGCTCTGCAGGGAAGTAAGTCATAGAACTGCCCGAGGCAAGCCATGATGTATAGTCATCTTATTTATACTTGTATAATAGAAGTCTCAACTCTACGGCACAAAATCAGGGGTAAAAATCTCCATATGCAAGCAGGGGATCTGGCCCAGAAAGGCAGTTTGAACCTCTGTGGTTATAAGTCTGAGTATATTGCATGACTCTTTTGCAGTAGTGGGTCCTATCAGCCTGCAACAAAGTGGAGTCTAAAACAGGTATAATGGCCAATCTCACTGGTCTGCCTGTGGTATGTTCATAAGGTGACAATCAATGTTTGTCAGAAGGAGAGCATTAGATGGCCTTTAGGGCCAATGAGAATACCTTAAGCCAAGGTAGTTGTCAGTATTTAGAGAGTTTAGGAAGTTTTAAGTAAGTTTAAAATTCTATTAGCTCTATCAGCAGAGAGTGAGGTGAGAATTGGAGCTCTAACCCCAGAGATGTCCCAGCCAGGCTGGCCTGTGAATTGGAGGCCCGGGATTGGCTTTGGTCCTTTGGAGACCTAGAACCCTTGCTGCCACAGCCAGGCCAGTCCTGGCCCTGAAGGCAGCAGCAACCCCACTCACTCCCACCCCCATGACCTGATAACTGCAGCAGCCTCCCTGTGCCCAGATAATACCTGCTGCTGCCTGTTTCACAGCCTAGCCTGGCCAGGCCACCAACAATGTGGCACGTTTGGGTGGCTGGTGCTGTGGGGCAGGAAGAATGGTAGCAGCCCAAATGCTTAGGAGGGCTTTGAGGGATCTTGAGGGCCTGAGAAAGTGGGTCAGTATGGACGCCAGCTAGGTCACTTCAGCTTTAGACCATGGGCCCACACAGATCTGGGGACCTGAGGTGGCTGCTGTGTCCCAGTTGGATAAGATGCCAGCTGTCCCTGGCAACAGTAAACAAAGGCCTTGCCAGACCAGGCAGGTGCATGGAGCGTTGGATGAACACAAGTGCAAGGATCAGCGGCCAACGGGCTGTCTTCATTCTACCGGACCTTGATAATGGAAGACAGAAAGGGTAAAATAACGTTGCATTTGTGGCCGATAGAAAGTGCCTAATACACTTTGGGAAGATTTTCTGTCCCTTTATAGAAGGTCTAGTGCATGTAATTTGAAAAGGCTGCTCTCAGCTATCCTCCCAACCTTTTAAAAGAAAACTTATTTTGCTACATCTACATAAGCCTTCTAGATGTGAAGACTCTTATAAATGCCCCTTTTTTCCTCTTTTTAAAAATTAGGTTAAATTAAGTTTTTTAAGATAAAATTCACATAACATAAAATTCACCATTTTAAACCATTTTAGAGTATACAATTCCGTGGTTTTTAGTAGATTCACAATGTTGTGCAACCATCGCCACCATCAAATTCCAGAACATTTTCATCACCCCAAAGAAAAACCCCATACCCATTAAGCAGTCACTTCCCAGTCTCCCCCGGCAACGCTAATCTGCTTCCTGTCTCTATGGATTTGCCTATTCTGAACATTTCATATAAATGAAATTATACACTATGTGGCCTTTTGTGTCTGCCTTCTTCCACTTAGCGTAATGTTTTTAAGGATCATCCAGGTTATAGCATGTATCAATATTTCATTCCTTTTTCTTGCTAAATAATACCCCCTTGTATGGATATACCACTTTTGTTTATCCATTCATCATTGATGGACGATTGGGTTGTACCCCTGTTTTGACTATTGTGAATAATACTGCTTCAACATTTGTGCACAGGATTTCCTTTGAAGATAGGTTTTCAATTATTTTGGGTATATACCTCAAAGTAGAATTGCTGGGTCATACAGTAACTTTATGTTTAACTTTTTGAAGAACTACCAAACTTTTTCCCACAGTGGCTGCACCATTCTGTGTTCCCAACAGTAATGTGTGAGGGTTCCAGCTTCTCCACATTCTCACCAATGCATGTTATTTTCCATCTCTTTGATTACAGCCATCCTAATGTGTGTACCTCATTGAGGTATCTCCATGCAGTTTTGATTTCAGGGTAATGCTGGCCTCATGCAATGAGTTTGGAAGTATTCCCTTCTCTTCAATTTTTTTGAAGAGATTCAGTAGAATTGGTACTAGCTTTTCTTTGAATGTTTGGTAGAATTCAGCAATGAAGCCATCAGGTCTGGAGCTTTTCTTTGATGGGAGACATTTTATTACAGCTTTGATCTTGTTACTCATTATTGATTTGTTGAGGTTTTTAAATTTCCTCATGGTTCAATCTTGGTAGGTTGTATGTTTCCAGGAATTTATCCATTTCTTCTAGGTTTTCCAATTTGTGGGCACATAGCTGTTCATAATAATCTCTAATGACTTTTTGTATTTCTGTGGTGTCAGTTGTTAAGCCTCCGTTTTTTGTTTTTGATTTTATTTATTTGGATCTTCTCTCTTTTTTCTTAGTCTAGCTAAAGGTTAGTCAATTTTATTTATCTTTTAAAAAGACCAACTTTTCATTTTGTTGATCTTCTGTATTTTTCTTTAGTCTCAATTTCATTTATTTTTGCTCTGATCTTTATTTATTTCCTTCTACTAATTTTGGGTTTGGTTTGTTCTTGCTTTTCTAGGTCTTTGAAGTGCATCGTTAGGTTCTTTATTTGAAGTCCTTCTACTTTTTTGATGTAGGCATTTATTGCTATAAATGTCCCTCTTAGTACTGCTTATTCTGTATCCCACAGATTTTGGATGTTGTATTTCCATTTTCATTAGTTTCAAGAGATTTTAAAATTTCCTTATTGATTTCTCATTGACACATTGGTCTTTCAGTAGCATTCTGTTTAAAATGTTTGTGTATTTTCTGAGGTTCCTCTTATTATTGGTTTCTAGTTTGATTCCACTGTGGTCAGGAAAGATACTCAATATGATTTCTTCTTTTTGGAATTTGTTGAGACTTGTTTTGGGGCCTAAGATATGGTCTATTCTGGAGAGTGTTCCATGTGATGGTGATGAAAAGAATGTGCATTCTGTCACAGTTGGGTGAAATGTTCTGTAAATATCAGCTAGATCTATTTGGTAGTGTGTAGTTTAACCGCAGTGTTTCTTTGTTGATTTTCTGTCTGGATGATCTGTCCATTACTGAGATTGGGGTGTTAAAGTCCCCAACTATTATTGTGTTGCAGTCTATATCTCCCTTTAGATTTACTAATGTTTGCTGTATATACTTGGGACCTCTGGTGTTGGGTGCATAGATATTTATAATTTTTATATCCTCCTACTGAATTGACCCCTTTATATAGTGACTTTCTTTGTCTCTTTTTAAAGTCTTTGATTTGTAGTCTATTTTACCTTTTATAACTGTAGCTACTTCTTCTCTTTTTTGGTTTCCAGTTGCATGTAATATCTTTTTCCACCCCTTCATTTTCAGTCTATGTGTCTTTATAGGTGAAGTGGGCTTCTTGCAGACAACACATAGTTGTGTCTGTTTTCTTTATCCATTCAGCTACTCTATGCCTTTTAATTGAAGAATTGAGTCCATCATTCAGTGTTATTACTGGTAAATAAGGACTTACTACTGCCATATTTTTGCTTGTTATCTGGTTGTTTTGTAAGGTCTCTCTTCCTTTCTTCCTTTCTTACTATCTTCCTATGCAGTTAAGTGATTTTCTCTGGTAGTATCGTTTAATTCATTGCTTTTTATTTTTAGTGAATCTACCATAGGTTTTTTTTTTAATTTCAAGAGATTTAGGAGATACAAGTTGAATTCCATTACATGTATATATTGTATACTGGTGAAGTCTGGGCTTTTAGTGTACCCATCACTATTATAGGTTTTGCATTGTGGTTTCCCTGAGGCTTACAAATCATCTTATAACAAGTTATTTTAAAGAGATGGCAACTTATCTTAGATTACAAAGAAAAACATAAAAACATACAAATTAAAAATGAAAAAACAGTCTACACTTTAACTCCATCCCTCTTACATTTTGACTATTTTGTTTCAATTTACATATTTTTATATTCCCTATCTTTTAACAGGTTGCTGTAGATATTGTTGTTTTTGATAGATTTGTCTCTTGGGGTTCACACTAGAGTTATGAATAGATTGCAGCCCACAATTATAATATTAGAGTATTATGGGTTTGTCTGTGTACTTAATATTACCAGTGGATTTTATACCTTCAAATGTTTTCTTTTTGCATTTTAGTATTTTTTCTTTCAGATTGAAGAACTCCCTTTAGCATTTCTTGTAAGACAGGTCTTGTGGTGATGAAGTCTCTCAGCTTTTGTTTGGGAAAGACTTTATCTCTCCTTCATAGTTGAAGGATAGTTTTGTTGGATATAGCATTCTTGGATGGCAGGTTTTTTTTTCTTTCAGCACTTTGAAAATGTCATCCCACTTTCTCCTGACCTGTACGGTTTTTGTTGAGAAGTCTGTTGCCAGATGCATTGGAGATCCTTTATATGTTATTCACTTCCTTTCTCTTGCTGCTTTTAGGATCCTCTCTTTGTCCTTGACTTTTGAGAGTTTGATTATTATATGCCTTGGGGTAGTCTTATTTGGGTCAAATCTGTTTGGTGTTCTCTAACCTTCTTGTACCTGGATGTTTATCTCTTTCTCAAGTTTTAGAAAGTTTTCTGTTATCATTTCTTTGAACAAGTTTTCTACCCCTTTCTCTTTCCCAACTTCCTCTTGAACACCAATAATTCTTTGACTTGGTCTTTTGAGGTAATTTTCTATGTCTTATAGGTGATCTTCATTCTTTTTCATTCTTTATTTTCTCCTCTGACTGTGTATTTTCAAATAGCCTATCTTTGAGTTCACTGATTCTTTCCTCTGCTTGGTTCATTTTGCTGTTGAGAGACTCTAATGAATTTTTCAGTTCAGCAAATATATTTCTCAGTTTCAAGATTCTCATTTGTGCTTTTTTTTTATTATTTCAATGTCTTTGTTAAATTGTTGTGATTGGCTGGGCACAGGGGCTCACGTGTAATCCCAGCACTTTGGGAGGCTGAGGCAGGAGGGTCGCTGGAGACCAGGAGTTTGAGACCAGCCTGAGCAACATAGCAAGACCCTGTCTCTACAAAAAATAGAAAAATCAGCCACGTGTGGCAGCATACACCTGTAGTCCCAGTTACTCAGGAGGCTGAGGCAGGAGGACTTCTTGAGCCCAGGAGTTTGAGGTTACAGTGAGCTATGATGATGTCACTGCACTCTAGCCCAGGAAACAGAATGAGACCCTGTCTCAAAAAAATTCTGTGATAAATTTCTGAACTGATTTTCTGTGTTATCTTGGAGATCACTGAGTTATCTTAAAACCACTATTTTGAATTTTTGACCAGAGATATCACAATTTGCTGTCTCACTAGGGTCAGTCACTGGTTCCTTTCTTTGTCTGTTTGAGGTGGACATAGTTCCCTGTTTGCTGTTGTTTCTTGTGGATGTACATCTATGTCTCTGCATTGAAGGATTAGTTATGTATTCCGGTCTTCTTTGCCCGGCTTGTTTTAGTTTTTATTGGATACATTTGCTTAGAGATCCTTTATAATTTACCTGTTGATTTTCTTTCTTTTTTTCTTGCTAGGTGGTTGTCTTTTTTTCAGCACTAGATGATGCCTTAAGCCCAGGTTTGCCTTGGTTCTAGTAAACAGAGTGCTGCCAGTCTCAAATAAAGGAGGTCCCAAAGGTGATATCCTGGTAGTGTGGGAAGGCTGGCTATGGGTTCATGTGCAGGGGACCTGCAGAATGAACCTTCTAAAGTGTGGTGCTGCTGAACAACCACTCTGATGTGGTGTCTCCTTTGGCCAAGTTACAGAGCAGAGTCTCCAGGGCTAGAGATGGTAGTCCCACCTCCCCCCTTTGTCTCTACTGTCCTCAGGGATATTTCTCCCTTTAGGTACTGGTGATGCTTCCCATGGGTTGAGGCAGGGAAAGGTCTCCTGCCAAGATAGTGGGGAAGCTGATTGTCCACCTTGATCTCACTTTTTCCAGTGTAGAAACTGTGAGTTGGGAGGAAATTTTTTTCATGCTTGGTCCTGGGAAGATTAGGGGTAGGGGCATCATGGATATGAAAGTCTGATTCTCTTACCATCTGCTTAGAGTTTTCTCACTTCTATATGGCCCTGGGAACTGTCTTATCCTCATATTTGAGTTCTGGGATATTGCTGGTGATAATCTTGGTGCTGTATATTTGTTTTTGTGTTTCTGTAGGGGGGAGGAAGTGAAGCAAGCTTGCTTCTATGTCACTATTTTCAAACTAGAAGTCTAAATTGGGTTGTTTGTCTTTTTATTGATGAGCTGTAAGAGTTCTTATATATTCTGGATACTAGACCATTATCAGATATATGATATGCAAATATTTCCTCCTATTGTCTCAGCTGTCTTTTCACTTTCTTGATAGTGTCCTCTGGCACACAAAAATTTTAATTTTGATGAAGTCCAGTCTATTTTTTCTTCCATTGCTTGTATTTTTGGTGTCATATTTAAGAAACCATTGCCTAATCCATAGTACAAAGATTTACACCTATGTTTTCTTCTAAGTGTTTTATAATATTAGGTCTTTGATCTACTTTGAGTTAATTTTTGCAAATGGTGTGAGAGAGGGTCCCAAATTCGTATTTTTGCATGTGGATATTCATTTGACCCAGCAAGACTATTCTTTCTCCATTGAATGATTTTGGCACCCTTGTCAAAAATCAACTGACCATAGATAGGCTTATTTCTGGACTCAATTCTGTTCCACTGATCTATATGTCTGCCCTTATGACAGCATTGTTTCGATTACCCTAGGTTTGTAGTAAGTTTTGAAATTGGGAAATGTTAGTTTTCCAGCTTTGTTCTTTTTCAAGATTGTTTTGGCTATCCTTTGTCTTCTGCATTTCCATATAAATTTTAGGATCAGCTTGTCAATTTCTCTAAAAAAGGCAGTTGGAATTTTGATAAGGGCTTTTTAAAATCTATATATCATCTCAACAATATTAAGTCTCCCAACCCATGAAAGTGGGATGCCTTTCCATTCATTTAGGTCTTCTTTAATTTATTTCAACAGGTTTTGTAGTTTTCAGTGTATAGGTCTTACACTTCCTTGCTTAAATTTATTCTTAAGTATTTTATTTTTGATGCTATCGTAAATGGAATTATTTACTAAATTTTATTTTTGGATTTTTCATTGCTAGTGTACAGAAATACAACTAATTTTGTATATTAATCTTGTATCCTGCAACTTTGATGACCTCATTTATTAGCTCTAATAGTTTATTTGTGGATACTTCAAGGTTTTCTATATATGAGATGAAGTAATCTGTGGTCAGTAGTACTTTTAATTCTTCCTTTACTATATCGATGCCATTTATTTCTTTTTCTTGCCTAATTGTCACTGCTGGAACCTCCAGCAGTTAAATAGAAATGGCAAGAGCAGACATCTTTGTCTTGTTCCTGATCTTAAGGGAAATAATTCACTTCTTCATCATTAGATATGATGTTAGCTTTGGGCTTTTCATAGATACCCTTTATCATGTTAGGGAAGTTCCCTTCTATTCCTACCTTTTTCATGTTTTTATTATGAAGGGGTGCTGGATTTTGTCAAATGCTCTTTCTGTGTCTATTGAGATGATCATGTGCTTTCCCCTCTTTAGTCTATTAATATGGTGTGTTACATTAATTTATTTTTATACATTGAACCAACCTTGCATTCCTGGGATAAATCTCACTTGATTACGTTGTATAATCCCTTAGTATGCTGCTGTATTTGCTTTGTTAGCATTTTGTTGAAGATTTTGTGTCTATATTTGTAAGGGATTTTGGTCTATAGTTTTCTTGTTTTGTGATGTCTTTGCCTGGCTTCGGTACCAGGATAATGCTGGTTTAATAGAATAAGTTGGAATATGTTCCCTACTTTTCTACTTTTTAGAAGAATTTGAGAAGGATTGGTTTTATTTTTTTAATTGTTTGGTAGAATTCACCAATGCAACCATCTGGTCCTAGGCTTTTCTTTGTTAGAAGTTTCTTTATTATTGACTGTCTCAGTGACTGTTCCTGCAGGATTTTAATTTACAGAGTTGACTGAATGACAATACACAGAGGCTACAGCCATTGAAGATTTTTGTTACTTTCATTTTCCGAGAGGAAGGAGCACACCATGCCACACAGGGCCACATGAGGAAGCACCGCCTGGCTCTGGGTTGATTCAGAGCAGGGAAAATACTGGTTTGATGTTTGAAAGTTAGATAAGGAGGTGGTTCAGAGTATAGGCTCTGGATTTCAGGAAAGATGTAAACAACTTGGCCATTAGTTTGGCCTTGTAATTAACAGATGACAAATAGACAAATAGACAATCTGCAAAAACACTGAACACTGACTCAATCTCTTAACATATTGTAGGTCTGTTTAGATTTTCTATTTCTTTTTAGTCATTTTTGATAGTTTATGTGTTTCTAGGAATTTTCCCACTTCATCTAGGTTATCTAACATGTTGGCATACATTTGTTCATAGTATTCTCTTATAAGCCTTTTCTTAAAAAATTTCTGTTGGGTCAGTAGTAATGTCCTGAGTTTGATTCCTGGTTTTAGTAATTTGAGTCTTCTTCTTCTTCTTCTCCTTTTTCTTCTTCTTCTTCTTCTTTTTTTTTTTTTTTGGTCAGTCTAAATAAAGTTTTGTCAATTTTACTGTTCTTTTCAAAAACTGACTTTTGGTTTCATTGATTTTTTTCTGTTGTTTACTGTTTTTTACTTCATTTATTTATGCTCTAATCTTTATTATTTTTTCCTTCTGCTTGCTTTGGGATTCATTTCTTTTTGTTTTTCTAGTTTGTTAAGGTATAAAGTTAGGTTACTGATTTTAAATCTTTCTTCTTTTTTAATGTAGGTATTTAAAGCTATGAATTTCCCTCTGAGCATGGCTTTTACTGTGTCCCACAAGTTTTGGTATGTTATGTTTTCATTTTCATCATCATCTCAAAGTGTTTTCTTTCTTTCTTTCTTTCTTTCTTTCTTTCTTTCTTTCTTTCTTTCTTTCTTTCTTCTTTTTCTTAGACAAGGTCTCACTCTGTCACCCCAAGTAGAGTGCAGTGGCATCATCATAGCTCACTGCAACCTCAAACTCCTGGGCTCAAGTGATCCTCCTGCCTCAGCCTCCTGAGTAGCTGGGACTACAGGCACACACCACTACACCCAGCTAATTTTTTCTATTTTTGGTAGACATGGGGTCTCGCTCTTGCTCAGGCTGGTCTTGAGCTCCTGACCTCAAGCAATCCTCTTACCTTGGCCCCCAGAGTGCTGGAATTACAGGCGTGAGCCTCTGCACCCAGCCACTCAATGTGTTTTCTAATTTACTTTGTGATTTCTTCTTCGGCTCAGTGGCTATTTAGTAGTGTTTAGTTTCTACTTACTTGTGAATTTTCCAAATTTCTTTCTGTTATTGATTTCTAATTTCATTCCATTGTGACCAAAGATCATAGTTCATATGAATCCAACCTTTTAAAGTTTATTGAAACTTGTTTTGTACCTAATATGTGGTTTCTTCTGGCGCATATTCCATGTGCACTTGAGAAGAATGTTTATTCTGCTGTTGTTGGGTGGAGTGCTCTCTAGATGTCTGTTAGTCCTCATTGGTTTATAGTGTTCTTCAGGTCTTCTGTTTCCTTGACAATCTTCTCTCTATTTGTTCTACTCATTGTTGAATATGGGATATTGATGTCTCCCACTATTATTTTAGAACTGTCTATTTCTCACTTCAATTCTGTCAATTTTTGCTTCATGTATTTTGGGGCTCTATGTTAGGGGAATTTATGCTTATGATTGTTATACAAAATAAAAAGTGTTAAATAATTCAATGGAAGCATACCTTTTGGCTAATATTTTAATAGTATAGATCTGATAATAAATTCCATTAGAAGCATTATACTTATTGTTCTCTATTGTTTTTTGTCTCCTTTTAGATTGAGCATTATGGGAATAAGTTACTTTAATTGTAAGGACGCCAGCATCTTTATCCAGAGACTTGTTGCCATTTTTGTCTTTTATGAAATTTTTGTCTTCATGAAAGGCAGGATTACATTTCCTTCCTGATTGAGTTGGTATTGTGTATTCTTGGTTATCAAAATATTCATGAATTTGGGACTTTGAATTGGTAAACACTCTTGATATTCTTTGAATTAGTAAAGATTCATACTGTATGATATCAACCACATAAAATATATGCTCAGTTGTGTGTATACATACACAAGGACTTAGGCAGACACATCAAACTGTAAGCTGGTTGTTATTGTGGACAATTTTTTTGTTTTTTGCTTTTTGTGTTTTTCATTTTTCAATATAGATAATGTACATATTATACATATTAACTTATAAAAGTTAGAAAAAATAAATATTATTTAAAATACCAGTAGCTCTTTGTCTGAATGACTGAGGTTGGTAAGACCAGTGTCATTTCTGGCCATCAAGCAACACCTTACAAATTTTCTTAATTATGGTCCTGGTAAAATGAGTACCTCTGTTATTGGAAAGGTAAATAGAGATTCCAGAAGTAGAAATGAGAAACTCTAATGGTTGTTTAGGAACAACAAGAGCAGTTGCCTTTTGGCAAGGAACAACTTCTAGCTCTCCAGGGAGACTATAATAACTACATATTCAAATACTTGTGATAAAGAAAATTGTACAAAATTCATCTGTAATTGTTCAAAGGATCCTTAAGGCTGTGGTTCTTGTCCATGTCCCACCTTAACAGTTTTTGCAGAGTTATGAGTCTTGCAGATGGGACATGCACTGGAGACTTCAGCTACTATCTGACTGAAATTTCTCCAACAGTGTCATTTGAGAATAGTTTTCAAGTTTGTTTACTATGATGGGTCATGCCTGCAAATTTTTCATCAAGCTCCATTTCAAAGAGATTGGAGAGACAAAGTGCAGCCTTGGCTTCTTCATAAGAACCCATATGATTGGAGGGAATACCCAGATTTCTCCCAATATCTTTTTTCAGAGTCTGGTACTTTAACTGAAGTTTGCTCAAGGTTTCATAGAAGTAATCTGGAGTAACTAGATTGTCTGTAATTTGCTGAACAAATTGAACATGGGTGAGAGCAGCCTGCTTAGCATACTGGCCAGCCAGGGTATTTCCTTTTGCCTTATGAGTTTGTTCCCTAGGGGGAGTAGCAAAGCATCTAGCAAAGCTTGAATGTGCTCATGCTGTTTATTGGAAGTAACAGCAACTGTTAGGAAACTCTTTTGTTTCCACAGCATGCTGAAATCATAAACCACACCAAAGTCACGTCTGCTGTGTATGTTAGACCTTTTATTCTTTGTTAGCTAGTAGGGTAGACTTAAGCCTATAAATTCAGCAAGTTGTGCTATCTTGACTTTAAGAAGGTGATTATATACAATGAGCTCTTAGGAAGTAGTGACAGCATACCCAACTTGAAAGTATATCTTGTTTAGTTTCAAGATATAACCAATCTACAAAGAATTCCAAGTCTGGGATTTGTAGAGGAGATTCAAGGGGATCAGAGGGAGGCAAGTAAAGTTCTCAGGTTAAAGCTAAACAATCATGAGGTTCTCCCCTTCTCTGGAATAGAGAATAGATTATCTGAATTAAGAGTATGACACTATTAAAGAAGATATACAAATGACCAATAAGCACATGAAAAGAGAGACACTCAACAGTATTAGTCATTAGGGAAATGCAAATTAAAACCACATTAAGATACTACTTCATGCCCACTAAAATGGCTATAATAAAGAAAGACTGACAATAACAAGTGTGAGGATGTGGAAAATGGAAACCCTATACATCGCTGGTGGGAATATAAAATGGTGCAGTCATTGTGGAACAGTTTGGAGTTCTTCAAAAGGTTAAACAGAGTTACCATATGACCCAGCAATTCCATTCCTATATATATATGTATATATATATCCCCCAAACAATTGAAAACCTATCTTCAAAGAAAATCCTGTGCACAAGTGTTCAAGTAACATTATTCATAGTAGCCAAAATGTGGATACAACCCAATCGTCCATCAACTGATGAATGGATAAACAAAAGTGCTATGTCCATACAATGGAGTATTGTTTGGCCATAAGAAAAGAATGAAGTACCGATACGTGCCACAACATGGAAGACCCTTGAAAACCCTACGCTAAGTGCAAGAAGCCAGACACAAAAGGCCACATAGTGTATGATTTCATTTATATGAATATGAAATGTTCAAAATAGGCAAATCCATACAGACAGGAAGCAGATTAATGGTTGCCAGGGGGAGAATGGGGAGTGGTTGCTTAATGGTATGGGGCATTTCTTTGGGGCAATGAAAATGTTCTGGCATTAGATGGTGACAATGGTTGCATAATATTGTAAATACACTAAAACTACTGGATTGTATACTTGAAAAGGGTAAATTTTAATGGTATGTGAATTATATCTCAATTTAAAAAAAGAGTAAAGTACTCCTATAAACTCCTATTCATGGTGACATGAGCTGAGGACAGAAACAGCAGTTCATGGGAGATAAGTCTGCAGAGAAATGCTGAGTGTTTTTGGTGAAGAAAAGGGTCTGATCTTCATTAGGTACCATTAGGTGGGAAGGTGACCCCCAAATTAAATGTAGCTGCAGCTAGTGCCCTTAGGCAAGGAGGATATGTTTAGCTACTGGGTGGAGAGAAAGATTGTAATACCCAATGAGTCTCTGATTTCCATCCTGTTTCTGAGATAAAACCACAAGAGCTCAACTATCCCTTTTATATATAAACAAAAAAAGATTTAGTATAATTTAGGGGTGACCCAAAATGGGAGGCCTTGACTTGGTCAAAGGCTAACTCTGCAATGACCTTCCAAAGCAGAGGCTCAGGAAAGCCATTTTTAGTGACATCATAGAGGGTGCCAGCTAATTCAGAAAAGTTTGGAATCCACTACGTACAATATTCTATAAGTCCCAGAAGTCTTCTAAATAGTCTTTTAGTAATAGGGCAAGGGCAATTTTAAATGGCCATGCTTCTATCTGCTGGAAGGGATTTGGCTTCCTAGGATATACCATGGCTTAGGTAATGAGCCTGGGTCTAAGGAAATAGTAATTTATCCTCACAAACTTCATGTCCATTTAAAAGCAAAGTTTCCAAGAGATACAAAGAGTCCTCTTGAGAAGTGGTTAGATCAGGCAAACATAAGAGCAAGTTACCTACTATTGGGTCAAGGTAGAGGATACGGGAAATTGTAGGTCTTAGACATTATGATTGAGAAGCTGACAGAAGTATGAGGGGGCTTCTGTGAAGCCTTGTGGCGTCACTGAATGGAGTGAATGGAGGACTCAGGAGTGCACAGAAATTGAGGGAAGCCACCAAAGGATGACATACTGGGTTGTCAGAGGCTGAGAGATGAAGAAAAAGTCCTTTGAGTATATACCTAATAGTAGCTCTCCATTGAGCCAAAAGGTAGGAGGGTGGAAGGGCCAAAGAGAAAGGTATGTTGAGAAGCTGAGGATCCCAAAGAGACAGGCAAAGGGTTAGAGAGAGGGAATGAACGGGTTTGATTGGTAAGTTCCACCACTGAGATTTTTTATTATTCCAAGGAAAGGTGGTAGAAAACTAGAAGGAATTAACGGTGGAGAGTGTGGCTCTAGTGTCTATTAAAAAAGAGATTGGATGACCATTTACAAATAAATAGAATTATTTCTCCTTGCTGATCCAAAGGCAGTTGGGGATACTGGAGTGTGCCTTCCTCGGAGGAGGGGCATCACTTTGTTTCAGGTTGAGTAACCTGTGTAGGGTTGCCAGATAAAACACAGGAATTCCAGTTAAATTTGAATGTCAGATAAACCATGAATCATTTTTCAGTATAAGTGTGTACCCAATATTTCATGAGACATACTTATGCTGAAATATTACTCATTTACCTGAAATTCAAAATTTCCTTTATTTTTATTTGCTAAATCTGGCAACTCTGGTTGAATATCTTGTTTCCTTGTCAAAGCAGGAAGACTGTGGGCCCAGTGTCTTTTTCTCTGTGATATCTGCAAGTATAACATCTGTGTCTATCTGTGTTGTGTTTGTGGAGGGCCTTTTATTTCCCTCAGGCCATTTAAATTGTAATGATGTAAGTTTGCAGTATGGTTTTCTCTTTGTTTACTGTGATCTCCACAAAATGCTGGACTAAAAACTGCTGGACTCAAAGTGTTGTAAGTCATGAATGAGTGTGGTCTGCCAGCCTGTTTTATGCTTCTGAATAGCATCTGATGTTTCAGGCTTAAGGCCATTAAGATTGTTGATGGGGTGTTAGCATTAATGCCCAACCCTGAGTATTCCTTAAAAGTGCTTTCTAATCGGTCCCTAAAATTAGAGATGGATTTATCACACCCTTGTTGACAGGTTTGGATTATTCCTCAGTCAATGGAAGAGGAAAAACTATCACCAATTTCCTTTAAAAGACTTTCTTCTATCTCTCTGGCTTTTGCATATCCAGAGAGGGTGAAGGTATGGGTCAAAAGGTGAGAGGGACCTGGCACGGTGGCTCACACCTGTAATTCTAGCACTTTGGGAGGCTGAGGTGGGAGGATTGCTTGAGGCCAGGAGTTCGAGACCAGCCTGGGCAACATAGCAAGACCTTGTCTCTGCAAAAAACAGAAAAATTAGCCAGGTGTGGTGGTGCGCACCTGTAGTTCCAGCTACTTGGGAGGCTGAGGCAGGAGGATTGCTTGAGCCCAGGAGTTTGAGGTTACAGTGAGCTATGATCGCACCACTGCACTCTAGTTGACAGAGTGAGACCCTGTCTCCAAAAAAAAAAAAAAAAGAAAAGAAAAAGAAAGGTTGGAGGAAGCTGAGAAAGGGAAAGAGGAGGAGGAGGAGAGCAGAGCAGAGGACAGAGGAGGAGAGGAGGAAGGACAGGAGGGAGTCAGGTTATAAGGGGCAGAAACAGAGTTAGATAGAAGGGAGGAGGTCACTGGGGAGAGAGAAGAATGAGGTTGTTTTAAGAGAAGACTCAACAGATTGAAATCTTTCCAAATTGTTTCTTTTCTCAACTTCCTCTTATCAGTTAAAGAAAGCCACCCTTCTAAATTATCTATGTTATTTCCTTTTTGCTCTAAGGAACCATGCAAATGCACAAGTCATGACATGTCCCAAGAGTCCCAAATGGACCACTGCGATTAAAAATTGTCTTCCTTGAAGTCACACCATGGAGCTCATAACAAAAAAGGTCCAACGCAGCAGAAGGGAGAAGGGCCTTCCCTACCTTATGATCATGATCTAATTCTCTGCTCCCAGAGAACTGAAAGGCCAGGGAACCCTGAAAGACAAAAGGAAAACAGAGGCAGTGACTTCAGTCCGACAATAGGTTAACCCATTCAAAGAATAAAAACCTGCAACTTCCATGCTACAACAAAAAATTGGAGCATGTAAGCAGGAACAGGACTTACCATTTGACCCAATGGGGGCCTCCGAGAAGGGAGGAAGAAGGTTCCTCAGCTTGTTCTGTCCTTATCTGAAACCTCTGTAGGCTCGAGGACCTAGCCAGACCCAATTCGAGTCACAGCACCAAAGCTGTCAAGGGCCAAAATAGTTAAAGTGACTCAAATAGACACTGCAGGCTTTATTGAGTTGATGTGAATCAGGGAACAAGCACCTCAACGTTCGGTAACTCTTTGAGCCAAAGTAGGCCTGGGGTTCGTATAGGATGAGGACAAGACACTCCTCGTCTCTTCTGAGACTGTGGTCTTGTCCCAGGTAGCAGTTTTCTCTCCCTGTAACTGCTGGAAACTTGCAGTTGGAATGGTTGGAGGTTGTTCCGGTTTTTCATGCCTCTTTCTTGGGATCACTTCAGCTGCTGTTAGGACAGTTCTTTTGAAAACAATCTTTGTAAGCCTGTGAGCTGTCTGTTAACTGTTTAATACCAGTGAAAGTATAGGAGATGGAGAGAGAGAAAAGGGGGGGCGGGGAAGGAAACAAGAAGAGAAAATAAAAAGAAAGGAGACAAAGTTCCAAGCAAGGCAAAACTCAGGTCCGTTTTAATTTTTTTCCAGTTGTCTCTCAGCTTCCCCCATTTAAGTGCTCCCCACTCAGATGCACAAATTCCAAAGTTCAAACCTCGGATTTTCCCCTCCACCTACAGCCCAGTCCTAAGCCTCCCAGTGCTCTCCACCCCCAATGCTCCTCTGCAGCCCAGGTTAGTTGCCCTCATATCCCCGTCCCATAGCCACAGGAGGGGTCACGTCTGTTGGGGGTGGGGAGAGAGCACAAAATCAGGGAAGCTTTCATGGAGAAGGCTGTATCTGAGCTGGACCTTGAACAACAGGGCAGGATTTACCAGGGTAGAGATGGAGGGAAAGACCTTCCAGGAGCAGACGGTGGTACGAGCGTGTTCAGTGTTCAAATAGAGTATCATGGAGGGCCTTCTTTGTGCCAGGCATTAACTGCACACTGGGTAAGAGCACGGGCTTTACATAGAAAGGCCAGGGGCTGGGGATCAGCAATAACATAATCAGTGAAACAGGCTGAGTGGAGACGGAAGGAACTGAAGAGCTAAAGCCCTGTTTAATGGGGACAACTCCCGCTCAGATGCTGGCAGTCATAGCCGTGTGGGCCCGGTAGGGTGTGATATTCTGGTATTTCAAGAATAGCTAGAATTCTGGATTTTTATGTGAAATAGTTTAATGTTTAAAATGCCAGCCACTAAATTTAAAGGAATAATTTTATAGGTAAAACTATAACACATTTGTAGACTGGATCTCTCCATGGTTTTTGTTTAAATTGACAGATATAATTGTATGTATTTTTCACATACAACTTGACGTTTTGAAGTATATATACATTGTGGAATAGTTTAATTAACAAACACATTACCTCCCATAGTTATCATTTTTGTAGTGACAACACTTAACTTTCAATATCTTTGCGTTTTTCAAGAATGCAATATATCGTCATTAACTATTGTCACCATGCTGTACAGTGGGATCTCTCCATGTCTGACAAGTTTGCCATTCTGACTTAAAGGCTTAACTCTATGCTTAGAACAGCAGGCAAGGCCCTCAAACTAGGGCCTCTGCTTCGTCTCCAGCCTTGTTTCCACATGCCTCTCTCTTTCCCTGCCACTCTGTGGCCCGAGATGGTAAAGCTGTTGGCCTGAGCAGCTTCACTGTTCTTGCACATGTTGTTCCTTCTGCTTGAAGGGCCCTTCTCCACATCCCCACTTCAATTTTCTTCTTCTGACTAACATCTCCCATTCTTCAAGGGGCAGCTCCTTTGAGAAACCTTCACCAATTCCTTCTTCTTGCTTCCAAAAAACCCTGTAGGAGTTACTGCATTGTATTGCAATTTCTTATCTATTCATCTTTCTTTTCCCCCAGACTGAGTGGAAAGCCAAGAACATAGGGTATACAAGAAATATTTCTTTGGAAAATGAATAAATGGAACAAATATATGTTTATGCCACTTGGCCATATGTAAACATGCACCAAGAAAAAATCATGCTCCTTTCTATATGATCCACCACCCCCCCGACCCATTTTACTTAAGTGTAAATCATATTAATATGAGGGACAGGACTGCTTAATGTGGGGGCCAAGGGACGTGTTCATAGGTTTTGATATTGGGATAAACAAAAGGGGATATCGAAGCATGACCATGACACAATGTCCCTGCACTCAAAGTATTCACATTTTAGCGCAGGAAGACACTAAACACAATATATGTTGTACTGTGAGATGGTGATAAATGCTATATGGAGAAAATAAAAGTAGGGTGAGGGGCTACAAGGTGACAGGTGCACTTTCACACAGGGTAGTTGAGGAAGGGATCTCTGAGAAGGTGACATTTTGAGCAAAGATTTGACAGGCAGGAGAGAGCAAACAGTACAGACAGCTGGGGGAGCGCACACCAGGCAGAAGGAACAGCAAGTACAAAGGCCCTGAGGTAGAAACATTTTTTAGCATATTTAAGGAATAGCAAGGAGGCTAGAGTGGCTGCAGAAGAGTGGGCAAGGAGGAAAGTGGTGGGAGATGAGGTCAGAGAGGCAATGGAGGGCCAGACCATGTTGCCATCAACCTACCCAACCACCCAATGAACACATAGCCTCGCTGAACAGTGGGGTAAGAAACTTCAGCCTTGCTGGGATGAGTGGTGGCAGCTCCAGGGAGATATGTGTAGGTCAAAACAGCCTCCCCTACAGATAGATGCTTCCCTTAGCTCTCTCCTCACCCAGAGACCTTCCCACAAGGCTCTCAGATGTAGGTCCCACGGGAGGCCAGGCACTGTTTGCCTTGGGAGGGCCATGAACTGGTGGAGATTGGTCAAAGTTGTTTCCTGCTGGTTGGGGCTGGGACCAGGCTGCACACCCCCGCCCAGTTGGAAAGGGCTCCGGAGCTGTTATTCATCAGATACGCTGCTGTTTAGAACCAGTCTCGAGTTTCCCACCTCTGCACCTCTCCCTCTCCCAGGAATTCACACCAAAAGAGTCAGGAGACCCATGTTCTACTCCCTGCTTTGCCTCTACAATGGGGTATGAGACCCAGGGCAAGTTTGGCGCTCTGTGAAATGAAGGATTTGGACTTGATGTTCTAACACTTTCAGGTCACGTCTGTGTCTTAACTCTTTCTGCCTGGTGAGCCACCTGATTTATGACCCCTGAAGTAGGTCTTTGTGACCCTCCTCGTGCTGCTGCACCCGGATGTAAGCACAGCCTGGCTGCTTATTCAAAAGCAGTGCAAGTGGCAGGGTTTGACCAAAGCCCCAAGGTCACGTCTCCTAAACATCTCCCTCCATGGCTTTTCCTCTCCTGCCTGCCCTGACATTCCCGCCATTAGTCATTCCCCACAAAGAAAGGTGGGGGAACTTCTCCAGGGGTGACAGTTAGGAGCCAGCAGACCTGCACCCCTGCCCTGCCCAGGCGGGGCTCAGTCATCCTCCTGGAGAGCAGAAAGGAAGGGCCTCTCCTCTGAGGGGGAGCAACACAAGCGAGACTGTCAGAAAAGCGCTGCGGGAGGCTCACTTCTGAGTGTCCTTGAGCAGCTCCAGAGCACAAAGAGCCAGGGTAAACTAGGAAGCTCGCTGCCTGGGAATGCCTTCACGGCTGGTGGCTCTGAAGAACAACTTAGTGGATCTCATGGCTTGGCTTGGGGCTAGCCACTGTGTAAATTATTTCTCAGCTGTGGAGTTTTCAAACCTCGAGGCACAGTCTAATCACTAGACATAAGGAAGAGGACACAACTTGTCTGGCAACTCAGAGGAAGGCCAAACACTCTTGCTTCGCTGATCTCAGCTCTGGCCTTCCCCCAGAGCTACTGCTACAAAGGATTGTGGGAGTCCTAATTCCTCCTTCCCATCAGAAGTGCTGAGTTGGGCTGGAAGACTTGAGGAAGTTTGAGGATAGATAGGGGATGCTTGTGCAGCACAGAGGCCCAGCACCTGGGGTCAAAGAAGGACCTTAGACTCTAAGGGTTAGAGCATCCTGTGAACTCAGCCAGGCCTGGGTTCCAGGCCCAAACTGCTTCCTTTATGAGCTCTCTTTGCAAATATTAATATTTGGGCATATTAGGAAACAGGATGTTCTTTTCACTTTAAACCAGGAGTCACAAGATCACATGAAGTGGGCCAGGTATAAGCAGCTGGGGGGTGGGTGGGGACCGTGGGCGCTGGAGGGTATGTGCCCCATCTGCAGGCAGTAGCCGCTACTCAGCTATCCTCAATTGTTGCCATGCTGCAATCTGCCTGGATGGCCCCATCTACCAGGGTTTTTTGTTTGTTTGCTTGCTTGTGTTTTTTGAGACAGGGACTTACTTTGTTGCCTGGGTTAGAGTGCAGTAACATCATCATAGCTCACTGCAACCTCGAACTCCTGGGCTCAAGTGAGCCTCCCACCTCAGCCTCACAAGTAGCTGGGACTACCAGTGCATGCCACCACATCCGGCTAATTTTTCTATTTTTTTGAGGAGATGAGGTCTCGCTCTTGCCCAGGCTGGTCTTGAACTCCTGGGCTCAAGCAATTCTCCCGCCTCGGCTTCCCAGAGTGCTAGGATTACAGGCGTGAACCACCGCACCCAGCCTGTTTTTTTTAAAGAGAAAGATCTTAACACAATGATTTTAGAAATTCCCCACATTTCAATGTTGTTAATGGATTACATTTGTATTTATACAACAGGCATGTCGAGAGCACTTACTATCTGCAGGCACTGTTCTAAGCATTTTGCAAATAATAACTTATATAGTTCTTACAACACTCTTATGAACTAGGTCTATTTATATCTCATTTTATGCATGAGGAAAACGAAGCACAAAGAAATTAAGTAACTTGCCTAAGGTCCCTCAACCAGTAAGCGGCAGAGCCTGGGTTTAGAGTCAAGCTGCCTGATTCTAGGGTGCATGCTCTTTGTCAGTATGTTATGCTGTCTCTCATTAGAACAAGCACATGAGCAAACCAAAGACATCAGAAACAAAGCATATGCAAAACACTGCAGGACTAAAAACAAACAGGCAAACAAACAAAAAAAACCCCTCAGGCCTTTTGTTTGCTTCCTCTGCTTTAAACCAAATCGACAGAAATTGGCACCTTTACCATGTTCTTCTGCTTTTGTTGTCTACTTGATACAGTCCTTCATGCCTGACTGGTATCATAACAACTCTTTTTTTTTCGGTTATTCCCCAAACTGATTTCTTTCCAGCTCTTCTTTTTTTTTTTTCAGACAGGGCTTCACTCTGTCACCTAGGTTAGAGTGCAGTGGCATCGTCATAGCTCACTGCAACCTGAAACTCCTGGGCTCAAGGGATCTTCCTGCCTCAGACTCCCAAGTAGCTGGGACTACAGGCACGTGGCACCATGCCCGGCTAATTTTTTCTATTTTTAGTAGAGACGGGGGTCCCACTCTTGCTCAGGCTGGTCTCAAACTCCTGACCTCAAGCAGCCCTCCTGCCTTGGCCTCCCAGAGTGCTAGGATTACAGGCGTGAGCCACCAGGCCCAGCCCTTCCAGCCCTTCTGTACAAGTAATCTTGCCTCTTTGCCTTTCTGTCATTCTTGCCCTCTAAAGTGCTGCCTCTCTCTCTCTTTTTGTTGTTCATTCTAGATATTCACCTTCAAAAATCCTGCTCAAATCCTCCCAGAATCCTGCTGGGTGGACCCCATGGAACTCATTCAGCGATGGGGTCTTGGGGCTCACAGGCATCCCTTGCCCACATTCCCTTTCCGTACTTGTATTTATTTGTTGTCTGTGTTGCATAATGCAGCCTTTCATAATCATGTACTTCTTCGTATTAATACTTGCTTTTTTGTGTGTCTGTCTTGTCTTCCCAGCAAGAGTGTGAGCCTGGGGAGCAGGGACTGTGTTGACTATTCTACTGTCCTTTGCCCAGTGCCGGGAGGTCATATCACATAATGGGCGAAGGCATGGGCTTTGGAGCAGTACCACCTGGGCCCAAGTCTTGGTTCTACCACTGGCAAGCTGTGTGATTAATGGCAAGTCATTTACTTCTCCGAACTTCATTTTCCTTGTCTGTAAAATGAGGAGCATACTAATACCTCCTTCGTGGGATTATTGTGAAACATAAGGCATATGAAATGCTTCACCCAGGGCTTGAATGTAGCCTAGTAAGCCTTCAGCATTCAGTAGCCCTTATTACTATGTCATAGGTACCATTAACCAGGTTGGATAGCTGTGAAATGCTTCAGTTTCTTGGCTCCAAGAGAATCTCTGGGTATTAGGGTTAATTTCATTCACGTATGGCATTTTTAGGAACTATTGGATAGGACTGGGGGGAAAAAGGGGCCCTGCAATCATACAACTAGGATGTGATTTTTCATGGTTCAAGT
This sequence comes from Daubentonia madagascariensis, assembly GCA_023783475.1. Classification (NCBI taxonomy): domain Eukaryota; kingdom Metazoa; phylum Chordata; class Mammalia; order Primates; family Daubentoniidae; genus Daubentonia; species Daubentonia madagascariensis. The sequence continues at coordinate 1,513,924 of JAKFHU010002579.1, forward strand.
CGAGCTTGACCTCTCCCAAATGTAAGGAATTGAAGGGTCTAGGCCCTCTTTGGGTTGAATGGGGTGTGTGTGGTGGGGGCGGGTGGGTGGCATGACTGCGTATGCATGTGATTTTTCCAAAGCAGAGTCTAGGATATGTGTTTGTACAGTGCGTCAACACAAATTGCCTAGGAGTAGGCTTTCCCAAACACTTTAATGTACACAACAGGTTGAGTCACACTATCGGTTAACATAGAGTTCCTGGTACTAACCCTTTCCAACCTCCTTACTATCACTAGATAAGCAATCCCAGGCTACTCAACACAAGCTGACTCATACTTATTGTTAAAATATGACTTGCCAAAGGAGAACTTTCTGCATGCTTTTCCTCTCTAGGACAGGAAACAAAGATTTCCCAAATTCAAGAGGACAGAAACCTCCATGGTCCTCCTTAAATATAACCCCGAAGTTCCCCTGCTTCACCACCTTTCCCGAGGTCACTTTTGGCATGTTTTGGGGCTTCTAAGGCTGCAGTGAGTGTTCCAAGGCACTTTAGGGGCTCTTTCACCCAGCCCTCGCTGGAGAATTCATCTTAACAGGGGGTGTAGGAAAAAGGGGTTCCACTGCTTAGCAATTTAGAATTTTTCACTGAAAGTTTTCCCCTTTGGGGCCTTTTTGGATCCCACCTTTGCTTTAGAGATTGTAAATTGGTCTGCTCCTCTTTTTTAATTTTTTTGGGGAGCATCTCTCCCCGGATAAGAAGTTGTTTTTTGTAGAAGGAGAGAAGTCTACAATTTTCCCCTAAAAATGAATATTCTGTACCAATACCTCATTTCCCCTCGCCCTTTTAAAAAAAAGTTTTAATCAAAATTTATCTTTTTTTTTTTTTAGTTAAAAATTTTTTTTTTTGTAGAGATAGGGTCTCCTTGTGTTGCCCAGGTTGGTCTCAAACTCCTGGCCTCAAACAATCTTCCCGCCCCCTCCCAAGTCGATTATACTAGACAACCCCCCCCCTCAATTTCCAGGCTTTCTATTCTCTAATCACTGCCCCCCACCAGTCATTAAAAATCACCAGTCAAACCTATGATCTTGTTCAAAGCACATATGCCTATCCTTGTAAACTATTAGTATCTTTAAAAAATTTAAAAAAATTTTAAAATCTCTTTCCGTGACCTCCCACAAACCCTCACATCCTCCTGGGTTGTCTACTGATTCTACCGTGTATTTTCACCTTTTTGCCCCGTTAGCTAAACTTCACCAATTACCCGGCCTTCGGTTCTGAGCCGGCTGCAACTTAAGGGGGAGCCGTTTTGGTTTTTAAAAATAAGCAACTCTTCTGTGCCTTTTCCCATTTCATTTGTATCTTACCTCGTTTATTCCTCTTAATAGCCTTATGAGGTAGGTAGTCTTATTATCCCCATTTTGTAGGGGTTAATAAGACTTGAGGAAACTGAAGCACAGAGAAATTAAGCAATTTAAAGAAATCTCATAGTAACAGGTGGACTCAGGACTCATATTCTCACCCCTCTCAACCCACCTCAGATATTTCCATTATATAGCCCGTGTCCTATTCCACATACCCAGTTAGGTAGTATTCTCTTCTCTTCAGTGGGGGGTACCTATTGGCTCTCCCTCCCCGTCCTTTATTGCATATGTCTAGTAAGCAGCCATTTTATCTTGCTTTAGCAGTTCCCAGTTGTGAAACGGCTGCCAGTCATCCCCCTCACAAGTATAGCTGCTGTTGGTCAAAGCCTCAGTCCTCGGTAACCAGCACACTGCTAACACTGAAGCTCAAAGAAAAATATTCATAATCACCAGAGCCAGGACCTCAGCCCAAGTTGGCTCCGGAACATGTGCTCTTAACTTATGGTTAACTTACTGTGGCTTTAAGGACCTGGCTTGGTATTGGCACATAGTAAGTGCTTAAGAGATGTTTGGTGAATTCACTTTTTCAAGTTCATGGTATCTCAAAATGACTATTTTGAAGGGTGGCACTCATTTGGATGCACACGATCTGGTACGTTTGTTGAAAAACAAACCTGAAATCATCTCATCATTGTCATCAACACCACCAAACCTTCTTACTCCAGGTCAAGACCGAGTTGTCTTAAAAACAATAAAAAGAAGAGGAAGCAGCACGTAATTCTACAATTCTCTAAAGCAAGAAGTTGGGAGTCCCAGACTAGGGCCTCCAGTAAGGGAAACTCTCAAGTGAATTCTCAGATGTCATTATGCAGTGAGAGCCCTCCTTCTCCCTGCCATCCCCCTGTATAAGGACTGAAATTTTTCTCAGCGAGGAGCCTAGTGTGAACATGCAGCCCCTAAATGTGCCCTCTGGACACCTTACTGGTTGTAAGACTTCTCTCAGCTCTGACATTCTTTGTTGTTCATAGCAGAAATACCAGGAAAGGCAGGTTGGTTTACCACTAATGCCAGACAAAATTGGTACTATGTCTAGAAAAGGCCAGGAGGTTATTTAGAGCAAAGAATGATGTGATTTGACTTTAGGAAACTTCCTGGGATGATAAAGGAGATTTGAGGAGGAAGTTGAGGCCAAGGGATTGGGCTAGGAGGCTACCACCACCATCTAAATGAGAGATAACAGGGGCTGAGCTACAGGTGGCGAGGAGATGAAAGGACAAGATGGACTGAAAAGAAGTTCCAGAGCTATCCTCAGTAGGGCTTGTGAGGCGGCGGGCTGAATAAAAGCAGGAGTCAAAGAATACCCCGATGAAGAGTTATAACGAGGGCGTCAGCAACAGTGATTGGGAAGTGGCACAGGTTTGGAGACAGAGGGTGACACGTGAGTAAGTCCTAAAGTTGCCAGTGGGCCCATCGGAGATGCGGCATGCAGTTGCAAAGAGGAATAAAGCTTCAATGGTGCTGCGATTGCCCAAGGGATTTTTGAAACACTTTCTCTGGAACCATTCCAATAGAAATAAATTAAAATCTTTAGACTCGTAAGCACCGATGAGATTGTGCATTTCCATATGTAATTAAAAATTTTTTAAAATATATAAAACCATAAAATATGTATAAGGAAATCCAATAAATTTTGATTTTTCCATGATGACTACTTTATGATAAAAAATATATGAAACGCTTTAGCCCTAGATCCCTCCCTCTCTCTCACTCTGTCTGTCTTTCTCTCTCTCTCCCTCTGTACTTCTGTCTCTGTGTGTGTGTGTGTGTGTCTCTCTCTCTTACGCTGGTGTTGTAAGAATGGCATTGGTCTGCCTTTTGGAAACCCCAAACTGCCTTTTGAGCCAGCTCCTAAGCCACGCAAAAACAGCAGCCTCTTTACTTTATGATTACACCTTGTTTCTTGACCACAAAACAGCATTACTGCACTTGATAGCCGACCTTATTCATTAGAATTAGCCTCAAATGACCTAACTGTTTCCAAAGAGCAATTCTCCCTCAAAGGGTAAAGGTAAACTCCCTCAAAGGTAAAACTGACAACTGAGCAAAGACTTGAAGAGGATGGGGGAGTTGGCCCTGCTGATATCTGGGGGGAAAATGTCACAGGCAGAGTTAACTGCTAAGCACAAATGCCCTAAAAAGTGGGAATGTGCCAGGCTAGTTGGAGACTCAGTGAGGAGAGAAGTATGGCTGGAGCAGGGTGAGAGGGAAAAGTATGGTAGGACGTTAGATCAGAGAGGGGGTGGAGTGGGTGAGACAGATCATTTTAGGGTCTTCTAAGCTTTTTGATTTTAAAATTTTAATAATATATTTTATTTAACCCAATATATCCCAAATAGTATCATTTCAATATGTAATCAGTGTAAGAAGTCATGATATTGTGGGTTTTTTTTCATGCTAACTCTTTGAAATCTGATGTGCATATTACACTTACAGCACATCACCTGGAATGTGTTCACCAAGGCACTTAACATATGGGCTGTGGATTTCTAAGCTATTTTAAAGACTTTGGTTTTCACTCAGAGAGAAATTGGGAACTAGTGGAGGATCTGAGCAAAGGTGAGACATGATCTGACTTTCATATTTAAATGCTCCTTCTGGCTGCTGTGATAAGAATAGACTGTGAGGGGACCAGGGTGGACGCAGGGAGACCAGTTAGGAGGCTATTGTCGTGATCCAGGCAACTGGTGCTGGTAGTTCGGATGAGGGTGGGGCCAGTGAGGCGGGGGAAGTGCTCAGAGTCTGCATAGCTTTCGAACACGGAGCCAAAAGAAATTGCTGATGAATTAGATGCAGTATGTGAGGGGAGAGGACTCACGGATGACACCTAGGCTCTTGTCCTGAGCAAATGGAAGGGCAAAGTTGCTATAACCGAGATGGCAAGAGACAAAATTATAGAAGCATCAGAAGAATATAAGATGTTATACATTATATAACAATAATAATATAGAATAATATTTCTGTAGTCTTGGATTGGGGAAGGCTTTCTTAGGGAAACCATGAAACTCAGAAGCTGCAAAGAAAAAATTGATAGATTACAACAAAATGCAAATTTCTTTATGGTAAAAGTCATAATCAAAAAGAAAAGTGATGGGTAGCTTTGACTCGGGTGGTGCAAAGGCAATTTATGTGACCAAAGTGTTTGTACCCCCGTAATATTCTAAAATTAAATAAATAAATAAATAAAATTTTTAAAAAGTGATGGACCAGAAGAAAATATTATAACATGGATACCAAACTCAAAGTAAGATTCATAACATATAAAGAATACTTCTACAATATTACAAGACAGATAATTCCATGGAAAAATGGGCTAAGGCTGCCAATTCACAGGGAAAGGAATACCAGTTAGGCCAGTAAACCTGCAAAAAGAGGCTCAACCTCATTAAAGGAATACAAATCAAAACAACAAAGCAATACCAATTTTCACCCATGATACTAGTAAATAAAATAAAATGAAAGACTGATTTAATTTTTATTGTTGACAAGGCTGCAGAGAAACAGACACTCTCATACACTTTTGTTGTTGTTTGAGACAGGGTCTTGCTCTGTTTCCAGGGCTAGAGTGTAGTGGTGTGATCATAGCTCACTGCAACCTCCAACTCCTGGGCTCAAGTGATCCTCCTGCCTCAGCCTCCCAAAGTAGCTGGGACTACAGGCGTGTGCCACCTTACCTGGCTAATTTTTCTATTTTTTGTAGGGGTATGGGTCTCGCTATGTTGCTCAGGCTGGTCTCGAACTCCTAGCCTCAAGTGATCCTCCCACCTTGGCCTCCCACAGTGCTAGGATTACAGGCGTGAGCCATCATGCCTGGCCCTCGCATACACTCTTAATGGAGGTATAGATTTGTAAAGAATTTCTGGTGGACAATTTTGCCATCTACCAAAAATTTAAACGTTCATACCCTTTGATCCAGCAATTCCATTTTTAGGGAACTAATCTCCAGAAACAATCACACAAGTGGCAGAGATCTAGACAAAAGGATGTTCATTGCATCATTGTCTATAATAGTGAAAGACTGAAATGATTTAAGAATTCACCAATAGGAGAATGGTTAAATAAATTAAGGTACATCCATACTACAAAATACCATGCAGCCTTAAAATAGATAAGGTAGATCTATAGATGTAGTTGGACATAGTGACAGAAAGCGACAATAAAATGTGTTTTTAAGGGAAAAAAGCAAATTATAGAACAATAAGTATAGCATAGTACGGTCATATCATACTATGATCTTTTTTTTTAAAACCTCATATATGTGCGTGCGTGTGTGTGTGTGTGTGTAAATGCATAGAAAAAGATCTGGAAAAATGCTAAACTGTTGCTTGTGAGCCTAGGCATGGGATTACATGTGTGGGTGAATGAATGGGGACTTTTATCTCCCCTTTGTATACTTCTTTGTTCTTTGAAATCCTTTTACAATCAAAATGAATTACTTTTATCATTTTTAAGTTAAAAAATGGGGGATAAATCAGATACCATGTATTTCTGAAAGTTCCCAAGGAAGAATCCTGGGGGCAGTAGCATATTTGTTACATTACAATCACACTATGCCACTGTGCGGTGTGATGAGAGCAGCTTCTAGTGCATGCTATGTGGCCTTGGGAAAGACACATTTTTGAGCCTCAGTTTTCTTATATAGGAAATGTAGATAATACCTGCCTCGTTTATTTTATTGAACCGTTGCAAAGACAAAATGGAAAAGCATTTTAAAAATTATAAAGCCCTATAAAAATGCAAAGGATGTTTGATATTTCATGTACCAGTTAATGGCCCACTTTTTTTGAGCAATAGTTAATAACATCAAAATTCAGTTCCAAGCAGAAATTTAGATGATCTCTTAGCGTTTGTTTTGACAGAATTCTTCCTTTCCTGGTTAGGTCTTACATAGCAGCAGTGCAGGTATTTTACTTAAATGTTGCAGAATGTTTTGTGTTTGTACGAGAGATTCTGCTACAGATGGGTTTTAGCAATACCCTTATATCATACCCTCCACCCCACCCAGCTTAGGGCCAACCAGCTTGGACATATTGCATTAACTGGCAAGCTCTTACTTAGCACATAACTTTGTGGCTGGTATGCCCCTGTGGGTAGATGGCCAGATATTCAGGTTTGTTTGGGACTGTCACAGTTTATGTTTTCTGTCCCATTTAATTGTTAATGGTATCCTTTTCACTCTCAAAAGTGCCCTAGTTTTAATGATCAAGTATATGGTCACTCTACTATGGTCACCTATGGGGCATGAAAGGAAACACAGGAAGTCCTTGGCTTACAAACACCAGACTTACAAATTTCTTTTCCCATTGCCCCTCCCCACCACTGGAAATGTCAGTGTTACTTGCAGGAGGGCCACTGGGGAAACTGTGGGTCTTTTGGAGACTTGGTGGACTTAGAGGTCAAGGCAGAATCAAGGCTGGGAAGAGCTGGTATGGATCTCCAGAGGGCCACCCCACAAGTTGTCCTCCTCCATAAAACCTCCTCCCTGAGACCATTTCTCTTTATTGCATTGCCTAGTCCTCCTGGCCAGAGATTTATTTGGGGAAAACAAGCATTCTGTTTTCCATAGTGCAAACAGGTTGGGTAATGTTCGTGAAATTGATTTTTTCCCCTCCTAACAGGGAGTTGGATATGTACTTGCACAGAAGAAGGGGAGTGTTTCTGGGAGGAATAGGGATGGAAAGGAAAAAATAATTTTAGAGCACGGGACATTCTGGAGAGTGAGACTCTCCCTTAGGGCAAACTAGAGACACAAGGAGCCGGGGAGCCATGAGGGTTGCAGGCAGAAAGGCAGGTGGGTGTCAAAGACATGCAATAGTTATTCGGGGAAAAAATGTTGACTTGTGCACAACCTGTGTCTTGGGAAAAAAAGGGACATTCTTTCTCTGCCACCTACTACTCCTTCTCCTCCTTCTCTGTCCTACATGGCCCAGCACCCAGAATTCAAGCCAGTGCTAGACTATGTGCTGTGTAAGTCTGGGAATGAGACCTCTATTATAGCATCGCTTCTGCAGGAGTGTGTATTCTGGGGTCCAGTCAACGAGCTTACCAGTACATTTTGGGACACACCCTTTCATAAGGTGGAACTGCCTGTATAAGACCTGGTCCCTGCCCTGGAGGGGTTCACAGTCACTAGATTAAAGGGAGACCAGTCAATGAACAGGAAACTACTGGAGAACAATTAAGTGCCAACTGTAGGGTATTGGCTCTAAGTATAATGTGAATTTATGCTAAGGGAAGCCCAGAGAGGGGTGGTATATGGGTTCATCAAAATCTTCTCATAAGACAGCATGACTGATCTGTGCTAAGAATATACCTGCATAGCAAGAGGAGGGAGGGGAAATTCTAAGTTGTGACAGAAGTCACCTGGAGCTAAGGTTTGGCATCAGATGTGAGCATAGATGGGGTAGGCTGTGAAGAGGAATCAGGCCTGATGGAAGTAAAATGACTTTCTGAGAAGCAGTGGAAAATTGGCTTGGCTAAGCTCAAATGGAGTCAAATATTTCCAGTAAATTAAAGTTCACAAAACATATAACTTGAAACTTGCACACATTTCATGTGACTGAACACTTTGAGGCAATAAATCTTGACAGCATTTTTCAGGTAGATGATTTAATGTGGCTAAAGTTCAGATGGGGTGAGGATCAGATCTTGGAAGGCTGGGAATCCAGATGAAAGACTTTGGACTTGATGAAAGAGTCCATATGTGGTGTTATTGAAAATGCTTGATTAGGGTTGGAACATTGGCCTATGGCTGATACACAGGATGAAGGAGGAAGAAGTCAGGGAGACCATTTAGGAAGCTGCTATGATAAGCCAGGAGGGAGGAGCTGAGTACCTGGACCAGAATGGAAGCAGCAGATTGGAGAAAGAACAAATCTGAGAGCCGTTGTAGAAATGGAAGCAACAGGACTTAGAGATGGCATGGGAAGAGCCAGAGGAGGCCCTTAGGTTTCTCAGGGTAACTTAAGCACGAAAGGAACTTTATTAGCAGTTCATGTTCACGTGAAAGCTTCTTACCTGTGGAGCCTCCCATGCCCTTCTAGTGAACTCCCCTTTCCAAGGAAACACTATAGCACCTGTTCAGTAACTTAATTCTGCAAAAATTCAGACTCAGCCAATGGAAGTTTTAAAGTATTTGTTCACTAACTTGATTTTGCCAAATTAGGTTAGTAAATAAGTGCTATAAGGTTTCCAATCTGAGAGACATAGCATGTAAGTCATTCTATTGCCAGTTTTGTTGGAGGGTAGTGACGACTACCAGTGCTTCAAAAAAGAGTGACATGTCCACAGTTTGTTCACATAGAAATGAGTGCTTTTTCGCTTCATAACCCCTGTGCCCTTCCTGTGAACCCCATCTCCCCAGGAAACCTTACTGCACCAATTTACTAACCTAATTTGTAAAAGGAGGTTAGTGAATCAATGCTATATGACTTCCATGGAAATATTTGAAATTAATTAGCCTTGCCAGCTTTTATTTGTATAGGTTCTCTTTCAACTATATCTCCCCACCCCCCACAGTACAACTTTTTAATAAGATTGATTTTAAACAATGAGACTTAGAGAATCTGTGTACAAAGAGCTAGAAGAATTTAAATACATGGGTTTATTATTAACACAATAGCAAATATATCAAGGAAACACGCCCCATGAAAAGTGTTTCAAAGAAACACAAATCTGCTCTGAGAAAAGTCTGTACCCAATAAGTAAGCCCGAAGAGGCATGTTTGCTTGGTGATGCCCAGCAGATAAGTCTGGCAAACCTCAGTGTGATTGAAGAAGCCAGTTTGAGACTCTGCCTAGTCCAGGCAAGCTACTGGCACCTGCTGCTCTCAACAAACCTCCACGCAATGGTGTTCGCATTTTGGAAGGTATTTCTGATCCTAAACTGCCTTGCAGGTAAGGAAAGGATCTCCAAACCACCACAGATAATTGGAAATGGAGTTTCCTTTTAAACTAAAATTGCACATTTTTGCATAGAGTTTTTCCCTCCTGTACTTCAAAGGAATTGAGATTAGTATGCTTATTTTCAGAGCTCTTGCTTAGCAAATATGGCCATGCTGATATTTTAGGGGGCAGCCTATAATATAATTGTTTTATGGAGCTCCTGAATTAAAATTTTTTCAGAAAAAAATGACAGTATCTTTCTTTACTTAGCTTGAAAGGTGAACAAATGAATTTACTCAGAAACCGAAGTTTGTGCTAAGGATAATTTTTTCTCTGTTTTACCTCAGTGTTTCTTTTAGGATCACTGTAATTGTCTTGTTTTGCTACAGCAGGCAGAGCCTGGGTTGGAGGGCCTGCCGTGGCTTACACGCGGGAAGAGCAGAGATTTAATGAGTGCTTTACTAACTAATATTTCTTAGGGAGTTGTGGTTTTCCAATCCTAAGGCTGTATTTCGGAAAATATGTGAGTGACTTATCGTTGTGCACAATATGGGTGATTTTAGGGATTTGAGCTGAACAAAATCATTTTTAGAGTTGAAATCCTGATGTTGGTTAGACCCAGGAGAGGCCACTAATTCAGAAAACCCCTTGGCTAGTTTTTTTCAAATACCAGATACGTTTTGAATCTGTTCTTATGATAAGTTAGGTCCATAGTAGATACCATAATATTGTTTATCCAAAAAAGAGGATTTTTTAAGCCATCAGTAATATTGGGCAGTAATTAAAATAAGGTTTACTAAGCATATTTAGTGACATAAGAAAATGCTCAGGATAAAATATTAAGTGAAAAAGCAGGGTACATACACATGCCTAGAATAAATTACTAAAAGGTTATATACTGAAGTACTCATGCTGATTATCTCTGGGTGATGGGATTATAAATGATTTTGATTTTACTTTCCAACTTTTCCATACTTTCTTGGTTTCCTACGAAGAATATTATACTATTTTTATAATTAGAAAAAAATGTTACTTTTCAAAACTATCCGATGTTTAGTAATAGTTCTTTAAATGTTCATTATTAAATGTTTAAACATAGATGTTGTATGGAGTCAAACGTCACTAGAAGGCAATACTGCATTTATCCAGTGACCTAAGCAGGCCTTAGAGCTTGAAACACACGTTACTATTTTCCCTTCCCCGCAGGAATATTCATTTAAATTTAACTTTAAAAAGTGAAAGTCTTTTTCCCTTCTTAAAGGGCTTCTAGTCGTCAGCCGATTGGGTCGACCCCTGGGCTTTCTGCACCAGCCCTCCAAGATCACATCAACATTTACCTCCCTATGTGAGGCCTTAAACTGGCCTATATTAGACACAGGGTTTGAAACAGGTGCAAGAATGATTTTTACTGTAACTAACATATTTATAATTTTTACTGATTATAAATGTAATGTATGGCCATTGTAGAAAGATTGGAAAATATAAAAATGTATAATAAGAAAACAAAAATCACCTGCAATCTTACCACTCAAATTTGGGTGAATTATTTTTCTCTTTGAAAGTGTATATATCACATTAAAATTGTGTCTATACCTCGTGTACAATTTTTTTATTGTTTGAAAAAATTATTTAGCATGATATCTGGATCTTACTTGACTGTGACTTGTAGAACAAGTCCCAGAGTGACCAATAAATACTTCTGAGCTTTTTTTCTTAAACTACTATATAAATGGTTTGTTGGTGTATAGTGCATATTGTATATCTATACATACGTGATCTAGCTGGCCCAAAGCAAAATATAGTAGTGTCAGTCCAGCAAACGGAATGGAAATGTGGTATAATATATTGTTGTTGGCTGTGCTTAAATATTGTATGGAAGTCAGAGAAAGGAAGATTTCGATAATTAATACCTGGCATAAGCAGTGTCCCTTAGTTGATCCAGATATGGCTGCGGGACAACTGGTAATATTTCCATCAACGTGCAATTTGATGCATTATCTGGACTTGTTTCAGAAAGAATGTCAATTTTTGGTGTCATAGTGCCTGGCACATAGTGGGTACATAGTAAATGTTTGTTGAAAGAATGAATCACTTCCCCAAACCCCAAACATCCAGAAATGATTTTTATATACATATTTAAAATTGATTTTTCTGTACAACTAAGCAGGACAGATTTTATTTTAATCAAACTATTTTCAATGACTTCTTAAGAAGTATTAAGTTAAATTTCAACTCAGGAAAATGAATTTTAATCAAACTTTTCTTCTGCAAAATATTCATGCATATCATTTTAGGCACTTGTAATATGCATTAGTCATCTCTTGGAAAGATAGGTTAATACGGTTTTCATTTTCTGGTGATATGTGCTATGCATTTTAAAGCAGTAATATATTTGAACTTTGGTTTTGCAGTCAAATCCAAAAAATTGAGTGATCATTTGGTTGTATTATTTCCTAAGTTAAAAATGAAGCAATTATACATGAAGTTGCTGGAAATCAAATTAGTTCAAATGCATGGGGTTCAAATGCATATGGCTATTTGGGGGATATTTTTGTCGTGGTATATTAGGAGAAGAATAATCCTACTGTAAGTAAGCAAAGTGCTTGCCGCATTGTCAGCATTAAATGAATGAGCAATCATTACCCAAACAAAAGACATTTAAAAATATTTTTAAAGTGTTGATTAATTTAAGTGTACATACCTTGGATTATTTTTCTTTAATAACAAGTGCTGGTTTTGAAAAGAGGTCACACACATTTCAATGACATATGTATTTTTTACTTGTTTTTTAATTCAGTCAAGTCAGTGAGGGAAATTGCAATCCTGGGTTTTGTTTAAATCAGGTACTAATCTTTACTCTGCCATTTATTCACAGTGCTGTTAATATAGAGATTTTTCTGACTTTTTCAGTTTTTAAATAATTTCTCAATTTAGAATGAATTAAAAAAAAACAAAGGAGGGCAACTATTTTTTCCCCCTGTTGCTCACAGAATCACCTCCAGTTTAAGACTAGATTTGCACTGTTTATTACCCACATGCGGCTATCTAAATTTAAATTAATTCAAGTTAAGTAAAATTATAAAGTCAGTTCCTTAGTCTCACTAGCCACATTTTGGGTGCTCAATAACTACATATGGGCTACTGGATTGGACGGTGTAGAGATAGAACATTTCTGTCATCCCAGAAAGATCTGTTGGACAGTGCTGGGCTAGAGGATGAGCTCAGAGGTTTAAGTAATTGAATGATGGGATGTTTTTTAAAGGCTCATCTGGAGATATATAGCTCTTAGCTCTGAAGTGTATTGTCATCTTATCGTGGTTGGAAAATGTCTGAAAACCATCTTTTCTTCAGAATTTAATTGGTTATAGTGCTGAGTATTAGGAATCTGGGTAACAAAATGGTCTGGAAGTTTCACCTTGCCAATTGTTACCTATTTATAGGACAATGTGTAGTATCCTTAAAAATATACTGTCTCACTTTAAATTTTGAAATTACTATCCTAATTTTAAGGTGATATTACTAAGCTTTTATGGATCTCAAATGAGTTATACATTTATATGTTTTCTATTTTTAAAATATTGGAAATGTTTGAATCAGATTTATAGTTACCAAATCCTTGATTTTAATTTACCTCCATTCTGGTCTGTGCTACAAATGGCTTCCTGATGCATTGACATGACAGGTAGAGATTACGTCTGTCTTGTTCATTATTGTTTCCTCAGTGTTTAGTACTGTTTATGGCACAAAATAGGTGCTCAACTGATGTTTGTTGCTAGGTTCCACCGCCTCTTCTATGGCTTGCCTTGTGGGAGTACTACACTTATTCTGCCCTCAAGTACTTTTGCTGAAAGTGGCCTTCAAAGCGTTTTTTGGTGCCTTACCTTGTCATAAGTTCCCACCATTGGTCAATCCCATACCAGACACTGGGACCCAAACTAGGGAACAAAAATAATGGGCAAATAATGTCTCCAAAATCTGTTTTTAGGGAAAAAGTTCTGGAAACTTTAATGGCCACCAAATCCTCAGTTCTATCATTTTTATTTTGGACACTTCAAAGACATTTGGAAGTCATCATTTAAGCACAGCTACAGATGTGGCTAACCTCCAGGAGAAATGCAATGGGCTCTTTGAGAGCAGGAGGGAACCAGCTTTCTCCAGTGAAATTTTTGTTGGAAAGAGTAGCTACTTACTGAAGGCCAATTTCCTTTTTTGGGGGAGGCATTATAGGAACCGGGAGAGCATGGGGAGGAGAATATTGGGAAGAGGGAAACTGCATGGAGTTAAGAGGTGCTGCATTCGCGTCTACACGCAAGCACTTTTCTCAATTCATCAAGACATTGGTTGCCATGTAAACAGCCAGCTTCTGGCAGGAAAGCAGCTGGACTAGGTGGCCTGGTTGTGACAGAGAGCATAGCTATTGAATCCAGGAAACCAGGGATAATCAGTACAATGGTTTGCTTTTTCTTTTACTTTTTCAAAATGTTTGTCAATCCCCTAAGTTTCTTTTGTCTGACTGCTGCTATTAAGTAAGAAAAATATGAAGTAAAGAAGTCATTGGGTATGCAAAATAGGGAAAGAGGACAAGAATTTGTCTTTCTGTACTATTTCCTCTGAGCCTCTCATGATCTCTGTATCCTCATCTTCCGCCCCCTTCGCCTTCGCCTGTGACCCTGCAGGTAGCTAGGACTCTGACTCCAACCTCCCCGCAACATAGAGAACATCTCTTGAACTTGACTTTCTCTTCCAGTACTTACCTGCCAGTCCCATGCCCTATCCTGGAGAACTTTTATAGTCTCTGACTTTGCAATGGATAATAAACAGTTAATCAGATGAGCCAGTGCCTATATAGTGTTACCAAAGGCATTGTCACCTACTACAGCCCTTTGGAAAGTACTTACATGGTACTGAGTATTTCAGTATAGTGGCAGGCTGGATTTATGGGTAGGGGGCTCTTTGATGTTCCTCCAAATCATATTGGCAGCTAATTACCTCACCCTTTTGTAAGGCCAACAGTTCTCAAAATTTGTCATCTCAGGACCATTTTACACTCAAAAATTGAAAGAGATTTTTGATCCGGAGAGTATGATACAGACCTGTTTTTCCTTGCTTCTCCCTGCTAAGCACAAGTATAAACCCTGGAAATAATGCAAGAGACAACTAAGGGAGAACCTCTGAAAGATGGTAAGAAGAAAGCAAACTGGTTCGGGACCCTAGGAAAAACAGAGAGGCAGGATATCTTATGTTTCTCACCCAACAGTAAAAGGGGACCTAGTCCTGGCATTTCCTGATCCCCAACCTAACAACAGAGGGCAGCCCAGGCAAGCTCATTCCTCCTCCAGATCAAAGGGGAGTCGCTCTGATGAAGTCAGGTGAGCCCAGCACAACCAGCAAGGGAGGATCATCAGAAGCCCCACCAAAAATAGTGGAGAAAAGAAGTATTCTTCTTCTCCCTGGGCCTGAGACTTCCCACTTTCACCTAGAGATATCCAAGTGGCAAGGTAGAACAGACAAGAAGCGTAAAGCCTCGGCAAGTGGCCCAGTCTTGAAAGTTCTTCGTCTCTGTGGGTCTATGACTATCCTCCCTCATCCCCGACAGAGACACCAAGGCAGTAAGGGGGTACCAGTAGGAGTGTCCCACCATACCCACCCCCCACTGAAAGACACCTGGCAGCCTCACCTAGGTAAACCTTTCTGCTCCCCCAGGCAGCATGATCAGGGACAAATGGAAGCCCCAGTGACACCAGAGAAACAAAACAGACCAAAACAACACTACTAAGACCCTAAAAATTAAACTACCATTAGAACCACAGACCACAAAAATAGGCCAAGACCTGTGTGTGCAACATAAATGAGGTGACTGTCTCCTAAAATAAATGATTTGAATAGGAATCTCCTAACATATAATAGACAAAATGATCAAACAAAAATCATCTGTCATACCAAGAATCAAGAAAATCACAACTTGAATGAGAAAAAGACCATCAGCTAACACCAACATTGAGATGAATCAGATGCTGGAATTATCTGACAAAGATTTCAAAGTAGCCAGCATAAAAATGCTTTGACAATCAATTACAAATTCTCTTAAAACAAGTGAAAAAATAGAAAGTTGCAGAAAAGAAAAAGAAGTTATAAAAATATTAATATAAAAAAGAAGGAAATTCTATCATTTGCAAAAACATGGATGAACCTGGGGAACATTATGTAAAGTGAAATAAGCCAAGCACAGAAAGGCAAATACTGCATGATCTCACTTATATGTGGAATCTAAAAAAGTTGAACTCATAGAATTAGTGAGTAGAATGGTAATTACCAGGGGCTGAGGGATGGAGGGAGTGGAGAATGGGGGAAGTTGACCAAAGGGTACAAAGTTCCAGTTATACAGGAGGAATAAGTTTTCAAGACCTATTGCACAGCAAAGTGACCACAGTTAATAATAATGTACTGTATATTTCAAAATTGCTAAAAAGAATAGATTTTAAATATTCTCACTACATAAAAATGGTAAATATGTGAGGTGATGGATATGTTAATTAGCTTGATATAATCATTCCACGATGCATACATATATCAAAACAACACATTGTATGCAATTATTTGTTAATTAAAAATAAAAATTTAAGTTAAAAAACAAGAATCCAAAAAAGGTCCACGCATTGCAATTTTATAATATTTCTCTGAAGACCCTTTTAATCTATACATTCACTCTCAATTTCCTTTTTTTACCCTTGGAATTATTTTTTGAATAAAACTGGATTGTTTGCCCCCTCCCAAAAAAGTACCACTAGAAATTATAGAACTGAAAAATACAATAACAAAAATAAAAAACTTGCTGATGGACTCAATAGTAGAGCAGAGATGACAGAAAATAGAATCTATATCTGGTGAAACTATCCCTCAGGAATAACAGAGAAATAATGGAAATAATGAGAATCTCAGTCAAAAATGAGCAAAAAGATTTGTCATTAGCAGACATACCCTTAAGGAATAGCCAAAGGAACTTCTTCAAACAGAAAGTAAGCGGTAGAAGAAAGAATCTTGGAGCATCAAGAAGGAAGAAGGACCAACAGAAAGAGCAGAAATATGTGTACATATAATAGACTATCCTTTACCTTATGAGTTCTATGAATCGTATTTTATGATTGAAACTAAAATTATAAGGCCATCTATACTCAAGACAATGATATTTAAAGGCAGGGAAGATAAATGGACCTGAATGGAAATGAGGTTTACATACTTCACTCAAAGTGGTAAGATAATGATACCAGTAGACTGTTATGACTCATATATGTACATTGAATACCCACAGGAACGACTATGAAAACTATATAAAGATGTATACTTTAAAATCAAGGTGGAATTATAAAAAAAGTCCAAGTAACTGACAGGAAGGCAAGAAAAGTGAAGCAGAGGAATAGGAATCAAAGGAAACAAACAGAAAACAAATAATAAAATGGCAGCCTTAAGAGGTAATGTATTAATAGTTACATTAAATGTAATTACATTGATGTAAATCTGACTACAGTTGTCCCCCCTTATCCATGATTTCACTTTCTGAGGTTTCAGTTATCTGTGGTACAGTACATACAATAAACTATTTTTTGAGAGCCAGAGAGAGAGAAAGAGAAAGACCACATTCACGTACCTTTTATTACAGTATATTATTATAATTGCTCTATTTTATTATTAGTTATTGTTGTTAATCTTTTGCTGTGCCTAATTTATAAATTAAACTTTATGATAGGTATGTATGCATAGGAACAAACATAGTAGACGTGGGGTTCAGTACTATCCACGGTTTCAGGCATCCCCTGGGGGTCTTGGAACAGATCCCCCTCAGATACGAGGGGACAATTGTATATGCTACTCACAGGAAACTCACATTAAATTTAGTGATGTAGGTAGACTGAAAATAAAAAGAGAAAAAATATATACCATATAAATATAATTTTTAAAAAACCTAGAGTAGCTATATTAATATCTGATAAAGTAGACTTCAGAGCAAAAAAAAAATGACTACAGACAGAGAGAGACATTATCTAATGATAAAAGGATCAATCCAGCAGGAAGACATAATGATTCTTAATGTGTACATACCAAACAACAAAGTCTCAAAATTCATGAACAGAAACTGATTGAGCTAAAAGGAGAAAGAGACAAAGCCACAATTATAGGTGGAAACGTCAATACCCCCTCTCAGAAACTGAAAAATCTGCTAGACAGAAGAACATCAGCAAATATATGGAAGATCTTAAAAAAAGTCAATTAATAGGGTTTAATTGAATATTTTTATAATTCCATCTTGATTTATTCATAGTGTTTTAAGTTGTATCTCTTGGTATAGAACATTCCACCCAACAACAGCAGAATGCACTTTTTCTCAAGCAGCTGCAGAACATTCACTAAGATAGACCATGTGCTTGGCCATAAAACAAACCTAAACAAATTTAAAGTAATTGAAATCATAGAGTATGCTCTCTGACCACAATGGAATAAAACTAGAAGTTGGTAACAGAAAAGTCTCTAAACACATGAAAATTAAACAACACACTACTAAATAATCTGTGGATCAAAAAGGAAGTCTGAAAGGGAATTTTTAAAAAGTACATATAACTGAGTGAAAATGAAAATACAACATATTGAAATATGTAACATGCAGCTAAAGCAATGCTGAGAGAGAAATTTATAACACCAAATGCTTACATTAGAAATGAAGAAAGGTCTTAAGTCAATAATCTAAATTTCTACCTCAAGGAACTATAAAAAGAAGGCTGAAATAAACCCAAAGCCAAATGGAAGGAAGGGAATAATAAAGAGCTGAAATCAATGGAGTTGAAATAGAAAAACTATAGGGAAAAATCAATGAAACAAAAATCTGGCTCTTTGAAAAAAAACAATAAAATTGACAAACCTCTAGCAGAACTAATAAAAATAAAAAGAGATAAGACACAAATCACTAATATCAGAAATGAAATATGGGTTATCACTACAGATCCTGCAGTCACTAAAATATAATGAGGGACTACTATGAACAACTTTACATTCATATATTTGACAACTTAGAAAAAATGGGCCAATTTCTCAAAAACAGAAAACTACTAAAACTCACCCAATACGAAATAGATAATCTGAATAGATCTATAACCATTAAAGAAATTGAATTAATTAGATTCAAAGCTCCCCTCTCATGAACTTAGACGCAAAAATCCTTAACAAAACACTAGCAAATTGAATCAAACAATGTATAAAAAGAGTTATACACCATGACCAAGTGGGATTTATTTCAGGTTTGTAAGGTTGGTTCAACATTCAAAAAGCATTCAGTGTAATCCACCATATCAACAGGCTAAAGAAAAATATATGATCATATCAATTGATGCAGAAAAAGCATTTGGCAAAATCCAATACCATTAATGATTGAAAAAAAAAACCAACCCTTAGCGAGTTAGGAACAGAGGGTTTATTGGTTTACCAGAGCTGCTGTAACAAGTTGCCCAA